>JAIXMP010000032.1:0-536040 GCA_025677815.1 Phascolomyces articulosus | reverse complement strand
CGAGTTTTTTTTCCCGCACGCTTTTACCTCTCGTATCTTGGAATGAAGTATAGGCTTAGTTGTGTCATTCAAGGCTGATCTATTATGATCATGATCATGATCTCTCTCTCTCATTCTTTTCTTCTATCTCATTCCTCTTCTTATACGACTAATTCTCGTTCTTCTTTAGATCGCAATTTTACTTGTTTAGCGCAACTATCTTTATCTTTTTTACACAATCTCCTTTTCTTTTTTCTTTTTTCTTATACTTCTGTTCCATATTCTTCACACAATGCATTCAGCCTTCCCTTTCATACTTGATTATTGTACAGTTTTATTATTCCGTTACTCTCGACCCTTCCTATTGTTGAGCATGTACACATTGTTATTTGAATGTAATAAGTATACCATCTATTGAATTTATTTTAATCTTCAGTTGCCTTCCACTGGCATACAGGTAATACCCGTAAACGAATCGTTAAGTGCTCGATCAAATGCGTATTTTTGCTTCAAATCCACCGGCGCGTGCTCGTTTGTTGTTATGAAGATATTCGGTTGATCTAAATTAAATATATAAAAATACATATTTTAGATGGTTCTTGACGAGATAACTATTCTCATTCCTCTCTATATTTTTCACATGTTCAACTTACGGATCATCATAACCACTATACACTGTGAAATTGTTAGTATACTGATATTGATATTCGAATGGATCGAAGGGTTGATCGTCTGATTCCTTCATCTCAGCATCATTATCCATAGCTGTCGTAATCCATGATGGCATAGATAATCTAGCTGGACTACTATTTTCGGATTGTTGTCGTAGAGCAGATGACCTCTTTAATGTAATAGATTGGCGAGTAGCTAGTACTGCTTGTGCAGATTTGTTCGATGTTGCCTTGTAACATACACTGAGTCAGAGAACATATTTTCCTTCGGTTTCCCTCTCTCTCTCTAACATCTGTGCTGGTTCCTATCCCCGTCCAGAACAACAACAGCAACAATCATAGATATAGATATACTATTCCTAAAGGGCTATTCAAATAAAAATTATAAATCTAAAAAACTACTTACTAATTCTTTAATAATTTCTGCCTTTTCATGTTCTTTCTGTCGACGTTCTTCTTCTAATAATTTCATGTAATCCTCTCGCTTTTGTTCTCGTTGCTGTTTCTCAAGTTCGTCTTGAAAATTTTTATAGCGTTGCTCATTGACCTACAAAATTTAAGGATTTAGTTTCGTTTATAGTTTGGAGGAATAAGGTAATGTAATCAAATGTGGGCATGAGGCTTAAACCTAATACTGCTACTTACCATTCTAGCCTCATTTGCTGCTATACTATCCTTATTCTCCATTTCATATGCTGTAATTCTAGCTTCAGTCTCTGCAACATCAACTTCGTTCATCAAATTAAATGCTAATAATGACAGGTACATTAGCCATAGATGATGCTTTCAAACGTTGAATTCTTATCCTCCTTACTTATATCCTCTACTTCTTCCAAATAGTCGTTGTATAGCCGTAAACTTGGAAAGTCTTCTGGTCTTTTATTGAAACTAATTCCCATTGTTACAGTAGTCATCAGCAAATAGTGTCATAAACAAATCATTCGTCATATTTATACTTGAATGGATCTTCACTTACACTTTATTCACTCGTTTCCGTATCCGTACTTCTTTCTCGACTTCGAGATCTTCAAATATCTGGGACATGAATTGATTTTTTCGAAGGATTTGTTGACAGATTGGACATGGTGCGGGCCCAGCACTAAATAATCGATCTATACACGATTCACACCTGAATAGAAAACAAGCGATAAATAAATTGTACTCTCCGGCAGATTCAAAATTCATCAATCCTTCTATCCCTTTTCAATGTACATTTTATGAAAACACGGAGAAACAAGAAGCTTTAAGTTCGGTGTGAGGTATTTGTCACTTTTACAGACAGGACATTGTGCATCTTCTTCCTATACACGAAACATTGTTGAAACCCAAAAAAATGAATATGGTAGAAAAAGAGAGCTTAATGAATTACAAGTATTTACTTGATATGACACTACAAAAGAACCCGATTTCCCGATCATCAAGGTTTGGCTGCGCAGAGTTCCTGTTCGATTCATTGTAATGGTTTTAAAAAAGAAAGTGTATGAACAAAAAAAAAACAGGATTCAAAAACATCACTGCGCACTGTTTCATTTTTGAATTCGAGGATTCTGTTTTTGGTTTGGCTAGTAATTACGCGAAATTGAAACAGCGATTGGAAATTTTGGCACCAAAAGATCGATCTCGTTTAAGGGTTGAACCTCGAAAGTGGTCAAAACTCTGACCGTTTTTGAAAATTAATGAAATAATTCATACTTAAATAACAAAGCTTAATGTATGATGGCTAAGGATATATTTGACATATACTCTCTTTATCTTTCCTGTTATTAAGAAATTTATCGCCAAACATAATTTAGTGAAATAGATCGTGTTAATGTATTATGCAAAAATCTTTTGGATCTTTCCCCTTTCCTTCCTGAAGACATCCTAATATTTTGCCCATGGAGTAGCGCTGTGTTATATGTTCGGTTCCTATTTTTTTATGATGTACTTTTATTTCATATCACGTCACCTATATCTATTGCTAAATATACTGAAACTAATTCCAAATATGTATTTACGAATAACCTACTCTCCTGAATTGAAAAAAAAAATAGTGAAGACGAGAATCAGTGTGAGGTGCTGTTACGAAGATACAAAAATAACAAACAAATTAATAATAGCTTTTATCCATGATATTCATGGTAAGGAATTGCTATGGGCACCCTACATTTCAGTCTTGCGGACACCTCACCCTTACACAAATTGCAATTTTTCTTAACTTCTATAAACTACACAATCAATATGGTTAATTGCTAGATATTTTAGTACAACATCTGCTACTATAACCCGTGTATTATTCTATGTAAGTAATATAACAATAAACAAAGTCATATTAGGCTGTACTTGCACTAAAGTCATATAAAAAATACATATACCTTTGTTCAACAAAATTAAATCTGCTAGTGTTAGTTGCATACATATTTTTGAAAATAACTGTGATTACATATATTCATATATATATTATTACATATATGTACTGAGATATGAGAGTAACACCTCAAAATTGACGGTTACGTTTGAGAAGTTCAAATGTGGTGCCCACAAGGGGTCCAAGTTACCAAATAGGGTAATATTTGGAGTGATAGTACAGAATTTTGTTTATTAATAGAAGTTAGATTTGTTCGCATATGAGGGGGTGACTTTGTTCACTAACAAGTGTAATTTGTTCGTTAATAAAATGGTGAGATTTATTCACTTGTGCGTAAAAAACAATTTTATTCGTTGGATTCATTGGTGAAAGATGAGATTTCATATATATAAAGACCATTTTTCTTTCGTATATGAATGGTAATATTGTACACAAGTGGACAGTAACAATATGTTCGCTAGTAAAGGTCAAGATTTTTTTACAAATAATATGGAGATTTTTCGTGAATGATATGGTGTACACCCCAGAACTGTTTTTTGCTCGTACACAGTTGATTTAAATCTATAAAATACCAAAAACAACCCTGGATCGCATCATGCCTGCAAACAGCATAAAAAAATTCAAGTAAATGAATCGGTTAGCCAACAAAATGATTTCTGTTCATATCATTTTTTTTTTCGAATAATTTAGTTTAAAGATTGGGTATTCATTGTATTTGATAGTAAACCAGTGTATCACCTATCAAATGGAGTAGCTGTGTATAATACCTTGGAAAATAATACAGTTTTCTCCCACTTTTTGCAACAGTGCTAATTCCAACAATTTTGGTGCAGAAATCGAGTAATTGCAAAAACCGAGGTGTCCAGTATCTTTGTATTACTCATGCTGTCATGCGTTGTACTCCCATAAACCTATTGTACTATATTGTAAAGTATGTTAAGATTTATATTAATTATTGAGGAAGACTGAATTGACCTGCGCCTATAGGTATTATATTGTAAAGTAGATAAAGGCTTTTGATTACACATGAAATTACCTCATTAAGCTGCAACAGGTGTGATTTCGCTCATTCTTTGCAAAATAAAAGGTGAATTTACATCCGATAAGATGCAACACTTGAAAATAACGATGCAATTTGCAAATGTGCAAATTATATAAGTATTTACGTAATCCTCAATAGAGGGGGCTCTTTCCGCTATTCATCACTTTTACCAAATTTAGCAGAAAAAGTAGTTTGCTCAAACAGCTCTTTAATAAAATTCAAAATTCAAAAAACACATACACCCTTCCATCCTTATAAAAAACGGACATCGTCCATCAAACAACATCTTCAGTCTATTCCTATGACTAGTGAGATGTTGGCAGCTACTCGAACATCTGACGAGAGACCAGTGCTCTCAATCATGGAACTAAAAAACCTCGATACTCTCTTTGACAAGAATAGACATTTGATCAATTGTAACAACGGTCAATGTAATAAATCTCAGATCCGACGTAATGACAAAGACAAGAATATTAACCCTCCACAAACGAAATTTCGTTGCCGAACATGTACAAAGACGTTTACTGCCTACGAAATGCAACAGATCCTACGTAAAATTGAAGAGGGGGGAACGATTGATACACCCACTACCCAAGACATGAACTTCATGTTCTCTGATGCTAACAATCAGGGAGACACCATGACTCAAATCATGCTTGAATTAAAAAATCAGAGAGAGCGCTTAGATCAACACGATACAATGTATACTGAACTCCAACGTTTACGACAAGAACTCGAACAGGCCAACGCGCAAATAGGTGCTCTTGAGGAAACCAACCGCAAACTACGACAACAAATTACTAATATGGAACAAAATAAACAACCGGAAATTGACCACGAGTTCCCTCCCTTAATGGGAGTAACACAGACCACCAAACATACAAATAGTCAAGCCAATCAATGGGCACATCCTTTGAGAAATCGCCTAAAAAAAGCACCAGTATCACCCGAAACACAACAACGCAGAATTGCCGCAGCAGCACGAGCATTCCAGCTACCTTCAGAAACTCACGGGTTCCAGTACATATATGTACCCTCACGCGCCAGACAGCCAACAGGACAAATCCGCTCCAACCTTCGTAGATTTGGAGTAGACAACAGTAGAGTCCTAGATATCCAGTATCCATCGAGACAAACAATTGGACTTCTAGTACATAACGACTATGTATCAACTTTAACTGAGAAACTTAAATCTATCAACATTAACACTATCAATTTTGATCCACTTGATCCAAAAAATATTAACGATCCAAAATTAAAAGATGTCCCTACCGAACAAAAGCAACAATTGGCAAAAGAACTACATTATAAACGTGCACAAAGATCGATACAATTTATCCGTGCCCCCATTAAGTTTGCAGTTGCACGAGCTTTCCATACCTATGGTTGGATCACACTCGACGAATTAAAAACAGTACTTGCAACAAAAAAACCACACCGCGACGATCCAGAAGCAGCAGCTACCAACTACCGTCTCAACGAAAATGATGATGATAATATGTCTGACATCATAATAGGTAACAATGAACAGGGGCAAAAACGCAAACAAGATGACTCTGAGAGTATCTCGAGCTCTGAATACTGAAACCCACCCCCTCCATAATTTTTTTTTAAAAAAAAAGAGAAAATAGTAAAAGGTTTTATATAAAAAAAAAAAAAATACTATGAGTAATAACAATATCACACTAACAATTTTTAACACTACTGGTTTAAACCGTCAAGCTATAAATTCAATATTATCTTTTACCCCCTCTACACATCTATTATTTCTTACAGAAACTTGGCTCCTATCCCCCAACAGATACCCCACAAACTGGAAACAGTACCACGAATATGGAGATCGCCCTACTTCTACATCACGTCGTGGTCACCTCGGAATCTCTCTACTTGTAAACCCTGATTGCCCTTTTCATGTTCATGTACTCTCCAATAATAACTCTACTCCCTTCTCAAAATACCATTTATCATGTATAGTAGCTAATACCCTCATTCATTGTTTGTATCTACCACCACATACTGATTCCTTTACAAATGACCTAGCACTTGCTACCCTTGATTCACTCCCCCTACACTACCCCAATACGAACAATACAATTATATGTGGCGACTTCAATGCACGATTCAACGCCACTACAGGTGACACGGACTCAAACACCCGAGGAGATCTGATGCTCCATTGGATTGAAAGCCATCAATTAAAAATATGGAATGCTGAACTAGCGTATGGAAAACCGACCTTCCTCAGACCTCCTGGTAGTAGTATCATAGATATATATATGAGCACAAATAACTGTATTAACCCTACACTAAATATATCAGACAATTTATCATTGGGATCCAATCATAAAATGGTACATTTTAGCTTTGATATTGTGAGCAACATACCCCTCAGCTCACCCCCACAACAACTGCGACGCATATGGAGATTAAGTAAAATAAAGGACCCAGCTATCCAGGAAGAATACAAATCAACAATAAACAATAAATTACAAGCACTTAACAACAAACTCCAACAACTTATAGATCGACCTCAAACACAGACAACAAACTCCAATGCTAAAGATGAAATTGAAATATTAACAGAAGAATTTTACACCAACATGTACACATCTCTGGACCATACATTTGGTAGAACAGATGGTGGACAAAAGCGACGTGACACTTTCTGGACAGCAGAGTTACAACGTCTAGTTGACCACAGAGAACTATGCTATCAAAAATGGCGAAGCGCATTTGGGTTAAACAAGATGCCCTGGTGGTTACGACATCAAGAAGCTAGTGCCCGTGTTCGAAGAGCTCTAAAGAAAAGAAACCGTGAAACATGGCATATCTTCTGCAAACGACTTGAAACAGATGATTATACAAAAACAACAGCGACAATTAAAAAAATACGACAGAAACGCACCATACAACACACATTTAGTCATCAGGATGGCCCCCTAGCAGCAGCAAATCAAATGGCACAGCATCTAGAAAACGTTTTTGATGGTCATCTCCTCTCCATACAACAACAGAACCAAACACAACAAGATCAACAGGCATTGGATGACTCCATCACACCAATGACACTCGCAGACTTTCCTATCACAGAAGAAACAGTGTCAGCTTCAATAGACCGCCTTCCAAGAAAGAAAGCGCCTGGTACGGACCACCTCAGAAGTGAAATGCTAAAACCAATAGTAACAACAATTGCTCCTGTTCTTCACAAGCTGTTCTACCTATGCTGGATTAGTTCATATACACCAACATTATGGCGAATAGCTCAAATTGTCCCGATATTTAAAAAAGGTGACACTGAAAATCCAGCCAACTACAGACCTATAAGCCTGACTTCTGTAGTAAGAAAAATCTTTGAATACTGTCTCCAAGATCTACTCCAAGCACACAGTCCAGATTTAGATATAGCCCAAGGTGGATTTAGGCCAGCTCGAAGTGCTCTTGACCAAGCGTTCTGTCTCCAGGAATTATGCAGAATTCATAAAGAAACTCATGGTACTACCCCAACCCTGGCCTTCCTAGATATAAAATCTGCTTATGATACTGTTGATCGTGAGGTTATATGGAACCTGTTAAGTGACAATAATACTCCCTATCTTTTACTCTCAATACTAAAAAATCTATTCAATGATGTTCTCATTGAAGTTATCATATCCAATTCGGTATCACACCGTTTCTCACCTACTACTGGAGTCCTTCAGGGCTCCATCTTATCTCCCTTTCTATATTCTCTTTATATAAATAGTCTACCGACTCTGCTCAGACGAGGGGGAATTGAACCAAATCGACCATTAGCCTTGACAAATGTACCTAATCATGAGGACAATGATTTTCAACCAACAATCATCCCACGCCAACAACATAGTAGAGAGCAACGTTCAACTTTGGACATTACAAACCCACCCCCAAATATTCAATGCCTCCTATATGCGGATGATGTGGTACTCATTAGTACAGCAAACAACATGCAGAATCCACTTAATCTCTGTCAACAACACAGTCTTGATCTAGGATATAGATGGAATCCAATTAAATGTGCTATCGTGCAGCCAGATAATGCAGAATACATTTATCATCTATATGAAACCCCAATTCCAAACCAAACTTCTTTTACTTATCTTGGGGTGCCGATCAACAATAAGGGTTATCTAGATGCACAACAGCTAATTACACGTAACTCAATCTCAGCTATTAACAGCATGCGAGTTCTAAACAATATTGGCCTCAGCCCTTCTGGCTTCTCTAGAATACTATCCAGTCAGCTCTATGCACAATTTATAAGGCCTAAACTCGAGTATGGACTGGCCATATTAATCTTTACCGCACCACAACTAGCTAATATTGAAAAAGCTCAAAACCAATGCATTCGTATGATTTATGGTGCGCATTCTAAATCTGAAACAAAAATCATGCGCCATCTCACTAAATTACCAAGTATGTCAGAACGAATAGCAACATTGCAAGTCAAATTTGTATACAGAGCACAATTTTTACCTGATGATGCACTCCTAACACAATTACTACCGGGACTCGAAGCACAAAAAAGAAGTTACTGGAGCAAACTTTGCAATAAATCAGATATTGTAAACCTTCTCCCACAACCATACAATGATATCTCTGGAACAATGCTTAAGACAATTATCCGCCAATACTTAGTTGACAATTTCGAAAATATACGTTCTGCACCGACTGGTGCAAAACTATTATGTGCCTGTCTCCCGAAATTGGGTGTCGATCCAATAATGTGGATCCCAATGACAAACAAGGAAAGAAGCCGCTGTATCAGATGGAGGCTTGGTTGGCTTCCAGGTGGAAGACCCAAACCTTGTCCAAGATGCCCCTCACAAATACTTACAAAGAAACATGCTATACATTGTCTACGCATGCACCATCGTCTACAGTTACCATCATACCATGAAGATCCTCTCTCACACATCCTAAATCAGCTCCCAAAATCGAAACCAACCTCACTACGCAGGATCCAACACTTAAGCAGCAAATGGCCAATTGTGTGTAAAATACTCGCAGAACTTGATGCATACCAACACCCCGGCAGCAACCTCCAACAATACTACGATGACTTTCCCGGTCAGATTTTGGTAAAATGGATCACTCCTCCTCCTCCCTCTGAAGCAGAGTAAGTTTACTATTTATACTCCCTTTATAACTACTTTTCTTCCCTTTTATTTTTTTTTTATTTTATTTTATTACCTTTCTTTCTTCCCCATTTCCTTTTTCCCTAGTGTACTCTCATTGCTTAGTTAGATACAGTTACTACTTTATGTCACTTACTTTCTATAAACAGAGTCACTGTAACCCCTTCATATTTTATATGACATACCCTTTAACCTTTCCCTCTTACCTTTTTCCCTGCTTACGAGCGCAGGGTTTTCATCCACTTTTTTCTCTTAATATCTGTCTCGAACAAAAAAGTCCGACAAGGACGATGTGTTCAACAGAGACTTTAAATAAAAACCAAATTTTAAACGTAATCCTCAATAAATTAGTGCAGAAATCGTAGAGAATGCAAAAAGTGGAGGTGCAAAAAGTGGGGGACCACTGTAATCGTAACATCAATCATGAAATTACATTCCTATATTAAGTAGACAATTTGAAGGGGATAGTAGTCGTACAACAGAAGAAAGTTTGGTATGATATAGATTAGTAATGCTTCATATGTAAGCATTATATATATTGTACGGCTATCATATAGAGAACAGTGATGATTTTGTTATTGAGGACCCTTAGAGAGAGAAAGCGAAATAGGAAGGCTGAGGAAATTAGAATGAGATAATAACATGATTTAGGTATTATATTACATTGTAGAATAAATAACTAACTCTATAAAGAAAAAAAACAAATTTATCAATTCTAAATAGGCACTTGATTACGCAAACGTAAAGTAGTTCCAAGATTATGCTTAATTCCAATATCGCCGCGGAAATTACGTCTAACAGCGGCTTCTCGAATACCATTAAGAGTACTAGCATTTTGATCATGATTTCCCACTCCTCGACGGCCATCAGTAATAGCCAAGAGATTACGCCTTTCTTTTCGAGATAACCCTTGTTCCCTTGCAAATGCTTCAGCTTCTTCCAATAGTTTAGCCGGAGATGCTTTTTCATCCTCTTCACGCTATATTATCCAATTCATATTAATCTATATATGTGCAGCTTTGGCGACTATTCTGCACGCCTGTTCTCGAACATAACCAATTATCCAAAACTACTTACATTTCTTCGTAATCGTTGTCTAAAGAATCTAACATTCTGACGGTGACCTAATCGGGCCCCATTCACTAATACGAGCTCAGTATCATCATTTGTTTTTGTAGCAGGCACACTCTCTTGAAGAGGTTCAAAATCGTAGAAACATAAAAGATCTTCTGGCTCTTCACTATCATCATATGCCATCTTGCAGTGACCTTTATCGAGCTGTTTAATGAAATAACCATTGTTGTTTAAAGAGGTAGAAAAAAAAAGAGAGAGCATGTGAATAGATGTTCAATCCATTGATCCACATGGATCAAAATGAAAAAGTCATGTGAGCGTTTTGTATATGTATATTTACCATGTGTGCTCGTGCAGCTTGTGCACTTTTCCATTCTTTGCCCCGGCCATTGCAATAAAGACAAAAATGCTCATGTTCAATCTTGTCTGATAAATACGCAATCAAACCTTTCTTATCATGGAGATATTCATCATCTGGTAAAAAGAACCCATGAATCTTCGTCATATGGTCCATGTTACCATCAAAATCACTGTTTGGAAAAGAGCAAAATAGACAGAGTCGTAAAGGATCATTCAGTGTATTGATTGGTTTAATGTCGTCTTCTAAATCAGATTGATCTGATTGGTCTGAGAAAAGTGGTGCAAGTTGTTGTGGTTGCCGTTGTCGTCCTCCAGATGTAGGATAATTACGAGGGTAGTCATGAGAACCCAATATTTCATTCTTGATTTCCATCTCTCTGTGTTTCTTGGATTGCATATGATTGTGATACCCATTTTCAGAGTAATATGATTTTCTAATCATATTAATTATAATGAGTACGCATATATTAAAACATGAAAGGTAGTAGTGTTATATTATTCATGTATTTTTTTACTTAGTGGAAGGAAGGAAGAAAGAATATTATAAATGATATATACCGGCAAGTTGTACACTCGTAAATTAAACCTTGACGTTCTTCAGCTGCTCTATTTTGTGCCTGCTGCGCTACAATTTATATGGTATTAATCTTAAGCCAGCCATATCAAACGCCACAGCCACTTCGTAAAAAAAAAAAAAAAAGACTACCCTATCTAATTACCTAAAACTTTTTGTGCAAACTGTTCAGCATTAAGTGGTGGAAGATCTGCAATCTTACGCTTCAGATTATATTTGTGCCAACTATTTGATAAAACCATTACACGAAATTATATGAGTTACTCGATCTATATTGGTATCTTTTTTTTTGGGGGGGATAAGATAAGTGTGGGGGGATGACCAGCTAATGAAGAAAGGATAATGGTTGTTATAAAGTAAATAGATGGGCTTACTCTGTTCTGCAATGATTACGTTGTCTTTCGCTTGTTGGAAATGCAATACGACATGAAATACATGTAAATGCAGTATTTCGAGTTTGAATAGGTCCTCTTTGAAAAGGCGGTGTTGATAGTACTGCGGACATGACGACTTATTGTTACAAGTAGAAAGAGAGAGAAAGGGAACCGTTGAATGTAGGTGATTGAACGGAGCTAGCCGAAGGGTGAGAGAGGTCACATGTTCTGAGTTTTTATATTTGTGATTGTATTGAGCGGTATAAGTTTTATGGTTGATGATTGAAATCACCTTCGTCTGGTTCTTTTTGAATATCTTCTTCCTCTTCCACTTCTTCCTCTCTTTTCAATACTTTCTTCTTCTACTCATTGTTTTTCATCATGACACAACAACAAAACGGTTTATTTTATCGTCGGTTTACAGCCCAAGCAGAGCCATCCCTTCCTATTATTCGTGATGCTGCTGGTAGTGACTTTAAACGTTTAATCGAAAAATCTCGTAATAAAGATTCTACAACAACAAATAACACCATTGATATAACAAATGAACAGCAACAGCAGCATTCATCACCACCCATCCGACCTCACGGGTTTGCAGTGGGAGAACCTATTATTTTACCATTACCACCCAACTATAAACGACCGGCACCTGGGGTTTTAGACAAAGTGTATGATTGGTTATTCAGTCATGAAGATAGATACTTTAATAACGATCGTAATGAATTAAGTCAAGACATATTCCCGGCAACAGATTTTCGAAATTCTGTTCAAAAGGTAAAGAAAACTCTATATATAAAAAGAAACGTGTGAGTGTGAATTGAAAATAACATATTTTCTAAACTTTTCTATATATCATTATCCGCATGACAGTCGGATCGGAAAAAACTATATTCATCATGAATAAATATAACAAAGTTTTAGACCATCCAATCCCCCTAAACAGGGTTTAGCGTTTTAGCTTTTCTTTTCCCAACCTGACAAAAATATTCAATAAATAAAAACGTCATCTGTATCATACCAGTTTTCATCTTTATCCATACTTGTTTCATATCATTTAATTGACCCAAGAAATTAATAGGTATTCTATGGTGGTTTAGTAAATTATGGATTGGAATGTTTTTTAAATGGTGGGAATAAAATCATTAATTAAATACTAAAACAAGGCTTTGGATTTTGTTTTTGTTTCGTAATGTTGATGGGTTTGATAAATAATATTATTAATGATAATGATAATAACAATATTCATTTTGTACTGAACGCAGGAATTATATGCTCCATAGCAATGACATAATAATAGTAAATGAGAACAACAATAACAATATTAACTAGAATCAAATGTTCTTTTGTCACCTGATGTTATGCGTATTGTGATAATCATAAAAACAAGCTATTCAGGTCAATTTGACATTTTATCAAGATATTTTATTTTACCGTATAAACCTACCAATAGTGAATAATGATGGGATTGTTCAACCAACAACCAGTGACCCATCTTTAATACGTATATAATATAATATACAGCTAGTACTTCAACGTTAGTATTATACTATTACATTGTAAAACATTTAATCTATAAGTTGAAAAAATGAAAAATAAATGTGACATCACATCTTTTTGTTGTTATTTTCTATATTTATACAAATAGTTTGAAAAAGGAAAGGGGCATGAAGATAATCCCCATGGCATAAGAAGGGATTTTGATGCTATTCATGCATAAAACACTTTTCAATGCACTATGATGACATGGCAGATGGATCTCGTTTTCATTATTCTTAATTGCCAGTGATATACCGAACGTATTAAACAATAGATTGTATTCATATGAATATATGCTGTATCGTCATACTTTGATCAACGAGCATGCTACAAAGGAATATTATAGTATTGTATCAAAATTGACATCCAGTTTAACAGAAAGAAAAAAGAAGAAGAAGAAACAGTCAATTGTAGAATAAGAGAACTAATAACCCGTTGGGTGAGATCAAAACTTAATCTTAATGTTCTTTCCTGTGCTTAGACAAACCGTCTTTTTTTCACTAGTAACCTATCATTCTTATAAACAAGGTTAAAGTCTATAGATTTTTTTTCTGTTAATCCACCATTTATTTCATATCATAACATCACTGATATTATCTATAGAAAATATCGAACTTATTTATAGAGAAGAGATATATAATAGTTTGGTTAAGGTACATTTATACCCAATAACATGGAATGGAAACAACAGAGCAAAAGGTTTATCAAAATATAACACAAATACTAGAAGATACTGTATTTTTAGAGAGAAGACACCTCTTTGAATATAAGACCCTGTAATTAGACAATGGTACATTATCGCTATATATAAAAAAAATAAAAATAATTATTCCATCAATGACCATTTCATCAAGCTTCTCTAATAGTTAGAATATAGTAATCAAGTTATTTTAATGAGGAAGTTTCATCCTTTGTACCATTTTTTTTATTGGGGATAGATTCTAATAACAATATGAAAGCGCTTCTTTATCCAAAGAAATGTAGTTGAGCATTATACTTTTTTTTTCAATTGGTTTATTTTTGAGTGTATGATAGTAAAGGCAAACACTTTATCAATGTTCTACATAGAAGATGGAAATATATAATCGCGAACTTTTTGCAGCCACGAAAAATGGTGTCAATTAATTAAACGCGTTTTTTTTTTCTTAAATCCTCCGCTTATCACTCTTTTTTCCTAACTTTATTTTTTTACATCGATCCAAAGATGTCTAGTAGCTCGTTTATTTTACACGATGAGCTTCTTCGATTACAACAAGAAGAAGGAAATAGTTATTATATTCCAAATGAAGTAGCAATTCAGGGCAAGACAAAAGGGGAATTGACACGTTATCTATATGGTTCGTCCTTTTTTTTCATATATTTTGCAATTGTCGTTCTTTGTTCCCACAACTGCGAGAATGTTCCTGGAAAAATTAAGATGCAAGGCTTACTTATACGCCTCTTCGAATGTATTTTTTCATTTATAATATAGACATCACGGATCGAATTGAGGTAGCATCGGATAACATTATTGATCCATTAGTGTTTGATAAAATCCGTAGTTTCTTAAAGTAAGTTTGTAATAGTTTATAAAGGTACCAAAAGAATAGCAACAAACAATCTCCTTTTTTTTTTATATTTTTTAAAGAAACTTCCAACACCTTTCGAAAGAGATTGCTTCAAAATTAATGGATAGTCTTTTATCTGGTAAATATATGTATATCCATGGGCATGCACCTGTTAAAATACTAATATAAAATAAAAACGAAAAAACTTCCATTCTTCTTAATTTTTGTGTAGCTTTCAGGGCTGAAGTAAAAGCAACTTCGGATGATCTTGACAATAGTGAAAAAGATACATTTACCAATCATCGTCAGAGTCTCGAACATTATGGATTTTTGGTTTATTGGATTTTAATTGTATCAGATGAAAGCTCAACATCTTCAATAACAGTGTCTGGTACTACTTCAAGTAAACCAAAGGTAACATTTTCTAATAGTCCCTGTGAATAGGCTCAGTGTATTGTCTGCGTTTTTTTTTTTTTTTTTTTTTTTTTTTACTAATGAGGCTTTAAACAAATAGAAAGGAAAATCTCGAGGAACAGAAGTGACAGATTGGAGTGCACACAAAATAAAAGCATTTGATCTGATTGCCCGATTGCTTGATATTAAAATTACGAAAATATGGACTTTAACACCAGAACGACAAACATTTATTGGCCTTTTCACTAAACCAGCATTCCAAATTTTTGAAGATCCTGCAACGTCAAAATCGCATACAAAAGAAATCAAACATCGAGCATTCCGAATCCTCGGATTATGTATAAAGTATTATGGTTACATGTTCGGTAAGAAGAGCAACAATCTTAAAGTGTGGATGGTTGAAGATAGAAATATTTTTGTGTGTGCAAAAGAGAGAAAGAGGGACCCATTGAATACATGTAAATAATAGGACAAAATTAAATTAATAGCTGCGCAGACGACGATAATGCAGGACCTACAGTACTGGGAACATTCAGCAGAACCCATGGCTGAACTGTTAAAATATTTGATCGAGAAACTTGATTATACACAGCTTGCAGATGAAATTCTTCGAGAAATCAGTAACAAGGAATTTAAAGATGTTTCATCCAAAGAAGTCAAGGATTCTCCCAATGCAAAAACATTTGCTGCATTTCTTATTAAACTCACTGAGCTTTCACCAAAAACAATTCTCAAGAATCTTGGCCTTCTTATCCATCAGCTTGGAAGTGAGGTAAAACAAATTGTGTTTGCAGTTTTTCTTTATGTATGCTTCAATGTATATATATATTATACGTGCTAATTTTGAGTATCTGTACTTTTTCTATTGTAAAAAAAAAGTCCTATACAATGCGTATGGCAATTATTGAAGCATTAGGTGGATTGATTATTGAATTGACGCAACATATGGATGATAATCATTCACAAAAAGAACAAATCAATGGATTTTTTGATATTTTGGAAGAACGGATGCTCGATCCTATTGCATTTGTTCGATCCAAAGTATTGCAGACCTATCTTCGAATACTCGAGTAAGTGGATTGTTTTCTCTTGTTGGGCAAACAAGACAAAAATTTTAACTCAACCTTCATTGGAAACATATTTTTATATATTATTCATAGGCTTAAAACCAAATTTCCTAAACGAAGATATGCATTATGTGTATTAGCAGTACGTCATTTGCAAGATAAAAGCAGTATTGTACGAAAATATGCCATCCGGACCTTGACCAAGCTTACCATGACCCATCCATTTAGCATGTATGGTGGTGAACTGGATCTAGAAAGTTGGGAGAGTAAACTTAACAAATTAAAGGGAGAGATAGCGGTAAGCCATTACTTTTATTTTTTCAGGGTACTGCTTTATACCAGAAGAATGTTTTGGATGTTGAGCTTTTTTGGCGGGAAACTACATAGAGTGTATCAACCGAAGATGACATACCTGCGATTGCAATTGCACAAATGACGATGACGGAAGATACAAATGTAGAAAAGCAGACAAAAGATGGCGATGATAATAACAATGATTCTGATACTGAGATGAATGATGCAACGGATGAACCTGATAATAAAGAACAGGAGCAACAAAATGAAAACGAGTCGACACCCGCTGATATTGATAAATCCACTCAACAGCCTCCATATCAAAAGCAACAGCAACGACAGGCACCTGAATCACGGACGATTATCTCTGCAGAAAAAATGCAACAATTGACATTAATGAAAGCATTCCACTTGGATGCAGTCAAATTTATTCAACAGCTTCACGCAGCCATGCCACTCATTTGTCAACTTTTATCATCAAAATCTAAACCAGAAGTGTTAGAAGCGATGGAATTCCTTGTCACTGCCTATGAGTATAAAGTAAATCCTGCATCTGTAAGTCTCAGAAAACAAACGAACATGGTCAATGGAAAAAAAAAAAACAAATGTTTTTTGTGATAAATCGTTTTTTTTTATTTTTTTTTGCTGAAGCTTTTACTCCATTTTAATAGGAAGGGATTCGAAAAATGCTTCATTTGATTTGGACCAAGGATACGAGTGATGAAGGCAAAGGTGTTAAAATGAAACTTCTCGAGTGCTATCGAAAACTATACTTTGACCCTGATTCTCGGTTGAAACCTCGTGAAAACGTCAATACAATTGCTCGAAATCTAATCCAACTCACATTCAATACAACACTTGCTGAACTCACGTCTCTTGAGCAACTTCTCAGCACTGTGATGGCAGAAGATGTGCTAGGCGATTTGGTCATTGAAAAATTATGGAGTGTCTATGGATTTACAGGGGGTAATATTCCCAAAGAACAACGACGAGGTGCTATTATTATTTTGGGCATGCTTGCAAAAGCAAGAACAGAAATCGTCAATGAAAAAGTGGACACATTATTACGAATTGGTCTTGGTCCCCTGGGTAAATCAGATTTGGCACTTGGACGTTATACTTGCATTGCTCTTCAACGACTTGCAGGCTCTAAAACTCCCGAGAAAGGTAAATCATAAGAAAAAAATTACAATTACCACGACTATCATAATTAGAATCATTTAGCACACACACACATTTCTTTGGTTCCTAACTAAACGAGAAATTTACCATACTCTATTACTTAGGAAGAAGTGCTCATGCAGGCATCCGATTACCAATGACCCACCCTGTGTTTGGTCGACTAAAAGATATTATTGAATGCCAAAGCCAAGAAATGGAATGGTTTAGTATGACGGAACAAGCCATTAATGCGATATACATGCTTGGTGAATATCCAGATGTATTATGTGCAGAAATTATCCGTAACAAAACCATCAAGGTATTTGGTGAACGTGCACGATCAGAAACACCTTCATCCACCACAGCCAATGAAGATGGAGTAATAGAAATGAGTGAACCGATGGAAATCGATTACGATATGAGCATGTCACAACAGGTACTACCTTATCCACAAAACCCTGTCCACCAAAGTGCCATGGAATTGAGCCAGCTATTATTTATTGTCGGTCATGTTGCACTCAAACAAATTGTCCATCTCGAGATCATTGAAGCCGCATGGAAAAAGAAAAAGACGAAAGCGGACGCGGATAAAAAAAAGAACAATGACAACAGTGCTGCTGTAGAGGATGAATTGGAACAAGTGGGTGGTACGGCAGAAGACGATATTGGCGATACAATTACACATATTCGTGAAAGAGAAGTCTTGTTTGGACCCAATTCATTACTTGCTCGCTTTGGACTACTTTTAACTGAAATCTGTACTCGCAACAAAGTGTATACCGATCGAACACTTCAAATTATGGCCACGTTAGCCTTGGGAAAATTCATGTGTGTCAGTTCTGATTATTGTGAAAAGAACCTTCAACTCTTATTCACAATTCTAGAAAAATCAAAAGATGCCACAATCCGAAGCAACATTGTGATCGCCCTTGGTGATATGGCGGTCTGTTTTAATACATTGATCGATGAAAATATTTCGTTCCTTTACAATCGATTAGGAGACGAAAACAGTATTGTCAAGAAGAATGCAGTGATGGTGCTTACTCATTTGATTTTGAATGGCATGGTCAAAGTCAAGGGACAAATTAGTGAAATGGCCAAATGTTTGGAAGATCCTGATCAACGTATTGCTGATTTGGCCAAACTCTTCTTTACTGAACTTGCAACAAAGGATAATGCGATTTACAATAATCTTCCGGATATCATTAGTAATTTGACGAACTGTGAACCCAAAGTGGATGAAGAGATATTCCGAAGAATTATGCGATTTGTCTTTTCTTTTGATTTTGCCGAAAAGGTAAAAGAAATGCCATGAAAAGAATCCTTGTTTTTGATAAACTCAACTCATCAACATTATTATTATTTTTAAAGGAAAAACAAGCTGAAAATGTAGTCGATAAACTCTGTCAACGTTTTGCAAATACGGATGATGAACGAATTTGGCGTGATATTGCATTTTGTTTATCCTTATTACCATTTAAATCCGAAAGAAGTGTTAGAAAATTACTTGAAGGATTACCAACCTATCAAGATAAATTACACATTGAATCTGTTCATAAGAGTTTCCAAGAAATCATTTTAAAGGTGACATATACTTTTATATCTTATAACGTTATATAATACTGATGGTGGTTTGGATATTTCTAGGGACGATTACAAAAAATAGCGAAGCCAGAATTGAAAGCTGCTTTGGATGAATTGGAACAAAAAGTAGCTCGAAAGAGTGGAGAAACGCAAGGCGAAGATGAAAAAGAAGCTGGTGGTGGTGTTGTCGAAGGTGACCCATTAGCAGAAGATCAGGAACAACGAGGAGAACGAGCAAATACTCCTTCAAGTAATTCTGCTACTAATACAACCATTACATCAGCTACAACTAAAACAAAGGCACCAAAACGAAATTTAAGAAAAAAAGGTAATAAAAAAAACCCACGGAAGATTCTGAAACAAAAAAAAAAAAAAAAAAAAAACTGACAGCACTTTTTTTTTGGCGTAGCAACACAATCAAGCTCAAAGGCAACTGTATCACCACGACAACAACGGAAAAAATCTACAGATGCACAACGTAAACGGAAACGACATATTGTTGAAAGTGACGAAGATGATGACGATGAAGAATTGGAAATAGGAGATGATAATGAAGATGGTGAAGAGGAAGAAGAAGTATCCTCTGATGATGATTTTATGGAAGAATAATTAATAATAATGATAAAAAGGTTCTTCTGTAAGGTACAAAATATATTTCCTTCTACGTGTATAGTAATATAAATAAAAAAGTGATACGAAAGTTTGTCGGAAAGTGCTTTGTATCAAAAAGATGTTGTATATAAAATTGATATAGATATATACATACATGCATAATAAGAGGTAATAACATGAATGAATAAATGAATATGATGATAATAAATTTACATGGTGTGGAATACTTCCGATTAGTAGAAATAATGGTTCGGATTATAATGAAAAGTAGCCGATACAACACAAAACAACTAAAATGAACACACAGGGCCGTTATCATTATTATGTACAATGATACTGATACTGATGATTGTTATTAATTGTTGTAAAAAAGGTCCAAACAATTGCATTTTGGTTTCGGGGACATTACTACATGTCCAGTTACAAATATCCTCCACTACTTAACCATTATTACTTATTCTTCTTATTATCATCATCCTTATACAATCGATTAATACAATTCATATCACACTAAATCCCAATCCTCCATCGTCTTTTTTTTTTATTTTTCCTTTTCTCTTTTTACTTTCTTTTTTTTCTTTCCTTCCTATTTCAATTTATTTCTTGGGCTTCTTTATTACGGAGAAATAAGATAAAGAATCATCTTTACAAAACTACTACTTAAAAAATCACCATAATCATTACTACTATTATTCTATCATGAGAAGCTCTGACGAGCCGACCGACTTACAGTCTACTGTTGCCGAGTCGAGACGGGGCTCCCGCAGTGGAAAACCAAAACTTTTTCAATGCACTGGCTATGGAGATTGTCGTATGGTTTTTACTCGAAGTGAACATTTGGCTCGTCATATGAGGTAATATAACTTTCATCATCATTCTTTTTCAAAGAAAAATTGGAATTTTAACAGATAAATTTATTTAAAATGAATCTTTCACTAGGAAGCATACTGGCGAGGTAAAAAAAAATAAACCATAAGCGATCTATTTCATATATATGAAATAATCGACCTTATCCGTGTTTTTTTCTTTACTATCTTGACTTGTCCTTTTAATGCATACTCCCCTGATTTTCTTCTGTCATTTAGAAACCATTTAAATGCATTGTTCCCGGTTGCGAAAGAATGTTTAGCCGCTTTGACAACATGATGCAACATACGCAAACACATAATAAAAGTCGCTCATCAAGACGAAGTAAAGGAAATAACAAGAAAAAATCGAGTACTACAGGCACAGGAGGTATCTTAGGAGAAGGAGGCGATACTGATCAGCTTTCACATGAGCAACAGCCTCATTATCCGGGTATGCCTTCCCCACCTCCATCACGTCGTAGCTCAGTACAAAGTAATCTTGCTCGTCGTCGGCGTTATTCGGATGATGAAGAAGATGATGATGAAGATTATAATGAAGCCGATGCAGATAGTGATGCAAGTTATCATCCGCCTACAGATAGAAGACGGCATACGGCAAAAGAACAACGAGCCATGATGGCTCAGTTACGTCGTTTAAGCCAAGAAGAAGCTGCCATGAATTATCATAATCATCAACATTCATCCTCTCAATATCATTACCAATATCAACCACAGCATCAACCTTTTTATTATCCTACATATAATTCCGTTTGGCCACCACCACCACAACATGGCATGATTGCTCCTGGACCACCACCACCTCCACCCATGATGAATCATTCTATTCATCCACATGCCCAACCTACATCCTTTTCATTTTCAACAGCAGGAACAACAGCAACTGCACCGGCAACAAGTAATCATATGCCCCTTCCTCCTCATCCCGAAACACCTCCATCACCTACCGAGTCGGCTGATATGACGGATTATTCTTCAACCACTTCTTCCTCTTATTATTATAGTAATGATAGACGACGTAATTCAACTAATCATCATCGTATTACACCTCAAGTTCATTTTCATCCTTATCCTCCTCGAAAATATTATAATCATAGTGATGAAGACGAAGAGGATGAAGATGAGGAGGATGTTGATCAAGATCCTGAAGATCATGATATAGATATGCTTCAAGATGAATTTACGCAAGAACAGCAACAACAGCGAGGTCGTCGTGGTTCACAAGATTTTTTGGCAGGCCAAATGATTTTACCACGATTAGCAAGTTATTTGGTTAAAAATCCGGGAGAATCACCCGAGAGTTATCTTTTACATCATCAAGACAAGAATAAGAAATCTCCGCCTTCTTCTACAAGTACCACAGAATCGTCCTCCTCTTCTTCATCCAAAACTCGTCGATTATCCGTTCAGGATTTGTGTAACCCTATTGAATCGCTCGAGCCCACAGCCACACCTGACCAAGAAAATGGTGTTGACTTGACTGAAGATGAATTCCAGGCACTGCAAGGCTTTGGAAGGTTTAGATTAGTAGCCATTGCATCCTCTGATAGTACTACTACAACTGCTACTGCTAGCAAAGTAATAACAGAATGATTTTTTTCTTTTAATTATGCACCAGATTGTTTATGAATGTGTGTGGGTATGTGAACGTGTGTGGTGTGCCAATAAATATTTATATCCAGCACGCGTTGTTTATTAAGTATAATGACCCGAAACCAGAGAAAAAAATTCAGTGGCGATCTTTTTTTGCTTTTCTTCCAATTCTTCTCTTTTTTCCTTCCCCACCCTTTATTTAAAATTTATTTCTGTGGTGATTATATAAACGGATGCGTTGTTGGTTTCTGCTGATATTAACGGCTTTATCCACCATTGTAAATGGTCTACCAACAACAACAACATTCCTCGAACAAAGTACAACCACTACCATTATAACGAATACCGACTTACAACAACCTTCTTTCGATACATTCCCAGTAGACGTATCGAGATATGCTCAATTACTATCCACCCATCTCTTGTTTGATCATCTTGAAAATGCTTTTTATATGCTTTCAAAAAAGATTTCATTACAATTTCGAGATTCCATTCATGTCAATGTAAACTTTGCACCTCATTCTCATGGACTACGACAGCAAACCGATTTTTCCTTATCTTCTTCACCTATAGACGTTCAAATTTTAAAAGGACAGTTAAAAGGCGCAGTTGGATGTAAATAACCATATCTATACAAATTCAAATAGATAATCCTCTTAAAAAAGGAAAAAGCCAATGATATTGATCGATCCATTTTATATCTATTTTTTTTTTCAAAATTAGCTTTTATTGAAGACAAGTTTCCTGCTGTATGGAGTCGACATGCTGTGGCATTAGATCGAGCATCACTTCAATCCTATATAGAACTTGTGGTTCATAAATTATGTGCCTATGAAGAACACCATTCATCGAATGATAATGACGAAACAACAGCAACGGTTTCCAATGTTTGTCTTGAAACACATGCTCGACAATTCTTATCATCCATTGATAGGTATCTTGGGAATCATGTCAAACGTACAATGGCCGATATTGTTTCGTTTGAATTACCGGTTTTATTTGATACAACACGTGCACAAGTACAAGATATTGTTAAACATTTCAATCAACATGTCCTATCCGAAGAAGAGGACCATCTAGAATTAGTATTAGAAGCGGACCATACAGAATGGTGGGTCCCTTCTGAAATCAATGAGGTTCTGGAAACTGTTGTTCATTGGCAAACTCCGAATAACGAGCTTCTGCAACAACAGCAACAACAAGTTGATACAAGCAATAATAATAATCAGCATCAGTATAATAGACCAAAAACAAATCCAAGTACAATGTTTTCTGCCGTACACCATTTTGCAACACTGGCGCGTGTATCCTTAGAACAAGCTTAAATTATCACGTTTTTTCTCTTTTTTTGAATATGTGTAATTAATTTCGATCTCCTCCTCCCCATCTTATACACTTCATCTTCATCCTTTCCTTTAAAACACGCGACCATTCATTCCTTTTGCATTTTCTCTTTTTACATATGTATATAAAGCATTATCATATCCTTTGTACATTGTTGTCTTTTTTTTTCTCTAAAAAAAGTCACTATTTTTATTATTATTATTAAACTTAAAAAGCTTCTTTTCATTTTCTACCCATAAAACCAAATCTTATTTGAGTTTAAAGTGACATGAAGACGAGAAAAAATGCTACGGGACTTGACCATGTAAGGTATAAGTTTGTTAATTGATGAGCCGATGATTTGGTGCTCTTTCTTTCATTGAATTTTCTTCTAGTACCGCCCAAAAATTTTGTTGGTAATAGTTTTTGGTGTGATGTATAAAAATAGAAAAATCTGTCAATCACCATTCATCTTCTACATCGCTGTGTACCATGGATATCGTCACACATGAAAATTTGGTATGACAGGTCTATTCCACATTTATCATAATTAATAAATCTGTAAGCAAATATACCAATTTATTCTTGTTTCTCTTAGTTCATAGAAAATTAACATGGTAGCCAATCCCTATCACCAATTTAATGCTTGGTCGATTTTACCATAACTTATATATCTCTATGGTTAGTACATATATGTCCCAGGTTGCTAATTATTGAACAATGTAATTATATAAATTTGTTGGTTACGCCCAATTTATTTTATGGGATTAAAGCTGAGAGATCATCCCCAGTTCTCTTATTCTTTTTTAAGATACCATCATCCCAAACATCCTCATATGTTATTAATAGTATCTTATACATTCATCCCATCCAAAAAAAAAGCAAATCAAAATGTAAACAAATATAAAAGATAAGTAGGGAATCATTCAATAATTTATATACGAATAGGGGATTTTTTTATTGGTACTTTTTTTTTACATTGTCATGGTCTGATAAAATGAAAAAATAGTTAACAAGTTTATTTGAAGACCTTGCCATCAGCACAACCTTCGACTTCCCAAGCCATGTACTTGTAGATTTCATCCTTCTTTTCTTCATATTGGGAAGGTTCGATCTTGACAAAGTTGTAGGATTCGTAATCAGCAGCATCATAGATTTCGAAAGGAACTTCTTGACCACGGATGACAAAGTAACCACCAATGGTGTTGTTGTTGTTAGTACCACAGACAATCATCGAACCAAAAGCGTACTTGTGAGCACGTTCCAAACGAGCAAAGAAACCACCAATCAAGTTGTTGGACATGAAGACTTGGGTCAATTCATCATTGTACTTGTAATCAACCTTCCAGATAGAGTAACCTTCGGCATCAAAGTTTTCCCAGAACCACTTCATGGCGACATCAGTATCGTTGTTGGAGTATTGACGCTTCCAGTCATCCATCTTGAAGTTGGAAGGAGGCAACAAGTCTAAAGCAGACTTGGGCTTGGGAGCGGGCTTTTCAGCAGCTTCAGCAGCAGGCTTTTCTTCCTTCTTGGCTTCCTTCTTAGTTTGTTCCTTCTTGGGTTGTTCCTTCTTTTCCTTCTTAGGAGGAGTGTACTTCAATGGAGTTTCGCACAAAGCAACTTCGCCCAAAGCAGCCTTGAAGTGCTTCTTGGCAACAACAGTAGTGAAGTAACGGGTGACGTTCTTGAATTCGGAACGGAAAGTCTTATCAAAGACAGTCTTGTAACCGAGAACCAAAGCAGTGACCATGGAGATATCAGCAAAAGTGATTTCATCACCAACAAGGTAAGTCTTGGTCAACAAAACCTTGTCCAAAGCACCCAAGGCACGCTTAAGCTTTTCGGTGGCACCATCGACATTAGGCTTCATGTAGGGCATGTAACCCAACAAGGGGTAAATCCAACCACCGAGATTGTTAGAGATTTCGTTTTCGGCGAAAAAGACCCATTGGAGAATCAAGGCCTTGTCGACAGCGTTGGTACCCAAAAGGGCAGAGCTATCTTGTTGAGCAGCAGCTATTCACAAAAGGAAATACATGCTATTTAACTTATTTTTCCATAGTTCTATTTCCATCCCAATATATTGCTGTTCTCAATTATTTACCATAGTAGGCAATGGCAGTGGACTCAAACAAATCAACCTTGTCACTGGAGAAGGTAGGGATCTTGCCCATGGGGAACTTGGCCAAAAATTCAGGAGTACGGTCCTTGGCAAGATCGAAACCTTCGACATCGACAGACACACCGCTGTAGGCAGCCTATACATCACATACATGAATAATCCATTTTTTAGTAATCAAAAATTAAATACTTGCGGTATTTTTTTAAAGTTGTCTGAATCGTGAATGTTCAAAAATGTTCCAATGGTTGAAATAATCTTTGTTCAATACTTACGGCAATTTGGGCCTTAGCAACACGGGGGTTTTGAGGGTACGACTTGATAGTCTATAAAGCAAGATGGTTGTCCTGTTAGTCTAATCATCGACTAATACATAGATGGATGGATGGATGGATGGATAGATGGATTCAATCTAATACATACGCCGATGGACATGATAAATGCAATGGATAAAGAAGAATTGATCAGTGGATGGATCGATTTCTTATAGTGGACTATGGCGGACAGCGGATTGGGAATTTATGCCGCTTCTTAAACCTTCTGCTTGTTTTTTTATGTGATATATTTATTTTGTTAAACACTATACTACTCTATCTTTTGTATTTTACGTGGATTGTCATTATCATATATTTTTATACGTCATATTACGACATCTATCGTAATATACAAGTATTACAGAATAATGGCCGATCTTGTGCTTGATATTCAATTAATTCTTTAGGTCCTGCTAGTCTCCTTAAACAACCTTGACAAATAGCATCAGCAGCCGCTTTTGATCGCTGTATCGTATACATAGCGTTTCATTAATGCACAATATCCCATTTATACACTTTGGTTCCTCTAATAACCGTAATGAAATGTAAACTTACTTCTTTCTTTTTCTTCAATGCGTCGTTCAAATATCCGCGTAATCTGTTATTGTTTATTCGTAATTGATGTAGTTCGTATTGCCAATTGGATTTGTGCTTAATATCAAGCTCTTTTATTATCTTTTCGGTTATTATTCCTCTGTTTGCGCCATCCACACTCTGTGGTTGTTTCTTTTCTTGACCATTGTCGATATTTCCTTCTCCGAGATCGTGCTGCTGTGACTTTGCCATAGAATTGGATGCATGTTGTTTCTTGACATCAAGGTCCAAGGATACCAATATGGGTTCTTGATTTTCTGATTGAGTATCTGGAGCCATCTTAATATGCATCAATACAAAACTAGGTTGTTCTGAAGGATAAGCTGTAAATCCATCTGGATAAAATGTAGATGCCACGGATATTTCAATACCAGCATTGTTGAGAAGCGTGTGTTGCAAATAAACAATTTTTCCTTCTTTGGTTTCGGCCAAACACCGTGTCAAGTCTGTTGTTCGATTGCTTTTTAAAAACTGATACATTGAAACGCCAATGATGTCGTTGGGGGTATATCCGAGAATATTGGCACAAGTCCAGCTGGCATAGAGCACTAAGCCATCAGCGCTTAGTTTACACCATACTTCATGATCATCAGTGCTCGTTGATAATGGCCTTTTTATCGCGACGGTTGTTGAACTATGATCGATATTACTGTTATCGCTACTGCTACTACAATCACTATCAGTGATACTGTCTCCGCTATTGCAAGTATTACTATTACTGCTTTTCATTTTTGTATCGCTTGCAGAGATCCCTGCTACTGTTGCAGATGCACCTTGGATATTGCGTCCAAGGGTAGTAGCATAGGTTGTTAATTGATAAACAGGCCGTTCTCTACCTGAAAGAACAATATACTTTCGTCCTCTCCCATCTTCATTATGCAACCTTCCAATACACTCCATCCAGAGATAAGCACCACTTTTATGCCGCAATCGATATATAATATTCACTTTCTCGCTCGGTCCACTTGATGATTGCTTCAATTCACGCAAAACAGTTGTAATATCCGAAGGATGGCACACTGTAGATATTGATTTGCCTTCTAACTCGCGTGTTTCATAACCAAGGATAGACCGGACAGAATCGGAACAATAAAGAAAAATACCTTTGATAGTCAATACATGCATAAAATCTGGATACTCTTCCAACAGTAGCTCTTCCCAGTTTCGTTTATATTTCCCATTGTTACAGTTTGCTTCTGAAATCAACTTTTCAATAGGCATTGGTTCTTCTGCCGTATCTGTGATGGATTGATTACTTGTTGCTTTTGTTGCTGTTGTACTACTACATTTTGGAGATGGAGGTCGTGTCCATTCCTGAACCGGTATGAGCTGCTGTTGGTCATGTGCATCTACCCATATAAAAAATCAATCGGTATAAAGTCAATATTTATATATTTTAATTATGCATTTGATTATCATTTATTCTCTCTTCTTTTACTTAAATACACACGCATACGCATGAATGAATGACTCACTGGATAATGACACGGCAGGTGGAATAAATAAATTTCTATAGTTTACCATGTATGTCCCATCTATAACACAAGTAAAAGAAAATATGTATTAGAAATTCAAAGTTATACAGTTTATCCTAGAGCAGGCAACGATAGTGAAGAAAAAAAATTGTTATGCAATTATAAAATCAATACAATAGTAATGATGGTGCTATGCATTGTAATTATCTAGTTTACCAGTGCTCCAGTATAGTTAAAAACAAAAGAAATACCTTATCTACCCTTCATGCTTTGAGTTATTAAATTTGGCTGTTCCACTAAATCCACTTGAAAAGCTACAAAGTAACTTATTTCTTCATCGAACTCATGGGATACTGGAATCACCGTTAAAAGATTAACAAATGGCTATGGTAATGGATATATTTACTTTGTAAGATTAAAAAGAGAGAGAGTGTGTGTGTGTGTGTGAAAGAAACAGAAACCTCACTCCCTTTTTCGCATCAATTTCATCCAATCTTATTTTTACCTGGCCTGATTTTTTATAATTTACAATACTTGCTTGCGACTCTTTGCCTTGGGTTAAATGAGTTTTGATATGATAAACAGTATTATTATCGGTATACCGTCGTTTGGAACCAATGGCTACACTTCCGTCTGGTGCCTGAAGAAATCTACAATTCCTACCAACAATTTCATGGGATGAATAACCAGTAAGACGTTCAAACGTAGGAGATGCATAAATAATAGGAAAATCATATTGCCGTGCATCAGCAACTACAATAGAACTAGAAAGATCAACGGGACCCAAATTGATCTGCGGATTAGATCTATATATTTTAATATTGAATTATTATGTTCTTATTATATTAGTAAACAAATGTATTTATATCCACATAATGAGTGTACTTGAGGAAAAGGGGGGGGGATCTATGAATAGGGATAACGTTCCGTACGACAGAAGTGGTTTTTTAAGGGGATAAAGAAAGTGAAAGTGTGGTAAGGAAAAATAAAATAATATAAGATTAAAAATAAGAGTAAGCAAGAATAGCAAAAGGATTAAAAATATAGGTATTATAGTACCTATTGACGACGCGTGCCAAGACTGACAAAATGTCAAAGCCAGTTGTTGCATACATTCCAGAATAACGATCATAAATATTACTTGTCGTCATTTCTGTATTTCCTCTTTCTGGCATCGCATGAAAATGAGGTTCTGTAGAAATTGATCTCTTTATAAGTGACTTTGAACATTTTTTTATATATTCTTGTTCATAATGTTGCTGCTGCTGCTGTGGTTGCTGTTGCTGCAATGGGGGCTGGACGTTGTATAAGATAGTGTCGGAAGAACATGTCACATCAGGCGTGTCATTCGTCATTAAACCAGCCAAATATCCACTGTAAGTATATAAACGATCGGTAGGTTGTGGAATGTTATCACTCGCATAACATTGTGGATTAAATGATGTACTATTGAATAAGGATTCCATAGTAACGAGAGAGGCGGTAGAAGAAAAGGGGTATAAACTGAATCGAAGGAATTAAAAAGCCCATTATGCCGCACATCACATTTAAAATACCGAAACGTCATGTACCATATTTTATTGCATATAGAATGCCTCTTCGCCCTTAATAGATACCTTTCAATGTCAAAGAATCATTCAAAAGCTGGAATTACCAAGGGTATTATGATGGTACAAAAAATGACGCTATTAATTAGGATATTGATTACAACTTGTTGGATATAAGAGTGCTTTTAAAACTAAATAATAGCTATCAATTTATTCATCATAATTCAAGATTCTGGACTTTGTACATTGAAAATACATCATCAATAAAAATATGCTTTACCAAAGTAATTTAAAAAGAAAAAAAGAATAATATCAAAACACAGGCTGGGAATCACAATTACCATCAGTTAATAGAAATGAAAAGAAATTATTGGAGCACATGGCTGATAGGGTCAGCAAGGAGTGAATACATTGAAAGTAACGACAGTTGAAAGTTATAAAATAACTTGGTTTTACCAATATAGAGTGCTCATAATACCTTTAAACCTAAACAAGCATATATTTTATACTATTATTATTACCTATAATATACAAACTTTTCTACAAAAAACTATTAAATAAATTGTTTTATTTATTTCCAGGCTTTAAACACGCATTTTACCTAAGAACATATGGTTTATAATTTCTATAGAGAGTGCTGCTTATTTTATATTAATCTATATATTCAACATACTTCCATTAGTTACATTCTTATTTTTATAAAGAAGACAGAAAAGTAATAAATTAGGCGTCATGACTCCCTTTTGAAACAACTTTTGTCTGAAAGCCAATGAAAATCGAGATAATGCGACGCACAATTCAAGTTTTTGTGTAATTGGAGTTATTTGAACCTTGTCACCAAGTTATTGAAGTCAAGGACACCAATAATAAAAAAGATTGTTATCAACGTCAAATATCATAGTTATGTTGTACTTTTTTCATGATATTTTAATGGCATGTTGAAGTATATTATATTTGTTCGTTTATTCTCGGTGTTAATTATAAGGAAGAATCAACCAACGCCTCCTTATATGTTTCTAGCTCAATCAACTTTATATATTCATGGAAATGAAACCTTCAAAAATCCCCTTTATTAATCTATTATAAACAGAGGAAAAGGATGATTGTAAATAGAGAGGAACGAATAGTACATGAGTCTATGATTTATTAAATAACAATATAAGTCCCCAATAAATAGGGTGTATGATTGAGCAAGGTAACATGTCATGGCCTTTTGAAATTATACTTCGTCATTTTTTCTTCTCCTCTTGGGTACATGATATTTTTTTCTAAATACTATCCACTATATTTAGTACTGTTCTTAATTTGATTTTATACAACTATTAGAGTATATTAACCAATAGATGTAGTTTTAATTTGTATTAAAATAAATGCTGATAATATGTATTCACGTAATATAGAAGCAGTTGATTGTGTATGATAACAATGTATAAAATTTAGTACGTGTTGCCCTCATACCATTCGTGCCCGATTCTATTTAATCTCTACAGTAACTGGTGACTTTCTACAAGGCTTTTGGAAGATGCTAATAGGTAAGACATAAAATAATAACATACAAGCAGTAATAATATGCGCTGAAAAGAGCAAATAGTAAACCGATGTATATTAATTTGTCATGGAATTAGGTTTAAATTTAAAACTTTGTGAACGCTGTAAAAACTTGAGCTATTATTATTGCACTATCCAGTTCAAAAAAGAAAAACTGTAAGTAAAAAACCTTGATATAGCAAGAGGGTTATGATGATGGGATAGTGTAGTAATGAGAGTTTAATAATTGAGTATATATATATATATATATATATATATATAAATTACGATGTATAGACTATATGGGTAATATAAAAGAAAAATTGATTTTTGAGGGATTATGCTTGGATTATAAAGAAACAAGAATGAGAGTATAGTCATAATCAGGAAGAGGGAATTGATCCAGTATAATAGTGCACAGCAGGTATTAGACAGGCAGTTGGCCAAAAATATTTTTTAAAAGGTCGATTCGTTTTGCTGATGCTAGGTTTGGGTAATTTAGTGAACACAGATGGTTAGAATAGTTTTACGTCATAGGTACAAATTGCTTGAGTATAAAATATTTGTTTTTTAAAAAAAATAATTGAAAATTAGAATAAGTAATACAAAGACTAATAATCATAGAAAAATAAGTATGGAGGCATTTGATAGTATTTCTATTTCTATTTACATTTTGTGATTCTTGGCTTTGAAAATAGCACCCTCTATCCTTCGACTGAAAAAAAAATAACACTTCTTTGTGCCATATGCTTTTATCTTTCTATTTATGAAAAATAAAAATAATGATTGCATATAGTTTTTATTGTATCTGATATATTATTTTCATATATATAATAACATTATTGTGCATACTTTCATTTTCTTGACATATCATATTCGATTGTGTATTTTTTTTAGGAACAAAGTAATTCTAATAACAGCTATATTTCACTTTTTCTGTTTTTTTATACATGTTTTCATCAGTCAACTGTTGACACACTAGTTATATTCCAATCGATCCATGATCCCCAACCATGATCCCGTTCGGTTACTCTATTTCGGTTCAATATCTCTGATCACGTACCGGTTGACCTTTTGGTTCAGTTGATCAGATTCTGAACTCTGTCACAGCGTTCACTTGGTCATAAATAAAATACTCGAATTTTAATCGCATACTTAGCAGAAAGGCTGAACCTAAATACATTCCTTACCAACAATTATTATACCCAATAGCAATGATACATACGTTAGTGATGAAGTAGATGATGCTGATGATAGAAATATGTATATTTTATGAGACATCAAAAAATACATTGATCGCTATATCCTTAAAATGATAATAAAAGATGGAATCAACACCACAAAAAATATATTACATTTTCACTTATTACTGATTTCTTGTTGTACTAAAATCTTTTCAAGTATTTTTAACAATAACCATAAGTTCTACAAAGTCTTCTAATATATAGTCTACTCTGGTTTGGATTCAACACATCAGTTGCAAATGATCAATGCATAATCACATATAATTGTGAACTGTATAATTTGAAGGTATGTTCCCAATGTCCATGCATCACTTACCTTCTTGTGGGGAACTACCACAGCAAGAAATACAAATTCTCAATCAAAATACTTTTCCTGCAGATCTCGGTAAATATCACAGAAGCAATGTTTTTTTATTTATTTTTTTTTTATAAAAGCAATGACTATGTTTTAATATTCATATATATAAATTTATCTTCGAGTATAATAAACGATAGCAACTCTTTTTATATTTACTATTACAACATGCCCATACCCATTGTATAAGCACATTTGTCCGTCATCCAAACACTAATCATAATAATCTCTAAATAACCAGCAATCGGCCCATTATTTACACTGATATAAAGATGTGTAGAAAATGTAATACCACCATGCTCGAGTGTTTTTGCAAGAAAAAAGCTCAAAGAGAAGTAGCACCATTATAGTATAAATCAAACGGGGGTAAACCATTTAATCTGATGCTATTCCAAATTATTTGCGTGAAGAAAAATTCATTTTGCGCTTCTAAATTTTGCGTTTCCCTGCTTAAATCAAAATGATTTTGGAGAAAAATCAGCACAGAAATTATATGACAGCACAAGTAATTTATCTTTCTTGAAAATGGTCCTCTTTGGGAACCATTTCCAAATCTGGATGAATAAATTCATCTTGCCTCAGACATGTTATCCTGACCGGAACGCTGTTTATCATTCTGCCAATATATAAAATGATACGTTCTTTATCGATGCCCTGGATTATATGAAACAACAGAGTGTTAATTGCTAGGTACGTTTTTTAAACTTTTCTTTTGCTCGCAGATACAGGGAACAAATAGTAGTATATGATTTCTTTAGTTTTATGTAGCATTTACCCCACATTTCTTCCATCACACGTCATTTGCTTATTACCACTTTTCTGTGCTTATCATAGTGAGTAATAAATAACCAACATCCTTCTGTGATGATCATTCTTTAGGACAACTGTGGAATAAATATACCCTTGTTTCATGTACATTTTTTTTCACTTAAAATCACATACAGATTGTATTAATATTATTTTTGATAACCTAAAGATAGCTGTTATAAATGCAGAGTACGTATGCTTAGGCCTGACCTTTATCTCTTATGAGTACCTTTTAATTCACTTTTTAGATTATTCAAAATAAAAGTTACATGCACAATAATGACAAATAAACATATTAGTTTTATCTCAGTTTTTATTATGTACGTCTGTGCTTTTTATGTTTATACAGTGCTTGAGTGAAAAAATAATACAACTTTTGTTTAATTGTTGGCAGGGGTCCATTTCTTAAGACGGATAGAATGAATCTTGATGAAACCATCAGCATCTTGAGGATTGTAACCACCTTGCTCATCCATGGAGGATTCTTGCATGTTGTAAAGCTTAGAACCATCACCACGAGCAACACGACCTTCAATGACAGTATTACCCTTGTAAAGCTTAAGCTTAACATCACCAGTGACGTTGCGTTGGGTGAAAGCAATGGAATTGGTCAAGAATTCACATTCAGGGGAGAAATATAAACCATTGTACAAGCAGCGAGAGTAAGGAACTGTGATGGTTTGATCACGTTGGGCACGTAAAGCACCATCCAAGGTCAAACCTTCCAAATCCTTGTGAGCAGTACGCAAGATGGTACCACCGGGAGTTTCATAACAGCCTCGAGACTTGACACCAATGAAACGGGATTCAACAATATCAATACGACCAATACCGTTGCGACGGGCAACAGTGTTCAAGTAAGTGAACAATTCAACAGGTTCAGTGACTTCGGTACCATCGTTGTGATTCACAACCTTGACAGGAATACCCTTTTCAAAGGTGATAGTGATACGTTCGGGAGTGTTGGGAGCATCTTCAGGATCAACAGTTAACTTCCACATATCCTTAGGAGGAGTGACATTAGGATCTTCAAGGATACCAGCTTCATATGAGATGTGGAACAAGTTTTCATCAGTAGACCAGGGCTTTGCAGCAGTTTGAACAACAGGAATACCCTTTTCGGCAGCGAAAGCCAAAAGATCCTTGCGACCAGCGAAGCGATTGAAGAAAACTGTTTATCATGTACAGAAATGGTAATTAATAATTTAGTGCTTTTCAAATATTCAAATAGATAACTTATCCATGATCCCAATCTCTTAGACAATATCTATATTTTTCTGCTCCCAACTTTGTAATCTATGAAATAAGTAAAACCTTACCAGGCAATCTCCATGGAGCAATAACTTCAATTTCAGGGTTCAACGCATAATATGCGAGTTCGAAACGGACCTGGTCATTACCCTTACCGGTACAACCGTGGGAAACAAATTGGCATCCTTCCTTAGCAGCAATTTCCATTTGACGACGAGCGATAACGGGACGGGCCAACGAAGTACCCAGCAAGTAGACGGATTCATAGATAGCGTTGGCTTGAATAGCAGGGAAGATCAATTCCTTAACGAATTCTTCTTTCAAGTTCTATTTATTTATATTGATACCATGGTTAGAAAGTCCATACTCTTATTATTGTAATTAAAATTATTATAATTTTGTCGCGTCTTTTCTGACAAGTGGAGAAAACATAATAACAGTCAAAATATGACACATATTGCATATTATGAAAAACCTCTTGAAAACGTAAACAAGTGTTTATAACAGAAGAAAATATCATCTGCATATAAACTAAAAATAGGTCATATGTGTTCTACCCCATGTTTTATAAATACTTGCCTCAACGAAAACCTTGGAGGCGCCGACTTGCAAAGCCTTTGCACGAATGGCTTCAAAGTCTTCTTCTTGACCAACATCAGCAACATAGGCCATGACTTCATAGCCTTCTTCAATGAGCCAAGCCAAAATACACGAGGTGTCGAGACCACCAGAGTATGCGAGCAAAACTTTTCCCTTTTCACCAGCCATTGCTGAATTTATTTTTATAAAAAGTTGAAAAAAAAGCAAAGAAAAAACGATCGCAGAACCTCGTCGGACAACTTAAAAAAGAAAATTTTTCGCAGTTCAGATTTGACATATGTTGTGTCATTTCTGGAGGCTTTTTTCATCCTCAAATGTACTGTTGCTAAATTTGGTTCTGCCGGTTCTATCCGTGTTTTTTTTATTTTCTTCACTCTGAATTTTTAAGTGTCGCATGATTCAATATAGCGAATTCATTTTATATTTCGAAGCAAAAGAATAAATAGATTTTTTAAAGGATATAATGCACAAACTTGGTGTTGATAACATTCAACAATTTCGTAAAGGTGGTTATACGATTATCCGAAACGGTAAATGCGGAGAAAGCTATTTCATTTTGAAAAAGAAAAACGAAGATTGACTGCAAGGGAAAATGAAAATATATTTTAGCATTGTCGCCAGAACAAATTCAGCTTTTGATTGAAGAAGCAGATACACTCATAAACTTTGTATTGGATGAAGGTTACGATTTAGCAACAGATATTGGTTGCATAATAGGTCAGAATGTATATATTTTTGGATTGACAAGTTGAAACATAGGAGTGACAGCTAAAAATATCGTGTAATTTTTATAGAACCGCTTACATGTGGTTATCTTGATCCAAGCAAATCAAATAAATATAAAACGAACAGGCTACATTATCAATTGAGACGTAATTCAATCATTGAAAATAGCACAGTTTCTACTTTTGTCTTGGAAACAGTAGCAAAATGGGCGGCCACTCTACTGGGTAATCCTAAACAAGTTTATCTAATGAACGAACAATATATTGTTAAACCACCTCATTCTGGAGATAACTCTCGATTTGAATGGCATCAGGTAACTTTATGACGATTATTTCCCCATATTCTCTTGATGAAACACAACAACTATATAAATGTATCTTTTTTGTAAGGATTCGGATTATCTCGGTCCCCAATTACAAAACCAGTCAACTGTAGCATGTTGGATAGCACTCGATCCTGTGGATGAAGTGAGTGCAAATAACTCTATTTGGATTGAACTTGAAGTTTACTGGATTATGCTGGATTCCTTATATTTAGCTATTTTTATTTTTATAAGTTCAACGGTACGATCATGTTATGTGATTTACGAGAACCACATGGCGAACCCGTTAAAGTGATAGTCCCAGCTGGTAGTGTTGTTTTCATGTCCAACCAATTACGGCACAAGAGTACAGGAAACAAGAGTTCCCGTTTTCGACGAGTATTTATGCCCCAATATTCGTTGAATCCTTTAGCCTCAATTGAACACGACAATAAGAACGAACATGAAGCTATTGGACTATCTATTCAATGCTTGTTTCCTTGAAAATAGAAAAATATATTTATTTATACGTAGTATTATTAATATGTAGTAGAAGAATACAGCATAAGCAACATTTATGTATATAGCTATTCGTTTCGATTAATTCATTATAAATGTAATTGTTCTTGTTTATATATCTTTCAATAACATCAATTCTTTTTCAGTCGTGAATTACCACGGTAACGTATGAGATATGTAATTTATTTCTGTTAGTTCATTTCTATATTACATGCCTTCACATGTACTCTTGTCCAATGAAGAAATGGAGAAGCCAGTGCAAAATTTTAGAGCTTTTATTGATCTATTTGACAACATTGATTTCATTCTTACCCAGTATATAATTCAGTTCCCAACGAATTAGTCTGAAACCCTAAAGTATTAAATTGTTAGCTCTTAAAACCTGAAAATAAATAATGTCATCATTGTTTCAAAACATTTAAAGACGTTGATAGTGAGTCAAGCATGGAAAGAAAGGTTTTAATTACCGTTATGTGTTTCAATTAGGTTCACTTCAACCACAGCTTTATTATTATCGTGCAAATCAAATAATAATAATAATAATAATAAAAGTCATCCCACACTTTAACGAGTGAAAACAGGCTATTTTTCAATTTTTGCGTTGAGTTTAGATATGCACAAAGCCTACGACAGAATTCATCCTAATTATCTCGCTCGCTGTTTTTCCAAATGGGGATTTCCAAATAAGATCATTTCTTATATTAAAAATATTTTCTTTGGAACAAACATGTGCATTAACATCAATAGTTCCCTTTCCCCTTCCTTTAAACGAGGAGTAAGACAGGGCGACCCGCTGTCACGGGTGGATTTCAATGTGGCTTTAGAGCTTCTGTTCTGGCGTATTCTTCACGATGAATTTATTCAAGGTTATTCCCTACCGATCATCTCCAGACCGAATACAACATTATCAATCACCCAACCAATGAATATCAAAACTATGATTACGCCGACAATTGCTTAGCTTTCCTCGACAACGAAACAAATCTACATCAAATTTTACAGCATCTTGAAATTTATTCCAAAGCTTCCGACGCACAAATCAACAATGGCAAAACCAATATTATTTCATTATCAGGACAAACCAATTCTGCACTATGTCCTCAAGTGGAAAATTATTGATCACATCATGCTTCGGCAGAAGATTCCCAAATGCTTTATAGTACCTTGGTACCCACTTCATCAAACACAACACAACAACGTGATAAAATCTTAGATCAGCTCCTTCAAAAAATCCAAACGACTTGTTATCTACATTCTCAACGGTCCTTATCGACTCGAGATAGAGCTACTACCATCAATGTGCTTGTATTAGCAACATTATGACATGTGCTCTGCGTTTGTCCAGTGTCACAACAGTTCTTCAATAAAATATGTTCTATTGGTCACAGGTTCTTAACAAAAAGAATATGGCCAAAAATTGCTTACAATACAACGTTGCTTCCAAGAAACGAAGGAAGAGTAGCATTATTACATCTCCCCGTCACAGCAAACCGCATCACAATTAAGATGACCACAGCCACTTTAATTCATAACCACATCTACAAATCTTTTATTCACGATTATATTACCAATATTTTGGCCTCATGGTCCGGAAACTCAGATTTATTACACTGCTTATTATTGATCACATTTATCGTTTACATTAACGCAGAAGAAAAGAATTCCAAAAACTGCCACGTTTACTAGCAAAGTTATATACCAAGTTAGTTGTATTTAAACAGGGAATTTACCCATTTACACATTGTATTATGTTATTGCCTGATCGCTTCTCACTTCCATATGATCCACATTCTATGTCCCATCAAATTGGATCTGTAGTAAAAGGATGCACTGGGCGATATCCAGAGCAGCAATATTAGCAACAATAATTTCAACATTTTATCGTTACTTGTTTCTTAAAGGCTTGACCCATCTCAAATCCAAGCAACATACCCAAAAGCAAATGGCCTTTGCTTTGGTCTCTTGATATCTCTAATACAACATGAAATGTCGGGTTCCATCTGCTACATCCAAAGCTATTATGTCGTCAAGTATTACACAACACCCTTCCTCAACAATTTCCTTCTCCTCTTTGTCTGCTTTGCTCAAGAAAAACTGAAACGGATCAACATTTCCTCTACACCTGTGGCATAAAATGGTCTATTTGGACGTCGGTCTAGAATGATCTCCTACCTACCCCGATTACCATCGACGAGATTCACCACACTTTATTTAATGTGACCTCTATTTAATTTGGGCTTCCTAGAAATTCCTCCAAGGTTACCAAGTTACATTATCATTGCTACCATCATAGAATATATTTGGAAAGCTCATTTTCAATGGCACACCTTTCATAATTAGAAATATATATGTAATCAAATCCACATCACCCTCTGTAAAAGAGCTTTAGAAAGGAATTTACACATACCAGAAGAATGGTTCATGTTTATACCCCTCTCTTCTTCCCTCCTCTCAATATGACGTGGTCTGAAATAAAATTCGACTCTTTTTTCAAGAGCGCCTAAAAAAATATATATTTCAACTTTTGACATTCAACATTTAACATGGCTTTAAAGCGTATTAACAAGGTATATATCAGTTCCTTCTTTATACATTTACCTTTTTTATGATCATTCAAAGTGGTTTATTCTTTTCATATTCTTAATCTTTGCATTTGATATTCATGGAGCAGTAAAAGGAAAGGAAAGGAAAGAGGAAGATGATAATGGAGATGTGCGGGAATACTAGTTCTATTATTTTTCGTTTCTTTTGGGAATAACACATAACGGATTCAATGCTTTAATAACTATGGATTGAGCAAAATTAAATAATCGAATAATAATCTTGTTGGGGTTTTATTTTATTTTTTGTCAATGTAGGAATTGAAAGATCTCGAACGTGACCCACCATCTTCTTGTTCTGCAGGCCCCATTGGTGATGATCTTTTCCATTGGCAGGCTACTATAATGGGTCCTGTAAGTATTTCTTTATAATAGTTTTCTTGTTATATTTGCTGATTGCTTCACATTCTTTTTTGCTTATTCTTCACTTATCTTAGGAAGATAGCCCTTACCAAGGTGGTGTTTTCTTTTTATCTATTCACTTCCCAACTGATTATCCATTCAAACCTCCAAAGGTATATAAAAAAAGGGACAAAGGAATAAAAGGGTTTTATATTGTTTTGGAAAAGAAAAGATTTTCAAAGGCTCATGTTGAACATTTTTGCATATTACAGATCAACTTTACTACCAAAATCTACCATCCAAATATCAACAGTAATGGGAGCATTTGCTTGGATATCTTGAAGGATCAATGGTCCCCTGCACTGACCATTTCTAAGGGTAAGTCAAAACATCATTTACTCCCTTCTCATCCCTCTTTTTTACAAACTTGTATACTTTGGGGACGGATGATAACAATATCTATAACGACAGTTTTACTCTCTGTTTGCTCCTTGCTTACTGATCCTAACCCTGATGATCCCCTTGTTCCCGAGTTGGCTCATATTTATAAGACTGACCGCTCTCGCTATGAAGCAACTGCAAGAGATTGGACAAGAAAATATGCCAGTAAGTTTTCATAAAAACATTTCTTTGATGATTGATATTGCCCATGAAATAAAATGTATTAATTGGATAATATAGTGTAAAAGTGGTTTTTAATGTGTAATAATGGAGGATCAAAGGAATTACAAATTAAAGGTATGTTTTCATGAAATGGGTGTTATTTTTTGAAATATATCTTGCTTTTAGTAACCTTTCCATTTTTCATTATATATTGTAATAGAAACAAAAAATTACTTTGCAACTTCAATTATGATTTTTATTTTTATTTTTTGACAACTGATTGTTTTGCCATATATTTCAAGGATTGCATCCTTTTTTTTTCAAGTGTTTATAATCAGGATATACCAAAAAAAAAAGAAGCTTATAGAACATCAAATGACAAGAACATGAAGAATGAGAGTCCCCTTGTACATATAATACTTATATCATATCCACACATCCACACAACATTGCAAAATCATTCATACATCCACATCCACAATTACACAAACAACCGATTGGTTTTATTCATGATAGAGAAAGCTTTATATACACAAAATACTTGCATATAACAAATGAGCACCACACAAAAAAAAAAAAATAACTGGCTCCTTTTGTTACTACTGATCACAAACAAGTATACCTTGTGCGTAGAGTCCTGAAATCACCAAGCTCCGGCTTTCATGGTCAATGACTGCACTTGACGTTGTTGGATAAAGTGTACCATCATCTACAAATATATCTTCCACTTGATTCGTATTTGTGTGCCATACCATGACTTGTGAGGCAGGTTTCTTGCTATTTTTAATTGTTGCTCCATCGTTGTAATGTAAAAATTTCAATAGATCAAGGACAAAAGGATGACCTGCAACTAGAACATCACCCGTTTGTGCATCATAGTGAATATTATCCACTGCCATGGGCATGGTCACCTTGTTTACGAACTGTAATTGGATGTTATCTTCAACAATGATATCATATCGATTGATCGCCATTCTGTTAGTTTCGGCAACAAATAACACATGTTTATGATCACCAGCAAGTCCATTAGCAAACAAGAATCCACGAGCAACAGGGTAAACAGTATGTGAGAATGCATCAAAAAACATCACACTGGCAAGTGGCAAGCGACCAAAGTTTTCAAGTTTCTTTTTAGTACCCTTGAGAAAATAATGGTCATTGGTAAAAAAGAACGAAGGAGTTCCATCAGGTGCTGACCGACCTTTTAAGATATGAATGCTGTTGGGTGCATAGATTTTTGGGTGAGTGATTGTACGTATATGTTGCGCTTCAGTAAGGCTGAAGAGTTCAATGGAGGCTGGGTTTTGATGGCGTAAATTGATAACCATAAGTAAGGATGGATTCACCAAAGCCAAACCAAGTGGATGAAAATCGGTGTCACCTTCGAGCGTGAACAATTGAGTAGCTGTTTTCTATGCATCGATATATATTATGTATTTATATATTAGGCTTTCTAGAACTATAAAATATATAAAAATAAGCGAGTCTACAAACCTGGATATAGTCAACGCGCCAAATGTAACCTGGTTGTGGATGAGTCATTGGGTGGTGAATATCCATCACCATATTTTTATAGTCTCGAGCAGGATCACACGCGGTATAAGCTATACCAGGTTCTGTGGGTGACAACACAATATCTTCACAATTACGAAATTCATCTGGACCTGTTTGTATTTTCATATTTTTTTTCTTTAATAACATTTCTAAATTGATTTATAACAATAGATCAAAGTAATACACTTGCCTTTAATAACATGACATTGTGTGTTTCCCAATTGGACGATCTCTCTCAATATACCAGTTAATTCCAACATGTTACCTATTTTATGCATTATAAAAATAATAAGCCAACTTTGTTTTCATTTTTAAGAGTCAAATGCTTTTCAGTAAAACTTTACGAGCATAATTGGCAAGGAAGGCAATGACAACAGCCGTAATCAAATAACGTTTCATTATTGTAATTGGTTTAATAAAGAGAAGCTGGTTTCAACAAAAATGCCAAAATGCATATTACAAAATGGTGTTACTTCCTTTTTTATATATTGATGTAGCACAGTTTCTTCATCCTGTTTACAACCTGCATGTGTATACAAGCATTGAAGTATTTTTTTGTTCGTATTGTTATAAATAAACCTATGTCAATAAGCAATATAAATACTCGCTAATAACGATCTCTCTACTTCAAATACAAAACAGATGTGTATAAACACTACTTTGTAATGTTGTAAATAAACAGTTTGAATTGTTAGGTTTTACAAATTCCTATTCCGAGACAAGAGACGCGTTTTTTTATGAATGATCGAAATTTTCCATTTATCAATCAACAATTTAATGTGCATTGATCTTTTAATTTTCCTTTTCTTCTTTTTACTTGAAATAGTACATTATTCCTTTTCATCTTCCTTATTCATACCCCTCTTAAACTCTCTCCCTCGTTTTATACAAAATATACATACATTAAAACATGCCCAGTAATAATAATGATGATGATGAGGAACAGCGACAACCTTTATTAGGTTCACGCAGCCTATTCAGTATCTCACCAGAAAAATTAATGGAATTAATCGATCCAAAGAACCTAGCACTGTTAAAGCAATTGGGTGGTATTGATGCAATTGCCAGTGCACTACATGTCGATCCATCTACTGGTATTTCAGATGATTTAATTCAAACACGCCAATCGGTTTTTGGACAAAACGACTTGCCGAAAGCAAAAGCAAAAAAATTTTGGCAACTCATCATTATAGCTTATAACGATAAAACCATCAGTAAAGTATCTTAAGTTATTATTTTTAAAAGAAAATCATCAAGAGTTACATTGATAATTACACCACTAATGAATTATATATTAAAGTTTTATTGACAATTGCTGCGATCATATCTCTGGGTATTGGTATTGGTCAAGACCTTTCACCTGATCATCCATCAAACCAACCAAAAATAGGCTGGTAATTGTAATTTATATAAATAAATATTAGAGAAAATGTGGACAAGAGTGTGTATTCATTTCATCCAATGTTTTAAAAACAAAAATATAGGGTAGAAGGCACAGCCATTCTTGTTGCTGTTCTTGCTGTCACGTTGACCAATGCAATCAATGATTTTCAAAAAGAGAAACAATTTCAGAAATTAAATGCCAAAAAAGAAGACAAACGGGTCACTGTATTACGAATGGGACGAGAACAATGTATCAACGCACACGATTTAGTTGTGGGTGACATTTTGATTGTTGAACCTGGCGATGTAGTACTTGCAGATGGAATCTACGTCAGTGGATATAACCTTGGATGTGATGAATCTTCCGCTACGGGTGAAGCAGAAACTGTCAGAAAACACCCAGCTTACAGTAGTAACAGCAAGAACCACACACTTAACAATTGGGATACAAACAACAACAACAATAATAATCACACTACACCACCCGACACGATCAACCCTGAAGATGATTGCTTTATTCTTTCTGGATCTAAAGTGCTGGAAGGTGTGGGCCGTGTCCTTGTTATTGCTGTGGGAACAAACTCGTTTTTTGGAAAAACCATGATGGCTCTTCGACGTGATCCAAATGCAACACAGCGGCAAGAAAACACGCCATTACAGTTAAAATTGGATGTTCTTGCTGAACAAATTGCAAAATTCGGTATCGGTGCTTCATTGGCCATGCTTATTACATTGACAATCAAATACTTTGTGACCACCGCTCATGAGCACAAGACAGGCGCTGAGATTGCCTCCACGATGGTAAATATTGTCATTCAAACAATTACTATTATTGTCGTTGCTGTACCTGAAGGTTTACCAATGGCAGTTACCATGGCACTGGCATTTGCTACAACCCAAATGCTAAAGGACAATAATTTGGTGCGCGTTTTGGCCGCCTGTGAAACAATGGGAAATGCAACCACTATATGTACGGACAAGACTGGCACGTTGACACAAAATCAAATGACTGTGGTCAAAGGAATGTTTGGTTTACAACAGTTTAAAGATCCAGCAGGGGTTCAAGAATGGACAGGACGAGTAGATGGAAAAATAATACAACTTTTGGTAGAAGGTGTCTCTGTCAATTCAACAGCTTATGAAGATATTGATACTACCCCAAGTAGTCCTTCAATAAACAACAATAGCAGTAGGATGAAAGTCGGTGGAGTCAAAAAGACATTTTTGGGATCCAAGACCGAAATAGCATTACTCATGCTGGCTAGATCACTTGGAGGTGACTATGTTACCATTCGTCGCCATTCACATATAGCCAAGCTATATCCTTTTGCATCCAAGAAAAAATCCATGACCACTGTCATTGGAAAGGAGAATAAGTTCCGTGCATACACAAAAGGTGCCTCTGAAATCGTACTACGGTCATGTACACATTATATTGCAGCCAATGGGGAAAAGGTAGATATGGACAAGAAATCGAGGCAACGATGGGAACGGGTCATTGACAAGGATGCAAGTGAAGCATTACGCACAATTGCTCTCGCTTACATTGACATGGAACCAGATCAATATGAGACTATGTGTGAAAATGATGACCAAGGAGATGACGGATTTCCAATGGAAAAATTGGTATTGATTGGTATTGTCGCTATTGAAGATCCACTACGGCCTGGCGTTGTAGAATCTGTAGCAGCATTCCGACGAGCTGGTGTATTTGTTCGTATGGTGACAGGTGACAATATCAAAACGGCTACAGCCATTGCCCGTAATGCAGGAATACTGACTAAAGGTGGTATTGTCTTAAGTGCTTCTGAGTTGCGTGCCATGTCACCGGAGGAACAACGTCAAAGAATTAGTCGCATGCAAGTACTTGCAAGATCATCACCTACAGATAAGACAACAGTTGTGGTTCGATTACAAGAACTAGATCAAGTTGTTGGTATGACAGGAGATGGTACCAATGATGGGCCTGCATTACGATTGGCAGACGTCGGTTTTAGTATGGGTGTTACGGGCACAGAAGTTGCTAAAGAGGCGTCCGATATTGTATTGATGGATGACAATTTCAATTCGATTTTAAAAGCATTGTTATGGGGCCGAACTGTGAATGATGGTGTACGTAAATTTTTGACATTCCAGCTTACTGTCAATGTGGCTGCTGTCGTAATTTCGTTTATCAGTGCCGTAACTTCAGAAAAAGCTGAAAGTGTACTTTCCGCCGTTCAGTTACTCTGGGTCAATTTAATTATGGATACTTTGGCGGCGCTCGCTTTGGCTACCGAACGTCCTAGTGTGGACTTACTTGATCGAAAACCAGCCTCCAAATATGCACATCTCATCAACTATCGTATGGTGAAAATGATTCTAGGTCAAGCCATATTCCAAATCACTATCAACTTAATAGCAGTTTATGCAGGGCATCAAATTTTCCAGGTCCAAGATGAGGCAGTCATGCGTACAATGGTATTTAATATGTTTGTGTTTCTCCAAGTATTTAATGAAATCAACTGCCGGAGGATCGACGGTAGCATCAATGTTTTCAAAAACATTACGCACGATTGGATATTTATTACAGTTCAGATTGTTGTTATTTTATGTCAATTTCTCATTGTTACATTTGGAGGACTTGCCTTTAATACGGTCCCATTGACGATTGAGCAGTGGATAATCACGGTCGCCATAGGCGCTTTATCATTACCAGTTGGAGTTATTATACGAGTTATACCAGATTGTTGTGGAATTGAACGTCGTTACAACGAAGATGCAACACCTTTGGCGAGCTACTCACGACTCAACTGGGAAGGTGCTATTGGTCATATCCGTAATCAATTACGTGTTTATTCAGCGTTACGCAAGTCATATCAGACACCACCACCAGGATCAAGTAATAATTATCATGCTCGACGATTCTTTTCTGAACCACCAAGTGATTCTGCAAGTGTTACTATCGGAAGAGATGACAATAATAACAATGTAAATATTAGCAATCCAATACGAGGCTATGGAGCGATTGTAAAAACTACACGATCAGCAGATTCCTCACCATAAAAAAGAATACCATTAATCATAATAAATGATCTGTTTTAAACGCAGTACATATAATATAAATATAACAATTCAAAATTCATTTAAATAAACAAAGAAAAATAGAAATAATTTGCAAATACTAGCTTGATCTAATGAATAGGTATCATTTTATTATTAAAAACTATTATATAAAACTATATAGTTATTATATTTTTTTCTCTAGGCTATTATCAAGATATTTTTCTTTGGAACAAATAATACTATTATTAATATAAAAATCAGAAAAAAAAAACAAAGTATTTGTAAGAAACAACTAAGTTGTTTTTTGGATAAAAGAGAGTGAAGGACAAACAAATGTATATTAAGGGTAGAACGTAATATAGAAACGGAAGGGTGAAAAGAATTAAAAGCAAGAACAAAAAAGAAGGTGGAATATGCTATAGACGAATTAGTATTAAAAAAATGGAAATGGTGTATATAGGTGGGTTTTTTTTTTTTTTTCATGAAGAAGGATATGTTGTAAAGATGTGTAACCGATGGTAACTTGGTGCAGATGGCAAATAAGTGAGGTCAACTCAAAAGGAACAATCGTGTATATTGTGTATTTTTTTTAGAAAAGGAACCATGCAGCAACACCAGCCAAACTAGCGACAGCCGAACCAGCAATACGGAAGTTGGAGTTTGCAGCCGAGTGCTCTGTAGATGTAGGAGCAGCAGTGGTACCTGTTTTGCTTGCAGAGGTATGTGCACTGGTAGCAGCAGATGTAGCTTGTGCCATTCGAGTGCTTCCAACACCAGAAGCAGCACTAGCGAAACCAGATGCACTTGCAGAACTGGATGCGGATCCTGACATAGCAGAAGCAGCTGCTAGCAAATCGTCATCAGCAGCTTCAGAAGCCGTGCCAGCAGCATGGAAGCCCTTCTTCTTACCACTCTTCCAGTCATCATCATCGTCATCATCATCATCACCCCAGCCGCCTTTGCCACCTTTGCCCTTCTTTTTGCTACCCTTCTTCCAGTCTTCATCATCTTCATCGTCATCGTCGTCCCAGTCACCACCTTTTCGACCACCACCTTTACGATCTCCCCAACCTTTGCCTTTCTTATAGCCACCCTTCTTCCAGTCTTCGTCATCGTCATCGTCCCAGTCGCTACCTTTGTGGCCAATACCTTTACGATCTCCCCAACCTTTGCCTTTCTTATTGCCACCCTTCTTCCAGTCTTCATCATCGTCATCGTCCCAGTGGCCACCTTTACGGCTAACACCTTTACGATCTCCCCAGCCACCTTTTCTGCCTTTGCCATCGCGACCACCTTCCCAGCCGCCTTTGTTGCCTCTCCAATCATCATCGTCATCATCATCCCAGTCACCACCGTGACCCCAATCGCCCTTAGGCTTGTAGCGATGAGAATGATCGAGACCCTAAATAACAAATAATTATTATTAGTTATGAAGATTTCCCACAAATTATTGTTTTTTTTTAGCAAAAAATTATACTTACTTCAGTGGGATAGGGAGACTTTGTGTGTGTTGAAGTGACGGTAGTAACAATTACAACTGGAGGTTTGTCAACAACTTCAACGTTATCGGCTAGAAGGAAAGGAAGGCCATGTCTTGCTCCTGGGCGGATATTTTGGATGTTACCATGCCAACCATCGTCTTTCTTCTTCCAGCCATCTTTGCCATTGTCCCAATCGCCTTTGCCGCCATCCCAGTCGCCTTTATCATCATCCCAGTCACCTTTACCGCCTTTCCAGCCACCTTTACCGCCTTCCCAATCGGCTATATATATGTATAAAGAAAATTACCGATATGGTAAAAATTAGTATTTTGTAACTTTTTACTAATAATAAAAGAAAATAGAGGATATATTTACAGGCGACAGCAGCACTTGTCATAGCTGCAGAAACAGCAAGGATAGTTGCGAATTTCATATTATTAAGGATTTATTATATATAGTTGTTTATAGTAGTATAATGAGATAGTTAATAGAATAGAAAGTGAGAAGGTAATAATAAAGAAAGAAAACAAGTAAGGATCAACAAGTTTTGAATAAAAGAGAAAAAAATCAATGCTTTTATAAATGTAAAAATACAACATTTATGTTTCCTCATCAAACGATATATTCCCGATATAATATGGACAAGATCAAAAGTGAACCGACTTGTTTTATAAAACTACAAAGGCAACAATAAACAAATTTGAGTTGTGTATAGTAATAGTACGTATATCATCCAAAATGTCCCGATCATCCATTGTACAATTTTTATTGCCTACGTTCCTATCTTACTACATAGCCAAATCTATTCGCTAAATTTAATTTCTCTACTACACCTTTTTTTTTCTAACAACTTTTACAAATAAATAAATAAAAAAAAAAAAGAAGTATGGGTTTACCAGTGCCTCAAGATCAAGTATCGTCCCTTGTAAAACAAGCACAATCATTAGTTGCTAAAAAAGACGACATTGAAGCACAATTACGCGAACTTGAGGAGAGTTTACAAATGCAAGGTGTTGGTATGGAACAACCTCTCATTGATCGTTCTGGTTTTCCTCGATCCGATGTTGATGTTGCAGCTGCACGAACTTCACGCAACTTGGTCCATCGATTACGCAATGATCATAAAGATGTTATGAAAGAGATCGAAGAAGCATTACATGCTGTTCATGAGGCATCGAGAAATGCATCCTTTTCTTCTTCGAGTACACAACAACAACAACAGCAGCAACAAAAAACTGTACCTTCTTCATCTACTTCTCAAACACTTGAAATACCTTTTGCACTTGTAAATGCAGTAGCTCCTGATTCACCAGCTAATATCAGTGGATTACAAAGAAATGATAAAGTTATCAGATTTGGTCACGTTCATGCAGAAAATCACGATCGACTTCAAGCCTTGAATCGACTTGTTGGACAAAGTGAAGGGAATCCAATTCAAGTGGTTATTTTACGAAATGATCAACCTATCCAACTTGTATTAACGCCAAAGAAATGGTCAGGAAGAGGCACCCTTGGTTGTCATATTGTACCTTTGTGATAATTTTTTTTCCCTTCCATGTTTTTTCTTCTTTTATGTACATATCATCCATTTTGTCCACATTTTCATCCGTTGTCATAATGTAGTAGTAGTAATAACGATAAGAATAAATATTAAATACAACAGTGTTGTGATTTTCTTTTTTAAAAGAGAATATTGGACTAATAATTTATAAGTAGGATGTCTCAATCAACTTATGCTTCAATCACTACTGATGCATTGAAGGTTACTTAAGGCTTTCATAATTTCATAATATGTAACATGCTGCGAAAGTTGGGTCCGCATAGGTTTAGCCAATAGAAGTCAGCAAACACAGACTTTCGCATTTTGGTCATTTCCCAATTTTTCTTTTTTTTTTATTATACATATAAAAACACGAACCAAAGATGATCACAACATTAATAGCCTTGTCATTATCTGTACTCTCTGTTCATGCTGCTGGCGATGAAGATGTATTTGAATGGAGACCCGAGATTCATCACGTATTTAGAGAGGCTGATGCCATGCCACCTACTTGGTTTTCTCAACTGTTTACATTGATCGCTCTTTCACCATGGTTGGTGCTTGTTATTGGTGTAAGTTTTCTATGCTCAGACTAAAAAGGCGATATATTGTATTATTGTAAAAGAGAGTGAGATAGTATGGGATATGATAATGATATTCTATTTTTATTATAGTGGTTTGGTCTTGGAGTCACACCTGTCAAAGTGTTGAGCCAACTTGTTTCAGGATCTAGTATGCGTGCAGTGGCAGTGATTGCGTTCCTGGCGTCCCTGGTGGCCGTCGAATATCTTTTCTACCTTTATTGGACACGCCTTAATATCTTTGAAACTCTCACTTATCTTGCCATTTTGTTACCTGTCGTTTTCATTTTTGGTCAACAAGCTCTGGGTCAAGTACAATTAAGAAGAACCAAGTCATCCAATTAATTCATCTTCCCCACCTTTGACAATAAACCACCAATATAATCAAATACACATATCTTCTTATATATATTTATTTGTGTGCCTGAGCGCTGGTATTTTATTGTAATGCCATGATGTTGTGTATAAACAAGAAAAAAGTAGGAACCAAAAAAAAAAAAGAGATGGTGGTGATATATAAAAAAAGAGAACTAGTGAATAAATAAAAGGAAACGGGGAATACTAAGGCAGAGGGAGGGAGAAAGAGGAATACTTTGTGAAAATGACTATCGATCATTACGAACATTCACAGGTCGATCACTATAAAGTGTTACTGTAAATTCACCCGCAATATCCTTTTCATGGGTCGCAAGAACAATAATGTATCCAGTTTGATTTTGACTTAAAACAACATCACTTGTAGCCACACCCTGTTTATAAAAATGAAGTGTTAATCTAAAAAGAAAAATAGATGCTCCAAATTTACAATAGAAAGCAACATGATATTTTTTGAATCTTACCTGGATAACATTTGTATATGGACCTGATGTAGCCACTTCACGACCAAATAATTCGGTCGGATGTTTTTCATAGATAGTAACGTTAATGGAAGGTAAAGGATCAATTTTATCTGCTTGTAATCTGACTTTGACTGTGGTCAACTCTCGGATCTCTAAGAGATATCGAGGGTTACTACCATAGTGACCGTAACTTGGGCAACCCATGGCACTATATCCACATATCCATTCTCCATGAAGTACTTTGCGAAACATGCCCTTGGAACCAAATGATATTCAAGTGTTAGTTTTTATAAATACATATTCTTTTCCTGTTAAAAACCCCATTTTTTTCTCTCCATCGAAAGAAGGATGGTGATATTTACCGCGCCTTCGGATGGTATTGCATCTGCATTGACCTTGACATTACTTGCAACAGTAAGAATAAACTGACCCAATAAGTCAGGTTCAAAGGTAGATGCCACGACAGTATAATTACCGGCTAATAAGTTGGTAAATCATTTGTTTGTGTATTCGGACATATGTTAATGTTATGTAAAAAATCCATGTTCCAAATGAGACAAAGAAAAATAAAAAAAAACAGTTACGAGTAATATTCGATAATTCACAATAACAAAATCCATGTCGATAAGGCCCAGATTCAGCTAAAATATCCCGCATAGAAACACTATACAAAAAACCATGTACAATTTATATCACTTTTAGTCTTTTCAACACAAAGCAAGCAAATATATATATATATATATGCGAATCGTCAACATCAATTATTATTATTATTATTATTATTTACCTCGAAGCTCGCTTACCACCTTCAACAAGCATTAAATGAACAGCAAATGATTTTGGTGCTTCTAACATCAATAATAAACCAGCTTCTGATCCATATTCCCCATAGTTAATGGGTGGTACTTGGATCCTCCACTGTGGATTATTAAGATAAGATGCCTTCGATGCATTTCCACCCGCTGTTTGATCAGTCCATTGCCCAATAATCTAATCAAAACAAAATTTAAATATACTTATATATCTGCAATCCATTTTTTACGTGCGATAATCAATATAACAAGAAAAGTTTATGAATAATCACCTTTTGTTCAATAGAATACTGCATGGGCACTTCATTCAGTTTGAAAGGTGCAAGAGACCATGCCCGTAATGAAAAGTACAATGATTGGGCTTTTTCATGCTGAGAAGCAACAATTGTATAATCACTCGTACCAGGTGGTGCATTGAATCTGACCTATATTTTAACCCCCCCCCCAAAAAAAAAAATAATATAAGAAAAATAAATTGATTAGTAAAATTTCCTATAGATTTTTTTTCCTTCCTTTTCGAAAGATCTGATCGTTTGTTTTTTCTTTTTCCTTACCAATATATGTGGACTGTTGACATATGTGCCCTGTGATATGGGGTGTTTTTATATATAAAATAAATAAAACAAAGGTACGTTGCAGGGTCAGTTAATAATAATAATAATAAATTGAAGTAGTAAATATTTATATTTATCTTTGAGTAAAATAGGATAATATAAATCTTACCTCTTTGAATGGATCACCAGGATAATATATTCGTTGTCCACCAGTATTACTATAAACATGCAATGTAATATAATCTGTATTTTCTTCTGTAATCATGACATGCTTTGACAGTAGTAACCAAACAGCAGCAGGTTTTTTATCTGGTACAGTCACTTGAAGACTAAATTGAGGATTATATCCCAAATTATAAACATCTTTTTTTGGTCCAATATGTTCTGGCCAGACACTATTAAAATCAACAAATGGATGAATTAAAAATAAAAATAAACGCACAAAGACGTATCAATAGGTGCTTGTAAGAAAGAAAGAAAAAAAAACTTACGTATGTAAGACCCAACGATGTGTAAAAGGCTCTGGATTCCAATTAAGATGGATGGACGTAAAATGTTTACAAACAGACTCGAAGTCAATCCAAAAAATACCATCATCATTTTGCTCTGCTACGTAGGGATCATAATTTAACGTGTTTTTGAGTTCCGTCGTCCAATTAGCTGTATCCAGATGACTATAAGGTCCTTGCCATCGTTTATGGCTCCATGGATTTTTCACTTGCATGAATCTTTTGCCCAATACAATTTTAATGTCAATGACAGCATAAGCATGGGTAGGTACCAAACCCAATCGATCTGCCTCTGCCTCTGTTAATTCACCTGTTGCCACTGTAACAAGAACATCGCCTAATTTTTATAAAACATTGAAGAATTAGACGACTACCATACTTCATGTTGTCAGAATAGTATGAATTGCATGTTACTTACCATATTTTGAACCCTCCAAAATTCTATCCCAGACTTTATCAGCAACAAAGTGTTTACTATAAAGAATCGAGTAAGAATTTAGCTCTTATTTTAACAAATGTATTTATAGGTATATATACTGAGGAGAAAAACTTACTCATATATAAATATATGTTCCGGAATCCATCCTGTTAATGAGCTATAGAAAAACACATCAATTGCATATGGTTAGCTGAAAAATAACCATTTAAATTAAGCGACATGTCGAAATACTTACTATAAATCAATTCCAGAGTTTCTATATAAAATATAAAATTGTATTAATATATTGTCTTGTTCACAAAATCGTTACTTTATAATTCTTTGAAACTTACGATCCAGGAAAATCATATCCACCCATCAACTTCATATACTATCAAGTCACATCCAAATAAGAAAAAAAGGTAAGCATCGAATTTAACTTAATATGGGTATTTAAAATGTAAGACGGTACATACAGCTTTTTCAATGATGCTTGACCACAGTTCTTCTTTATGGGTTGAAAATGTACACATTAATGTACCATCTCGTGAAACTGGTAATAAATCATCGACAACTGCATCATCATCTAATTGTTAGTGCCCATCTATAGCTAAAACCCTTCTTTTCTATCATTCTCTTACCAATCTATAATAAGAACAAAAAGTAGAGCAATGTTAGCAATATGATATATATCAAATAAGTATATCCATTCCATTCCACTATTCCGTACTTCTTTTTTTATTACCTTTCGTTGAATGCCATTGTGTACAAGTTTAATAACATATTTTCCGTTGGGATTATAACATGGTTGACCTTTCGCATCTTGGGGGTATATACATGATGTAATAAGCTAAAAGAGAAACACAAACAAATTCATGTTTAGAATTAAAATGGTAATATCAATTGGATAATATATATAATAAAAAAAAAAGAACAATTTTTTGTTGGAAAAACAAACCTGTTTCTTAAACTTTCGTTCATAAGCAGCTGCAACACATAATGATGCTACAAAAGAACAATCGGTTACCACATCTTGTACAATACTGGTACTTGATATAAGTTGAATTAATTTTGGATGTTTCATGAATTCAGTAGGGCGTTTCCATCCACCGAATTTTGCCATTTGTTTTTCAGATAAACGGAGTGAACCATCTGGATCTCTATTTCCCAATTAAGAAAGAGAGAGAGAGAAAGAGAAAGAGGGTTAATAGTGTTTATAAGCATGATGAAATTTCATTTTGCAAAACATCCAATAAATATAATCAACTTGTCCTTACATAAATCGTGTGGGAAATGAAAACTTTTCTTTTAAATCTGTATCGTCTATCCAAGGTAAAAAAACATTGTCATTCACGTTCGATGTATATTTAAGAACTTCAAGTTCAGCAGACGATAAACGCTGGGTCATTAGATCATCACCAGCACCAGTATACATCTCAGGTTTCCCATTGGGTTCTTCAATTGTTCGAACTGAAATATTGGATCTTGTTGATGATGTGGATGAAGCACGTTGCCGACCTAAAACAGGACGATCGCCTTTACGAGCATATCCTTTATCATTTTTGACAGCTAAAAAGAAAAAAGTTAGCTGTTAAGTCAGTTTTTCATTCATATAGGTTATGAAGAATAGTTGTATAACAATATGTTACCTAGTAATTGATTTTTTTGATGCATTGTTTGTGCCTTTATTTCTTCTGCCTTGTCTACTGCTTGGAAACAAAGATTCCGTGCTAATGCGCGTTTTCGGGGATCGTATGCAAGTGCTGATTTTTTTTTTTTTAAAAAAAAAAAAGATCGGCATAAATATTGAAATCTTGAATCTTTTTCTTGAATTTATAATATCCCCTTTCCTTTTACGTACCTTCATATGCTTTCTTGGACCAGTCTGCAGCATCTAAATAATATTCTAATGCTTCATCTAGATATTTCTTTGTATCATTAAGTTCTCCTTGAGTCAATGAAAACTATAGAAATAATAATCAGATAAATCTAATTGCATAAAGAGTATACTTTTTTTTTGTCCCTTTCTTTTTAAGTTTAAAATTTACTTGAGCTTTTTGAAGAATCCAACGAATTTCTGCCATTTCTTCACTATCTTCATCGTCTTCTTCATCTGAGCTATGATCCATCGATGTATCAGGTATGTCGTACACTCGATGTTTTTTTGCATCTGGGTGGGCTGCCGCTGGTGCTTTGACTCCGGTACTATACCGTTCTAACTGTCCGCGTCGGTGCACATATTCATTCATTTTTTGCATCAATTGACCACGTTCTGCTCTATGGTCTCTTACTATATATATATAATGCTAATCAATGTCTGTTTCTCTTTCTTTCCTTTCTCTCCCCCTCTCCCTCTTTGAAATATATTTAGCTATTTACTTTGAACTAGTTCATTCAAGGTCTAATAATAAAACAATACAAAAGGTTTTTTTCAATGAATATTAAAAAAAAATCAATGACAATACAATAAGAATAACAAAGGAAGAACAGGTTTAACCAACCTCAATTAAACGTGCATAAGCATCCAATGCTTCATTGAATCGACCGAGACGATCGAGTTTGACAGCAAGACATGCTGCCCTGTAGGCTTCTGCATATAAATCCCGCCTTGGTTGTTGCTGTTGGTGATTATTATCATGGGAATATTCCAAAGAATCGGATGGTGGAGAAACAGAAAGTGTGATTAAATGAGAAGTTTCGGTTGGTAAGCTGGCAGAGCCTGCAGATCTTCGATTATTACTCATGAACGCATGTAAGCGCGAAGGAGGGGGTGTATTTTCAAAGCGAGTTTCGAGGTTTCTTAAGAGAAGGGAAGGGGAGGGTGTGGATTGCTTTCGAGACAGTGAGTATTGTGTGGAACTTAACTCAGCAACCAATGACTCTGCTAATTTTTTTCTTGATACATTTCCATCCTAAAAAAAGTAGTAAATTCTTAGTTACTTGCTTGGTTATGAAACAATATGGTTTGTTACAATTTTAAGTATATTCCATATTATTATTATTTTTTTATTAAGGATCTTTAGTGAAATAAACTAATCATAATACTATGGTTGGCTACAAAGAACAACAGCAACATAGAAATAATAAAATCTTGTAGTTATTGGAATTATGTCAATTCATTTATATGTAGTGTATAGTGTCATTGGAATGGAGTGGTTTGTGGTAAAGATATCTTGTAAGATAGTCATATCAGTGTACAATTGATGGTATTTTTTAGATTTATGCAAGATGAACTCTCTCCTTCCCCACGCCATTGGATTCGAAAATATAGGTAGAACTAGTCCGATGGATCTATAATTCAAATTATGACACCTAAAAATCATCGAGCGATGTTTTTTTAATTTTCTTATCGGAAACAAAAAAGAAAAATAGATCCAAAATTTGAGATAGACAACACATAAAACTTCTCCCTCAAATAGACATTTATATCATTATTATTTTTGTTTCATTAAAGAAATATAAAAGATATGCTTTATAGAGAGATATATCGATATGCAGACAAGAAGAAGAGAGTGAGAAAGAGGGATAAATAGAACAAATGAAAAACTAAAAAGGATGATTACAATAGAATGTTAAAGTTGAAAGACACAACTCTAGACTCTACTACACTACTATACAGATGAAAAACATGTTTGAAAAGTTTCTGAACTACTTTTTTTTGTTATTTCTTACTTAGTGTTCTTCTTCAGAAGCACAGAGTTCGGCATAAGCCTTTTCATCCATAAGACCTTCAAGTTCTTCAAGGTTAGACAACTTGATCTTGGCCAACCAACCTAACAACAATGAAAAAAAAGAAAATCATTGAGTATATCAATTCGTAAAATAAATTCCCCAAAAGTTAATCCCTTTATAGCTTACCATCTTGTTCAGGGCTGGAGTTGATCAAGGAAGGCTCATCAGCCAAAGCTTCGTTGACGTTAACAACTTCACCAGTGACGGGAGTGTAGATATCACTGGCAGCCTTGACGGATTCAACAGCACCAATTTGATCTATTAATAAGATCAAAATATATATCAGTCAAATCATGTCAAAATTTTTATCTAAATATACAAACAAATAGGGAAATGATCACTCACCCTTCTTTTCAACAGCATCACCAACAGCAGGGGTTTCGACAAAGACAACATCACCCAATGCCTAAAATAAATAATCATCTAATAAGTAAACGCATTCTCGTTTCTTTCTTTCTTTGCGGTTGTCTTTTTCATCCGATAAGAATTCTATTTTTTTTCATCATGAATCCTTGAATTAAATACATACCTTTTGGGCATAGTCGGTGATACCGATGGTACCAACACCATCTTCAATGGAGATCCATTCGTGGTCATCGGTGTACTTCTTGGCTACAAGTTAGAAAACAAAAGAAAAAGGAACATGGTATATGAGTATTTATTTTCTCATACACATAACAAAACACGTAACCATTGATATCCAAAACAAGTCATCCATCCCACACACACGCACTCATAAGACACCCTTTCTCTTTCTCTCTTCCTTTCATACACGCGTGCAATAAAAGAATGTTTATATAAGACAAATATATTCAACTTACTGGCATAAGTACGGAAAGCAGCCATGGTGGCGGACTTGCGCAAGGCAGGGACGTAGGGAGAAACAACACGGGAGGTCAATTGTCTGAGAGCCATTGTGGAATGTAGAGTAGAGATGAGAAGAGAGAAGAGTAAAGAAGAAGGAGAAGAAGGAAAAAAAAAGTGGGTCTCCTCAACAAAAAATAATTTTTTTATATAAATAATTATTTTTTTTCCTTCTTGTCACCGAGTCAGGTTGACCTTGAAGCTATTTAACCAAAACTTCCCATAAGAGGCTCTTGATGGAAGACTGCTACTCCACCGAGTGCAATTTTTTTTTTTTGATTGGCGACTGATATTGGTGCCGATAGTGTTCTTCCTTTACAATCATACACAATTTGAATATATAGGTATATAGTTATGTATATAATATATACTTAGTACATAATCACACATACACACCTCTATCTTCTTCTTCTCTTTCCTCCCCAAAAATATGACAGAGCACCTAAGAAAAGAATCATCTTCTTGCATAATTAATCAAGAAAAAATGACGGATCGGCCGTTTAAGTATTTTATATTTTTTGAGGATCATGCTTCAGAGAGTGTGGAGAGAGAGAGAATATCAGATTGGGTGTATTTTTTTTTCGTGTCAACCAATCAACGAACGTTATTTTAGCCTTTCCTCTTATATCACATGCTGAACTTGAACTAACACCATATTTTTCCTTCAAACCTTCTACGGTTATACCGACTCTGTGTGATATATGTATTGTGTGAGCGTGTGTGTTTTCTTTTTTTCTATAAGGTTTACAGGGTGATTTACAACATTTTCTTCAAAGTATTTTGGTTCTTCTACCTAATATATATGGGCTCATCAACAAAACAAAACAAAAAAAAAACAAATAGATGATTTACTTGTACCCAAATTTAGTATCATTTAGAACGGTACCGCCTAATATTTAGCGTTGAGTGAAAAGTGTGGGGAGAGGAGATTATATAATAGTCTTGTAGTATAGAAAGGGGAAACATGAAGGCATTCGAGAAATGTTCTATTGTTATACTATTTTCAAAATAATTATCTGTGCGCATTATCACCGTCTCTCTTGATCTGATCTCAAACGCGATATGACATAAAACAACTATTCTATATATTTGGTTGGTTTGAGTATATATAACATCTTATCTTCATCAAAGTTCAATGATACTCATCGAAAACGTTAAACACTATTCATTCCGACCACATATAAAAAATTTCCCATTGAAAAGAGAGTATCTTTTTTATATAAAATACAAGTGGTTCTTTAATATATGTATTATAGCCACATCAAAAAAATACCACATTCGGTAATGGAGATGGGTTACAATTTATCGGATTTATAAAGTTATATAAATATTAAATACATGGACATTTTAAACGGGATCTTTCACCCTTTACTTTAAAGAACTCTATGATGCTAGATTAGAAAAGTTTCTTCCAATACTTATAAACTCACTTGAGATACAACCATTTATCAAACAAAAGGTTTATATGCATGTCACAAATCAGCAACAGAAAAACAGACTGATCTTTCTCGTATCGTCATGAAAACAAATACGGATGAACCAAACACTACTATTAAAAATCCAGCAAAGCGTCGTTATTTCTTAGCACATAATGCACCTAACAATGTATAACATGATTTCCTTACTTACTGCCCAAAGATATCTTTATACCACGTTGTATGTTCTCGGTCATAGTAGATATATCAAATCATCTGTCAACCAGGTGTGACTTCATCCATCACATATTATCACTCAATTGGATGATATATATTGATTTGATTACCAAACGTTAGGAAGAAGGTGGATAAACGATTTCTTACAAAGCTTCATGCATATATTTTTACAAATATATAAACACCCCTGCTTTATTTTTCCTTCCTTTCCATGATAATAAAAACCTCCATATCTATTATCACCAAAAAAGAAACATAAAGATCAAAATAGATATATATAACGTATAGTCGATATTTTTATATATAAATCAAAAGTCTATGGTTGACTCTATGGTGGTTTATTGTAAAAGGTTTTTTTTATAACAAAAACATAACGTCCTTTTTTTTATGTGATATAATGTAAGCGAAAAGGGGAGAGAGGAAAGAGTTCAACTGTTTAACCAGCCTTGTGGCTATATTATAAAAAAAAATATTAGCAATCAATATACTACCTATTATTATCAATCAATATTCAAGAAAAAAAAACTTACAATTGCCAAGCAGCACCTATATATCCAACAATGAAAAAAAAAATAAGAAAACAAAAACAAATTAGTTTATCAATATTTCTAAAGATAATCCAAGGTTATAATTGATTAAACATACCAAGGAAAGGGGCAGCAAAACCCAAGCCGAGGAAAGCAACCATCTTCAAAGCAAGAGCAGGACGGTTGGTGGTCTTGAAAGGAATGTTCTAATGAAAATAAAATACAATTTTAATTGATCTGAATCCGAGCATGGGGAAAAAGAATATATAATATGGACGCGCTCACACACAAAGCTGTATATGTGTGTTTTTTATTTTTCTAAATAAATTCATTATCTTTTTTTTATACGGATATGAATTTACCTGGCCGTTGGTGTTTTCAAAATGGTACAAGTCAGAACGCATAACTTGACGGGAAGCAACGCGGGAGCGCATGGCAGAACGGGCAAGGACGTTAGCGTACATTGTTGTAAATGTGTTTTGTGATAAGAGGGTGAAAAACGGCTTAGCAAGCCCGCACAAACACCAAGGAAAATATTCTTCGTCTTCCTCCCCCACCACTAAGTATGATGTCACCATTTGGCAGTTGAAATTTTTTGAAATGTGAGCACCACTGGCATCTGAATTAATTACCATATATGAATGGAGGATTGACGGCCGTTTGAATGACCGAACATGATTAGGAATCTGCGGCATCTAGTTTACAATCCTCTGTGGATGGCACCGTGTGCACCGCAGGATTTTATATAGATGATATACGCCTTCACCTTTTCAATTTTCCAAAGAAAAAAATTGTCTTTCAATGTTGCGTACTATTTTTCCTCTATACTCTCATTTTATAATGAGCAAATACTTTTATAAACTAATAAAAAGCAAGTACTTAATATATATCAATATAAATTATAATTATCACAAGAAGCAGAAATACTATACAATGCTAAATACTAAAAGCGCAGAAAAATGATATATCTGATACTAAAGAAGATCAACATTTGTATCTCCTCCGTCAGCACTTTCGAAGAAATTGGAAACAGGTCTACCATTCTCAATTTCTTGTAAGATATCATCAACATTATCTTTATCATATTCATCTTCTTCCGGATTATAATCATCACTATGATACTCATCATCTCCAGAAAATTGCAAAGTCTGGTACTCGTTGTTTGTATCATTAGGGAATAAGTCTTTTGGGACGTTTTCTTTTTTTTACCAATGTTAACTTTTGGCCATAAAAGTTCAGCATTCAAAAGAGCCATAAACTGCAATGAACGATAGGGCGTTACCACATGCTTCATCCTTAATTGCTTCGACAATTATTTGGCATTTTTCTTCTACGTACTTTTCCAGCCGTTCCTCCTCCATCTATAAAATAGCACTTATCAGGCCATATCCATGTAGATTCTGCGTAAATATACGGCATTTTTTTTACCAGGCACTCCGACTTCCATCATACAATCATTTACTACTTTTTTTTAAGAAATTTCATGCAAGTTGAAAGTAATTCCCAATTTTGTAAACACGCAACTCGTGTTACGTATTGACGCGTGCCTTTTTTTTCTACTTCAGAAAACACACTTTTAATCGTTAGGCCATTGTACATTATCAAAATAATACATGGAATGTATATTATTTATTATAAGTTTGAGAGTTATAAAGAAAATCTTTCACTTTTTGATCCTAAATCTATTTAAATGGTTTCCTCCGACCAATAAATAATATATTGTTTGATAACAAGTCTCTTTCTGTTTATGACAAGGCAAGCCATGTTCATTTGTGTGTGATGGATGGATGAAACTATTAGACATATTGTACTTAGTATTCTTTTTTTGTATTTTTATTGGTCTTCTTGGGGTGTTCTCCTTTGTCTGATACAGTGAAACTGAAGTGTCGCTTCTTGTTTTAGTTCATCTTCTTTTCGAGTTCTGTTTTACGCAGTTCTTATCTGCCTATTTTGCTTTTGTGCATGATATCACGCCCAGTTCTTAGTAGGACGGTTGGGATTAGGCATCCATCTGATGTGTTGTTACTTGGCCTAGTACATTGGTTCTGGTAAATGTGTCGTATCATCAAATGTGCTAGGATATTTATATTCTAAGACACACAGTTTACCACTAGAGCTCCACAAACGGCATCCTTCCTTGTGGCGTTTCCCGGTCTCAGTTTTGTTCTAGTGGGTGGTAGGTAACTATCACTCTACTGTCTATGCTCATTCTTTAGCACTTTCATGGAAAGAAGTGTTCTACTGCTTTTTGTGTGTTCCCATTTCTTTTTCTCTGTTTTGTGATAAGCTGATTTGTTTTTTCACTCTTATTATTGTTATTTATTATTTTGCAATAGTCTGATATGATATTATTTTTTTCTATTTGCTTTTATTAGACCCAAGGTTAATTGTAGTATGTGGAAAGTAGACATGCTTAAGAATGGCCCCTGTCGCCTATGAGAGTACTATGATTGCACTCAGACATTGATTATTGTTCAAGAAACATTTCCCCGTAATAAAAATGGGTTGAGGATTCCGGGTAAGCAAAAAGATTTTTTTTGTTAAGTAAAAAGAGATGCATTGGCAATAAACTCATAATTGATTAACTAACTGAATATTATTTTAAATTACCTCTCAGGTGCGTAACCTGGAACTTGGAAAATTTTCTTTAGCAAAATAGTTTGATACAACGACTATCCATCCATCATGATATAGCATAATCCTGGATACAATGATCAATATTTGTTTTAAATAAGTTATTATGATTTCATTGGCTATAATGTCGCTTAAAATTTTGTTTATATGTGAGTTACCATCATATACTGCATATGTTAGAAGCAGACAAGAATGATCCTTATTTGCACGAAACGTCACAGGGAATATATACAAATCGGATAGAGTATTCCCATTTTTTTTTTCATTCTACAGTGACTATACTATATTCCCCTAATGAGTGAGATTCCATTAAGGATTTTGTATCTATCAATGTTGATATCGAATATAAAATATATTAATAACATTATCAACATGGATTTATACCGAGAGCAACTCATGTGGTCGTAAATATGTGAAATGCCAAGGATTAGAACATAGATAAGAAAAAGACGGAAACTCTCTATCTAGCAAAATAATGGTTACTCAGATTTATAATAATATTTAGACTTCCTTTTGACAGCTCGTTGTCATCATTTATTATATAATCGTCAAATATAGCCAGAGATAGAGCTATATCCAAACACATTCCTAAAATTTATCATGATGTTGTTTGTGTACGACAGAAAAAGAATAAACCATTACTCCTTGTTGACAAATAAACTTATTTGGAATGTTAAAATGATACACCACACTCCGATGACTGATACCATCAGTGATATCTTCTTCTTCATTATAAATCTGTGACTTTGCGTATGAGATAATATGAAATATCATATGAATCAAACTGAAATATTAAAAGTCAATAATAATTGAATTTAACCATAAAAAAATACCATATATACCTATATTTTTTGTATCTGGTTATTTAAAGAATCATTGTAATATCAAGTAATTGTATTATTAGAATTTTATACACTAAACCAATAATATATAATATAAATTAAGTATCCATTGACATCGTCACTTCAGCATTATAAACAGGTTTGCTATATACATGTCCTACCTAGACCACGTTTATTAAAGCAGGCATGTGTTACTACTACTATGACCAACGATCGTTATAATAAAATATATATTTAAATTGACAATTATATATGGATGGAAGATGATGGAATACTATTCCACGAAAAATCACCATTGCTGATGAGTTTTATCTACTACTTTACTTATGTTGTAACTTGTTATAGTGTGATCATGATCGATCGCGATAAGAGAGTTCCCTTCTATTTTTTAGCATGTCTTTAAGATAAAGATGAAAAGTTTCCTTCTCATGTTACACCTTTTTACTATTTAGTTATAATCATTTGTATAATAATGGTTTTTTTTTAAAAAAAAAAGCCAAGAAAAAACTGTATAAAGCTTATCATTAACAACTACCATACATCCTCGAAACCAAAAAAAAAAGTGGTAGATTGGTTACTGATCTTATATTCAACGCTATCATTATGTATGTATATTACCGGTATAATGGACAGTTAAGATAATATGCCCATAATTTATAGTTACTCAATTCAATTTGGCATTCCCCTCTTTAGTGCGATGTGAGAGTGGACATAATCATACCATACTGTTTATGAGCTTAGTTTATCGGCCCGGACAACATACATCAGGAGGTGTGAAAATAATAATCCCATATTGAGTAAAGCCGAGATGAATACAAGAATCATCATTGTGCATCCCACACAATAATAGTTTATGTCGATCTTCGCATGGATGAAAAAATGATCAACGTATTTAACAATTCTTGTTCCCAGACTTATTATAATTGTAATCTATGACAAAACCTTGGTCTTCTTGATCAATTTTTTTTTTTTTTTTTTCGCATTAAAAGAAAAATATATCCCACGAAAATAAAATGGAAGAATTTTCAAGCTATACCAAATATACAAAACTTTAAAAAAGTTGTTTGTACAACTATAAAAAAAAGAGACTCTTCGTATACAATATTATAATAACATAGCCAACAGACCGTGCCATTTTTTTTAACTAACGACAATATAATACTACTTTATACTATTATTGTTTCTTCAAGCTTCTCTACAACAAATACCGGTTATTTATGAAATTCAATAATTTAATAAGTTACTCATTTAATAAAATGAAATGAAAAGAGAACTAGGCTAAATACTACATGTATTTATTGTAATATATTGAAGAACAACATATAAGTATATCTAATTTTACTCCGGTTTATTAACTGACGAGATCGTGTGTTGCTTATTTGCACTACCCCATGTGTAGATATATTTTAGGTTACACGAATCTTACTTGAAAGTTGTCAACTCTGCCCAGAATTGGTTGGGGGAGGGAAAGTGTTATATGAGTAAAAATGATAGCCAAAAAAAAAAGAAACTATATTATAAAGAGGTACGAAGGAGAACTTGAAAGAGAGAGACAGAGAATATATAAATATATAAATATAAAGTTCAGCTTTTACTTTTTCTTTTCTTTCTTTCTTTTTTTCTTTATATATTTATAAGTAAATCTTTGTTCATTTCTTTTTCTTTTCTACTTTCATTATTACATAATTTTAATATTCAAAAAACTATGCGTCTTAAATTTTTTCAATCTTCATCGTCATCATCATCCTCAGGAATAACAGCAAAAGCAGGAACAGCAACACTGGATGATTCAAGTTTTATTAGTTCCTCTTCAGGTGCATCTCAATCTTCATGGTATCAACAGCCAAAAGCTGCTACTGAACCACGACGTGGTGTGAGTCCTTATTATCAACAACAACATCAACAAACACGACCTAAAACTTTAAATACTGTTATGCAATTATTTGATGAACAACATCAAAATACTCAATCAGTAAAGCGTAATCCTAGGATGACTACCTCCCAATTCAATAATACTAATAATATTAAAAACAATTCAACTGATAACCCTTATCGCGTGAAAGCCAATGGTGCTGTAGTAATGAATCGAACCAATGTCATCGACAGTGATGATTTATTACTTGGTACTTCAGGAGCAGCTTTGTCATCACATATATCCGCAACATCATCTTTTGAAGCAAGTACTACCACAACAACTACAACAACAAATGCATCTATATCACAACCAATTACCACCGCTTCATTTTTTGAACCAGAAGAATATCCTGATATCACTTCTACTACTTCTAAAATTTCAAATGATAAGAAGAGCGAAAGTAGTAACAATAATAGTACCGATGATAATTATAATAAAAACGATGGGCATTTGTCACCATCGGTAATAACATCACCCAATGTTTTGAAACCTCTTCCACATGCGCCCAAAGTACGAATGGAGAGTAATAGCAGTCATTCTACATTTCCATTACATGATAACACCCGGTTTTCCATTGATGGAGATTCTCTTTGTTCCATGGAATCATGGTCTTCTTCTATGGTCATGGATCTACCGGAAGACAATTATTTATCCTGCGAACAAGACCAACATCATCATCATCATCATCATCATGTGACAGCTCTAAATCCACCACCAAGAAATACAACCAAGAAATGGGAAAGAGGTCGGGTCTACAGTAGTGATATAGACGATGTATGTGAAGCATTAACAACACTCAACGACGACGATCTCACCACTACCGCTACTACTGTACAATATCAACAACAACAACAGCAGCAGCAACAACAACAACAGCAGCAGCAACAACAACACCATCATCATCATTACTATCAAACACCTCCGTTACCCCCAGGACATACCCAATTACATAATGAACATCAAGAAGATTCTTTAAATAATTGGCATACCATGTTTGAACTTGCCAATGAAGAAAACATTCGATTACGGAATCAATTACAAGCAGAACGAAATGAATACCATGAAAGCATAAAACATAAAACGGAAGCACTCACCTTTGTCCGTCGGGAAAACAAATATTTACGTAGTGCCCTTTCACGCATTCAAATGTTAAGTAATACCAATGCTGCCTATAATCAGGAAAAACGACGAAGACAGTCGACGGGTGAAATCACCATGTTATTCCCACCAAGAGACACTAATTCCTCAAGTTATGAAGAACCTTCCATGACCCTCTCCAATCGAGCTTTCCATGGATCTGTGGCACTATCATATGAACGCAAGATAAAGATACTTTTGGATGAAATTGAAGGCATGCAAGCAGATGAAGAAATCATGTATATGAAACGAAATAAATTAGTCACTAAGAATGCCATGTTGGAACAACAATTATTATCTCGTGAAGAATCTGTTAAACAATTAGAACATGATCTTCGTATTATGCAATTACAATGTCAATAATTTATCATCATTCCCCCTCATCATTATATTATCGTTATCATTATTATGTATATTTCTTCTTTTATATCTTGTATAATAAATTACAAATTCTTATTTTTTATTTATTTATCAATATTAAATAATAGAGTGTAATTATTTCAAAGAAGAGGAAGCGTATTCATCGGTTGTATAGTATTCTGGGTATTTTTTCATCAATTGTTCCAATTCATCCCGTTGGACGGCCAATGCAGGTGGAACTTCATCATACACGTCATTAAATAATTCTTGTAATCCTGGTTTGGGTTTCTTTTCCGCAGCGCCAAAACTTTTCAACACGGTCTTACGTGTTTCTTTACGTAATTCATCTTCTTGTTGTTGGTCCCACCATCCCTTGAGTTCCATATGACGTCTTAAACGTGTAATGGGGTTATCAAACTTGGCCCGTTCTTCGACTTCTTTACGGTCACGGTATTTTGTGGAATCATCAGAAGTACTGTGATGACCTACACGATAGGTCATGGCTTCAATCAAGACAGGTTTGTTTTCGCTCACTGCAATGGCACGTGCTGCTTTAGTGGCATTGTAAACGGCAAAGGCATCATTGCCATCTACACATACTGTGTCAATACCGTAACCAATACCACGTGGAGCAATACCATCACCTTTGTATTGCTCACTGGAAGGTGTTGAAATAGCAAAACCATTGTTACGACTAAAATTGAAAATAAAAAAAGATATGGTCAGTGACGTGTGTCTATCTAAACGGTATAATGTAATAGCCAAAAAAAAAAAAACTAATCAATGATTTACCAGAAGAAGATTACAGGACACTTTAAAGTAGCAGCCATATTTAAACCAGCATGGAAATCACCTTCAGAAGCAGCACCTTCACCAAAATAACAAATGGTTACTGCTTGTTTATCACCATTTAATTTGAGTGCATAAGCTGCACCTGCTGCTTGTGGTATTTGTGTACCCAAAGGGGATGAAATTGTTTGGAAATTATGTTGTTTTGAACCATAATGAACTGGCATTTGTCTTCCTTTACCACCATCCAATGCATTGGAAAAACATTGATTCATACAATCATCCACGGTAAATCCACGATACAATAGCATGAATGCTTCCCGATACTAACAATAATAAATAAATAAAAATTAGTCTTTTATGTTTTTTTACTTGCATAATAATGATATGCTATCATTGATAATCTTGTATACTATAATGAATGTAGCTTTTTTACCTGACCATAAACAACATCCTGAAATTCAAGAGCGGCTGCACTACCAATCATTGCTTCTTCACCATAATGGGTCATGTAAAAACTAATACGACCTTGACGTTGTGCTTCATACAAGATTTCATCCATGGTACGTAAAGTCCACATTTGTTTATACCAAGCAGTTACTGCTTCTTTGGATAGTTTAGGATCATGTTCAGATTTAAGTACCTGTCCTGTGTGATCCATGACACGATATGCCTTGCTAACGTCTCGAAGGTGTTGCATAAAACTTAAATCATGAGTGAACTTTTCAGCATTGTTCCAACTTGCTGTTGCTGATGTATTTTGCTCTCTATTACTACTACTAGAAGAAGGAGATGAAGCTGAAGAAGATATAGTGCTATAAAGTCTCTGTTGTTTATAATAAATATATATCAATTAGACCCAGATATTCCTTTTTTGCTTTTACATGTTCAAAATAGAGAGTGTGTGAGGAAAAGAGTGAAATGATTGAAAGAATGGATTGGTATAGCCATAGATCCCCAGGTCCCATACTCTTTATATTAATTTGAAACAGATAATGAAAAGAAATCCATGTCAAAAAAAAAAAAAAGCGGAGAGGAAATGACCATAGTATAACTTCTTACATTGGCAACTACTCGATGGTGTTGACAGGAATAAGTGAATAAACGAGTTGCTAAACGAGAACGAGTAGTAATAGGAGTAAAACGATACATGGGTGGTTTTTTATTTGAAAAAGAGAAGAGGAATAAAAAGAGATAAAGATTTTTTTTAGTGTCGAAAATAAATTACAGGTTGGACTCGTGGGAAAATGTGGAAAATGGCGACAGTCCCGTCGTTATCTTTAAAAAAAACCTCTGGAGAACAATGGAAATCGACGTATGTTATTAATATTATTATAATTAAAAAAAAAGAATATTATCTCAGTGAAAATAGTGCTATTAGTTTATCATTTGCATTAATATATATCTTGCTAACACATCTATCATTATAAATCCATAGGAATATTCTCACTTTTGATAGAACCAACAAAACCTTATTTTATTGATGTACATCATTATAAAAATACCATGAGAAAAAAATGAAAGACATGTACTTGTAAGATATAAGGTAACTAACTACATATTAACTTTATATTATGTATATTAGAATACAATCACATTCTTTCTAGATAGTATTTTAATGCTAATATGACACCAAATTCACATCATTTGGATGTCTTTGAAATACAAAGTTCAAAAGAAGAACCACCTTTCTAAATCTCCATTCGGTGTGTTTTGGTGAAAGGGAAAAAAGTTTTCATCGTCGCGCGCGCCGCACGCGCCACTCGGTGCATAATGTTTTCAACAGGAACGACGATTCTTGTATTATAAAAAAGGAGGTCGATTGGTATGATGACTTTCGCCTTCTTGTTTTCGCTTCGTGTTACTGTAAGAAGACGCCATAAAGAATGTATAAATCAAGGAAAGTCGTTGTTCAATCAATCGAAGTTTATGAATGAGATGGGTTACTTGTTTATCATTGGTGGATGCAACAATATGATTTAACTATTTTTTATTTTATTTTGATATTTTTTTTTAAAAAAAAGAACTATTTTAAATAATAAATATAAGAAAAAAACACTTACAGTTGAAATATTATCAACAAACATTCTTGCTTCATTAATAACAGCATCTTCTAATGTGGGTCGCATAGTGAAAAAGAGTTCACTCAGGTTTTGTTATTATTATCAAAAACAGCAAGAAGGAGATGAAAAAGTTGTGGAGAGTAAAAAAAAAAATGTTGTGCAACCATCCAAAATGTTGCAGTAGTAGGGTTTTACTTTTTGCTTACATGACAACAGTTTACCAATCAACAGCAATCACGTAATTCTATAAGAAAGTTGATTATATCCATTCATAATCAATTGATTATTATTATATATTATTATGTTGATGATGGTCATATTTAGGTAATAATCAGTTATTCAGCGAGATTCAAAAAATAGGTTATATTTGGTACCTGCTTAAAAAAATCTTTACAGCAAAATTTTTTAAGATATTACATATCTATTGCTGTGTGTTTTCATGGATAATAATATATAACATCAGATATTTTTTTTTTGCTGTTGTTGCTATTCATGTTATACGTTGGATAAACAAAGTTATTGTATTCATAATCATCATAAGTCATAGCCAAGAAAATCTTGCATAAAGAACACGTAATAAACAACAAATTGGATGGTTGGGGTAGTAGCAGAACATTGGAGTGTTATAAATAATATATAAATACGGGAATTCCGAATACATACATTTTCCTGCATTTTTTATTATTATTTCCTACGTGATTTTTCGCTTAAGTCGTACTACACACTTGTCTTTTTTTTTTTCTTTTCCTTCTCTTTTCAACAAAAAAGAAATGAATGACATGGACACTCCTTCATTAACAAACTTATCTCATCAATACTCTATCAATCGTCGAGTAGGTAGACCTCGTAGTCTTATTCCAGATCCCGATGTTCCTAGTCTCGCTGTACGATGGTAATATTCTTTATCTTTTAAGTTTCATTATCATATGAAAATACAAAAAGAACATAGCTTTTTATTTCTGCTTTGAACAATCCTTATAAACCCAATGGTCAATTCTCTTTTTCAAGGTTTCACGCCATCGATAATCCAATTACAGATCCCATTTCTATTCGAAAAGCGAAAACTATATCCAGACGTTCGACTCAAAGCTCGGTGAGCCCTGGTATTGCTTCTCCTAAAAAATCACCTCCAAAAGAATGGTTACCGTTTTCTAAAAGAGATTCAAATGCTCTTGAAAAAGCCTATCAGGTACATGTATACTGTATTCATATATACTCTCTCGTTGAATCTATTCCTTTGTCTGACACTAGTGTGGATCTTTTTATTTTTTTAGAACAATGATGTGCGAGCCAAAGTTCTGGTCAATGAAGATCATTTATTTGAAGTGGATGTCACAGCACGTACTATTACACCTGTTTATTGGGAAGGTCCCACTTATGAAGTACGAAGAGCAACATGGTTTATCCAAGGAGATGGATCGAAATGGACCCCATGTGAAGAAAGTTTGGCGGAACAGATTGAAATAGGTTACTAGTAAGTTGGGGTTGGATGGGGGGAGGGTTCAATGTTTCACCCGGTGGTATAACATGAAATGGATTAAGAGGAATCATGTCATTTGATAAAAAATAAATAAATAAATAAATAAAAATATTGACAACAACCATTTGGGGATACCTATTAGCAAACATAAACCCTACCTCATGGCTGAAGATCCAATTAATACAAATCCTTCTTCCGATTCAAGTCTTAATCCCGATGAGGAACACGATGAAAAAGATCATGGTGACTTACAAAGATCAGCAACAGCCATTGAAGAAAAAAAGTTAGAAATTAGTTTGGAACAGCAACCTGTTGAAAAGCAATGGAATTTATTGGGACCTTATCTTGGTCAATATATTGTATACACGGGTGCCAATACCGCTTGGCTATTATAGTACGTATAGAATGAGATTAATAGAGAGAAAGGGCTTAAGAAAATAGAGGGGGTTTGATTAGTGATATTAATGAACTGGATAATATAATTATATATATGTATTAGTAATACGGCAGGTAGCAAGATTGCTAAAAGTATCATTACCAGACTAACAAACCGATCCAATTTGGGTGGCACACGATTGTTAAGAGGATACCCTGAAGTGGAGAAACAGACCAAGGCGAAAACAGCTAGTTCACCAAAGACAGTAGAACAAGAAAAAGCGGTCAAAGAAAACACAACAGAAGAACGTGGTATAGAAGAAATGACTACAGTACAAGAAGAAATCGAAGGATATGAGAATGAAGATAGTGAAGAAGAAGTACGACCCATTGATCATTTAGTATTTGTCATTCACGGGTAAGTTTTGTGGACCTGCCAAGTATTATACCAATAAAAAAATTGCCAAGTAGGATCAACAATAAATTAATTTATTTTCTAGAATTGGACAAAAAATGTCAGAACGGTTGGGTCAAAATTTCACACATGGTAATATTAAAATATTGCTTAATATAGCATAAATTATGTATAAACTTGACATCAATTATTAATGCCACCCATTTTTTTTTTAAAAAAAAAACCCATCATCTATGATAGATGTCAATATATTACGGAAAACATTAAAATCCGCGTATTCTACAGCGATTGGTGCTACTGACACTCCGCAACGATCGAATGGTATTCAAGTACTACCTGTCTTATGGCGACATGAAATTACCTTTGGTGTAGCTAGTGATGATGAAGATGGTGTTGAAATGGATTTAGGTATGGTGGGTGCAGATGATGGTCATCCTACGTTGGATGAACTTACATTAGAAGGTGTACCTAATATTCGTTTGGTGGTATCAGATGTTCTCTTGGATGGTATATATATTGTATAATGCGAGAAGAAGAATAAAAGAAAGACGATGATATATGTATCGTTAAATGCTGAATCTTTTTTTTTATTAGTTCCACTTTATTTGACTCAAAAATACCGTGATCAAATGACATCTATTATCACCAAGGAAATTAATCGTGTTTATCGATTATTTGTTCAAAGAAATCCTGAATTTTTAGAAAACCATGGGAAAGTAACATTGATTGGTCATTCTCTTGGTGTAAGTGTATATATTTAATTAAATAAAGAAGCAGAAGATAAAGAAAGAATTAACATGATATGGGGATTGGATTAATATATATATATATATATATATATAGTCACTACTTGCATTCGATGTATTAAGTACTCAACCACAAATGGATTATTCGAAACAAACGTCTATATCTTTACTTGATGACGATGAAAAAAGTTCTTCTACAACAGACAAGAAAAGCAGTGCTTCTCTTCTATTCCCAGTACAAAACTTCTTTGCAGTTGGTTCTCCATTAGGTGTCATCTTACTCTTGAGAGGATATAAAATAGCAGCTCGAAAATGTCTTGAAGCAGATCAAATTAATGGAAATACAGCCAAGTTTGGTGACATGTCACATACCCCAAATACCATATCGTTTTGTTACCCAGCAGTAGAAAATCTATATAACATTTTCCACAAGGTAAACAAAGAGGGAGGGTGGAAAAGAGAGGAGCATCGAGTAGGGGAAAAAAATGAAAAAGTTGATCCTTTCTAACTTCATATCAATATTATCAAAAAAAAAAAAAGTCTGATCCAGTTGCTTATCGACTTGAACCATTAATTGCACGACAATATAGCGCAAAATTAAAACCTGTTCCCATTGCCTATATTAAAGGTGGATTAAAAAGTGTGATTGATGCAGGATTCAGTGTTGGATCTGGTATTGCCAATCGAGCGGGTGCTATGTTTGAATCCATGAAATCCGGATTTACTACAAGTTTATTTATGCGAGGTTTAGGACTTTCGAAACAACTGGAAGAAGAATTACAACAATCTGGTTCGAATTCGGCTTCTGCGGAACATTTACCATCTACCAATAATAACAATGGATCCTCCACGACACCACCCACTCCAGATGACCATAACCTCCGTTCAAGATCACGAAGTGATCCTTCCATGGCTGAAAAATATCGAAACCGATCTGCATCCATGTCTTCTGGTGAATTATCAGGTGCTGAAAAATTACAAATGTTGAATAGAAATGGTCGTGTCGATTTTTGTTTACAAGAAGGTATTTTAGAGAATCCGTACCTAAGTGCATTTAGTGCTCACATGACCTATTGGCAGGTAAGAATCATATATATATATATATAACAAGTTGACATTGTAAAAAATGATATACATGAGAGTGAAAAAAAAAACTAATTTATATATTAAACTGATAGGACCTGGATGTGGCAGCATTCCTTGTAAGAGAAATATATACAATGAATAAATAGAGTAACCAAAAAAAAAAAGCATACACACACATTTATCCTTTATTCTTTATGAAATGCATTCATGACACGGTCTGTAGCTGCATCATTGGGATCATATTCCTTTGGCATACCAAGACCCACTCGTTTTGCCGACATTTCAATTCTTTTCTTTTGTTCTAAAACAAGAGCTGCATACCGGTCTCGAAGTTCCTATAAAAATTGTATTATGTTTTAGTTTGTGTTTTTTTTTCATGAATAAGATAATTATTCCAATATACTTTTCATAGAAGAAAAAAAGAAAGATATTTATTTACTTTATGTTGTCGTGCACTTGTAAGATATGTTAAGACATTTTCAGCATTACGATTCAATGCTTCGATTTTAGTTGGATCGGTCACACCCTTGTTTTCTCTATACATGACTTTTAATTCCTTTTCAAAAATATCATTGGTCTTTGTAAACTATTATCAACGCGATTTAATAGTCAATACAATGAGAAAGTTAACATGGTGTGTAATATATTATGTATTTTTTTTTCTCGTTTTTTATTTTTAATACCTGGCGATTGACTTCGCGTAATAAATGACGATAAGTTGTGAGTCTAGTGGTTGCTGCCATTTTGTAATAAAGAAAAAAATAAAACTATTTTTTTTTTTTGGCAGCTTTGTACCCAAAATTCCAAATTTAATTGTGCTGAAATCGAAATACTGGCAGTGCGAGGGGACCTTTTGCAAACAATGAGAACAGACACATATATATGTTGTTTTTGGTAATGCGATGATCAATTAGTTCATAAATACATCTTTTTTGTTGCAAAGTAACCAACTTCTGAACCGTAATATACCATCGAGTTATTTATGTATATAATAACTGAAACGAATCCTTAAAATGCATCATTATTTATACAATATTTCCCACTGAAAAATCTGGATTTGGATATCCTGTATAGCAACATGCATTTGAGGTATGTTTTTATAGTATTAGGTAGAAGATGCGATGTATCAAGCAATTATAAATTTCATGCAGATCTCTCTACCGGATCAAAATCGTAAACAAGGTTAACTTAATTTTATTATTCGCTTGGATGAAAGATGATATTATAAATAGAATATAAGAACATGGTATTTTTGGAGATAAAAAGAAATCAAATTAATCTATGGAATACAAATGATGGAAGTAGAAGAGTGAATGGGAAAAGATTTTCCCCCCCATATCGTTCCACCATTTTCTTTTTAATATCTAGAGATAATAAATACACAAAATACAAGACCAAACGATGCAAGAATTCGCCAAGTGGAATAATCTCGTTGTTCAACTCCCATTAATCCACCATGATCAATAACACATGCCATAATGACCTAAATTGAGAAAGTTAATGACTCATTCTTTTGAAATTCAATTCAATTCTATTTTTTTTTTTTTTACTTTGAAACCGTAGTTTTACCTGTGAGCAAACAAAAATACTTAAAGAGGTAGCTGCTCCTAACTTTGGAATGGCAATGAGGTTGGCAAAGACATAATAAGCACCCATAAGACCACCTATAAAATTTATAATGAGATAGATCGAGATAGAGAAAAAAGTAATTAGCCTATTATGATCATTATCTATCTATCCTTTATAAATTGTCTGTAATTATTGATCCGTACGTACCAATCCAAACATACCCAGGGGCATCTAAAATGCTTTTATCAGGTAATGGTGTCCCAAGTGCTCCTATATCAATACCAAAGAAGACTAAACAACATATGAGACCTGATACAAATGACCATACAGGTGCAAATGTTCGACCACCATGCTTTGCTAAATTTGAATTACATCCTGTATGATAAATTATTTCAATTAGAAAAAACCTATCCTTTATGCACATGTTCACCCATACTGTATAAAAACTATACCTGCTTGTAATGCCAATGCTGTACCTCCAGTAATAAGGAGAAAACCAGCGAAAACAATATTACTTAGTAAGTCTACCATGTAATAACTGTTGTCATTTGAATTTGTAAAACACAATAAACTTTATTATTTTCGCTTTGTGTGGCAAATATATATATCTTAATTTATATTTACACTTTGGGGGAAAAAAGAGAGAGAGAGAGAGGAAAATTATAGATCCTTTAAAACCGATCCCTATGCTGTGTGATATATGAGTCACAAAAAAACCATAAATTCAATTGTTTAGTGACCCAACAGTTTAAAAGAATCTCCGTTTACCTTTAATGGTTTCACCATTCTATAACATAATTCATCGTTATTCATGAAATGATACTAAATGGTTTATTCTTTGTATAAAAACATCATTAAAAAAGTAGTTGTAAATAACGATAGAATGTCAGAGAAGAAAAAAAATAACGTAGTGTTGATGTAAATCATCATCATCATATCATCGTCTTTTGAAATGGAATAATAATAACCTGCATAAAAATAAAAAGTTCCAGATCTCCATGCTGATTTATTTATAAATAAAAAGTTATAAACAAAAACCAGATGTTTACCGATGTGTAATCTTCTTGGCCTTTAACCGATGCCCTTAAACTCTTTTTGTTGTGTGTGTCATTCGGAGAACTAGTATAAAAACAGCCAAAACATGCATGTTTGCTTTCATCTCGGCGTTTGTTCATGGAAAAAGAACTTCTTTTTCCTTTTGTTTTTTTTTTTTTTTTTTCATTTCAATCAAAATAATAATAGTACTATTGATAAATGAGGAAGATGAGAAATTGTTATTGTTGTTGTTGTTGCTTTTTTTTTGTTTTCTGTTGTCATGTTAGTATCCCACGAGTTTAGGGTTTGGAAGGAGAGAAAGAAGGAAAGAGACGACATCATAATAACAAGCCATGCAGATTTTTTTTTAAAAAAAAATGTTACAAAAAAAAAAAGAATGGGTTGATCGCCACATTGATACATAAACCCGTCTCAATGTAAGCCTAAGAGTAGCACGTGTAAAAAAAAAGTATTAGATTAACTTTCTAGACTTGGTGCTAAGAGAACAAAATAGACAATGGTTCATTGAAATTTCAACTGACAACTGATCTTTTTTTTTTAAGAAAAAACAAAAAATAGAAAGTTTAAGGTATATGAACAAAGTTAGTCCCTGGATCTATGCATCCATAAACGAGGATCCAGACTATATATGACCAAAAGAAAAAGAATAGACGCTAAAGAGACTCGTATATATACACATACACACACAGACAAACAGGACTCTATATAATAACGTAAATAAAAAGTAGTATCCAGCCAATGTTAGCTGCATGCAGTTAAAAAAAGTCATGTATTTGACGTTTTATTTATTTTTGTTTTTTGTTTTTTTTTTTTTTTCAATGATTAAAATAGAATTGAATGCAGAAAAATTATATTGATTTTATATTCGAACGAAAAAAAAAAGCGATGATCTGTGGGAAAACCAATCTATGGATCGCTTACTTGGTGTAATTCAAATATATGTATTGAAAAAAAAGTTGTCATTGAAAAAATGAATGAGAGAGAGATCCTTGTTTATGAATGTATATGTAAATGAGGAGTAAAGCATCAGTATTACGGAGACGAGAGAAAGAGTATATAGCACATAAATTATTGGAAAAATAATACGTCTACCTGTAAGAAGGGTTTCCTGTATAAGAGAGAGAGAGAGAGAGAGAGAGAGAGAGGAAGGGGTTAAGAATATTGGGAATCACCAGAGGGGTTAGCAGTTGATATGTACATGCTATTTATGAGTAGTACTTGTAATATTAGTAGAAGTAGAAGAGCAAAGAGAGATAAACATCATGTTGCGTATGATGGAAAGGAGATATCTCCAGAGATGGAATAGTATAGCTGGAATTGGATGATTTAATATGGAGTTCATTTTTGGGGGGTGAGGGGAATTGAAGGGAGAGAAAAGCATAATATTCGCACTTGGGTGTGTTATATGTTGTGTGTGTGTGTGTGTGTATGTTAATAATAACAATCATAATGTACTATGATATTATTACTATTCAAATGGGGGAACAAAAATGTAAGATGAAATTTTCTGAACAGTCAATTAAAATAACTATAAAAGACATTATTTATTTCAACTTTTTTTTAACTTGTTTTTCCTTTTCCTTCTCTTTTCTCTTCCATCTTTTTTATTAAAAAACCACACTTTATTTAACACATCATGAAAAGCTTTAGTTTGATTGCCACCGCTTCTATCGTTCTTGCCGCCACTGCTGGTATGACAAATGCTGCATGTTCTTGTAATGCTACAGATTATGATTGTTTAAGCAAGTGTGGTAAGTTGTCATTGATATATAAACATAATTTTTACATCTTTTGACGAAAAAAAAGGATTCATTGTTTATTGACGACAAAAAAAAAACAATCATTAGTGGATACTACTCATAGTTGTCTCTCAAGTTGTAAAGATAATGATTGTTACTCGAGTTGTATCGGTCAAAACTGGCCTGGTGCTGATGAAAATAGTGTCACTGCTAATCCAACAGCATCTGCATCCGATGCTACTGCTACCCCAAGCAATAGTGTAGATGCATCTATCTCTGCTTCCAATACACCTTCCGCATCAGATTCTGTCTCTGTATCAGCAAGTGCTGCTTCTGATTCTGTATCAGCATCTTCTGCATCTGCTACAGCTTCAGCATCCCTTGAATCAAGCGCGTCGGTTTCTTCTGCTACATTTTCATTCCCCTCAGCATCCTCCTCTTTCTCATTCCCTAGTGCCTGTAAGATTTCATGAGTTTTTTTTTTTTTTTTTTTTGTAAAACAAGTATGACAAAAAAAGATATAATTATACTAACTGTGGATTTTTTTTTGTTTATAATAATATAGCCCACTTGCCATCTTCTCTTAGTAGCGCTGCTCCTCACCCATCCCAATCCGCACCAAGTGCTGGTGTTACAAACATGGTTCCCAAAGAATTTATGGCTGTTGCTGTTACTATTGCTCTTATGGCAATAGGTGGTGCATTCCAATAAAGCATATTTTTCTCTCCTATATATCTCTCCCCTTCTCTTTTTCCCTTGTTTATCCTTTTTTTTTAACAAAAGATCGATTTCTTTTGTACGTGAATTAGTCAATCTATTAAAAAATATATTCTCTCTTCACCCTTTCCAGGTACTTTTTCTATCATCTTCAACATCTCATACCATTTTCTATTTATCCATTTAAAAACAAGAAATTCTCCTCATATTGATCTTTTGACTCCTATTCTTTTTTTTTATTCTACAAATATTATACATATAAAAGAAAGAGAAATATCCTTGTTTTTACTTTTTACGGATTTCTTTCTTTTTTTTTATTCCTTCTTTGCTGTAAATTGCAATGATGAATTAATAATAATAGTCATGGTTAATCATCAATCATAATAAAATAATATATAAATATCGTTATTATATATATTAAGAGGTCACTTCCTTCTTCCTCTTGTGATGAATAACAAAATTCTTCTTTTTGTTTTACGTAAAAATGTATATATCTATATGTGGAATAATATAGTAGTAAGATGGTAAACCATATTACAGTATAGATAGATCAACAAGAAAGAAGGAACTTAATAGATCTTCTCCCTTTTTCTTATGATTGTACGTAAAAGGAGTTGAAAAAAAATACAACAATCATGGTAAAGTATTATGAGATCCCCTTGAATGAAAACAATGAAGAAAAAAATTTAATGTAAATTTTGTATTGCTGTAATCTCATATTTTTTCTACTTATCATCGTTGAACAGTGTATGGTTTTTTTTGCGGGTACATGTATCAATTACTAGTTAGAGAAAACCTGAAGATGTCAATTGAAAAATTATCAACTACACTTATGCACAATTTATACCAAAAAAAAAAAGAAGCTAAAGTAATAAAATATTTATGTAGTTAATAAGTAATAACAGAAAAAAAAACAATAGTAATAAATAATAATATGTAATAATAATAATAATAAAAGTATGAATATATAAAATAGAGCTTTTTTTTGGTGTAAAGAGTAACACACAGTTGTTATATACTAGGTGCTTGTTGAATGTGTATATATGAAGAAAAGAAATGAAGCTGCAATCAATATATTGACCTTTTAAAAGAGAAAAAAAAAGGGGGGGTTGTGGAGGAAGGGTGAGGAAGGAGAATATGTTTATATGTAGTATGCTGAAGGGGAAAAGGGAGGGGTGGAGTTAAGAGTAAGTGAGGCGTCTGGGATGCTGAAAAAAAGATAATGTGGATGAAATCCTTTTTACGTTGTTAATAAAATAAGGAGAATATATTAGTAGTAGAAATATGCGTTTGTTTGTGGTATAAAAGGAAATCTCGAGTACAAAATAAATAAAAATCATTATGGAGCGATATATATATAGAAAGGAGAAAAGAAGGTAGACATGTTGATAAGGAGGATCACTATATAGAGTTATACGAGGTAGTTAAGAAAGGATAGAAAGTATATATATGAAAGTAGGTATAGAGGAGAGAAAAAAAAATAGATATAAATGTATTTTTATTTTGTCATTTCCAAAAATCCTTCATATATTCAAAATCAATCCAATCCAATCATCATCTTATGCAGCAAACTAATAATCATATAGACAAGTATTTAATTATTATTAGTATTCCATTGCTGTAAAATGATCATATATATTCGTTTTTATAAAATTCTTAACTCTGTTTTTTTTAATAAAAACTTACATAGTTGCTGGGAACAATACCAATAGATCCATCCTTTTTCTTTGCCTGCCACCAATTACCACGTTTATCAATGATTTCAAGAATTTCATGCTTTGCAAATGAAAGTTCATTAGGATCTTCAGCATTGGCTCGATCTATTTATGTATCATTGAATTTTTAGCAACAAATTAAATTAAAAAAAAAGTAGTAATAAGATCGCAAAAAAAAAAAAACTATATTTACTATTTGATGATCTAAATTTTTAATTTGTTAAAAAAAAAGATTAACAATACTTACAAGCATGTAATGCCTTGGCTTCATTCATTTTCAATTCTGTGGTGTTATTATTACTATTGGTTGTAGATGCAACAGCGGGAGTAGTGGATGTTGTGGTCACATTTGATGTACTGTTCATATTTTGTTGATTAGCAGCAATAGGTGAAACAGGTGGATTTGAAGATACAATACTACTTTGCAATGATTCTCGTTGCTGTTGTTGCTGCAATAATTGTTTTTCTGATAATGTTTGTTGTTGCTGTTGTTGTTGTTGTTGACGACGATGATAAGTAGATGATGAACCAATACTTCGTAATGATCCCGTACGATGGGAATCATTTGAAAATTGAGCTTGAGTCACCAAAGGTGCTGAAGTATTGTGCATTCCATAAATTGAACGATGAATAACTGATTGTTCAGAACTACCAAAGATAAATACCCACAAATACTATCGTATATATGAAAGTATATAGTTAAAGATAAGTTCATGATCCTTTAATATATATTATCGGGTGATACTGATCATACCTGCATAATCACCAAGATACATCCTCCAGCAGCCCCAGCTTGTGATGCAGAATCACTTCGATTAATAAACATTTCAATAAGTTGAGTAAGCATGGCAATACTGATAGCGAGTAACATGAGTAACTACATAATAAAATTAGAGTGTTAATATAGGAAGATGGTGATTTCCTAAGTGATATATATATATTACCAGCAATTGATATTCAATAAACAATGATCTTGAAAGAACCAAATAAATGGTAATAATCAAAGCAAGTTCATAAACAATAATCCACCAACTAGCACCATGAAGATGAGTTAAGCAAGCTGCAACAAATGTCAATAGCCAACCAACCTAATCATAAATATATTTATAATAGGGTTTGTAAATAGAAATGCCACAATTATTAATAATAATTATACATGATGATAATGATGATGATGTAATTTACAGCAGCTAATACGGCCGAACATAAGACAATTGGATTAGTTGTAACGTGTGATAAGTTGAAATTCATTGGATAAAGGAATGGAAAGGGTTGAGTTTTTTTATTTGTTGTTGTTGCTGTTTGGTATATGAAGGAATGGATATGGGTTGTTTTGTTAAAAAAAAAACAAGTTGTAAAAAAAGAAGAAGAAAGGTTTAAATTGTCAAATAATAGAAAAAAAAAAGACGCTCAAGCCTTAGGGTTTTTATAAGGAAAAAAAAAGTATGTAACAAACGTGGCTCTCCCTAATTAGTATCATATCATTATTGTTATTGTTATATATGGATTATATTATATATATCTTCCTTTTTGCTCCTTTACCGCTATGTTCCCCTTTATGTAAAACACTTATATATAACTCCTCTTTTCTCTCTCTCTCTCTCTCTCCCTTGCTAGTCTTTTGTATATATTCCTCTTCATCAAATAATAAATAAATAACAAATAGTAAAATAAAGAAAGAAAATCATATACAGATATAACTTTTTTTTTAATATTGCTTCTTTTTTTTTTAATAAATGAGAAAAAAAGAGTTTTGTTACAAGATCCCATTGACAAGTCTGGCTATTTTTTTTTGTAAGGGGAAAGAAGAATATAAAACCCCCTCTCCTCAATGGTTTTTTTTTTGTTTAACGGTACTATAATGATATAAAGTTATAGTTTTTTTTCAGTTAATAAAAAAAAAAATGTCATTCTATCCTTAATCGTCATGTTTCATATCCCTCTTCACTTTTTTTTTTCTTTCCAACAATGGATACAATATAATTACCTTGTGGAAACCAATATCATTGGCATATTCACGGAAGCATTGACGGCAAATGTTAAGGTTGTACTTGCGGATCAAAGCAGCACGGTGAGCGCAGACGCGGCTATTTCATTATGATAAAAAAATAATAATAATGTTTAATTCATTGTGTTGAAGAAATATTTTTGGATTGAAATATTTTTTTTGATGGCTGAATGTGTGTCAATGTATGAAAATGGGGTTCATGTTGAATGGAAAGGGCTTGTAGTTGTTGTTTCTTTCTTTAAAAAAAACATACCATTGACGAGAGCCCTTGCCAAATTGGCGGGGACGGGAGTTCCAGACGTTATCGTGGGCCATGTTTATATACTCGTAAAAATCTCGACACGGACGGAAGAAAGAGAAGGAACCTTCATAGTTCACGGTCTTCACAACACTAAATCCACCGCCACAAGAAAATTTTTTCTTGCTTTCCAAATATGGTAATCTATTGATCCCAGCTACAGCCAGACAAAGCAAACTTTGGTGGATTTGATAACAAATCCACTTGATTAGAAATGTGCTTTTTTTATATATATATCCAAGAAAGATTCCTCTTTTTGTCTTTTCAAAAAAGTTATACTTTTTTTTCCTCTCTCTCTTTATATAAATAAATAAATGGATTATATTAAATCTATACATTCTAAGAGGTTTTCTACACTACAAATTTGCTTTTACAGGTGTATCTTGTTCTTTAGCCAATTCTCTAATACGTCTTCTCAAGATTTTGCCACTAGGACTCTTGGGAATCACATCTAAGAAACGAACACCACCACGCAATCGTTTGTAACCTGTGACATTCTTTGCAACGTAATCAGTAATGGCCTTTTTCAAGTTTTCATCCGCTTTCAAACTGGGTGCAGGGACAACATAAGCGCGTGGATATTCAGTGGCTTCATCCGTATGATAAACACCAATAACACAACAATCATTGACTTCAGGCATACCAAGTAATAAGGATTCAAGTTCGGCAGGAGCTACTTGGAAACCTTTGACTTTGATCAATTCCTTTAATCGATCCATCACAAAGAATTCTTGTTTTTTACTATCGAATCGAAGGACATCTCCGGTTTTTAACCAACCTCCTTCAGCAAAGGTTTTTGCATTTGCTTCAGGATTGTTATAATAACCCTATATATAATCATTTGAATGTGTTAATAAAGTTTTATTGTATATTCATGTGAATAGTTATGATAATATATGCTTTTACCTTCATGATAGAGGGCCCTCTAATTAATATTTCACCTTCTTGATCATCACCAAGTTCTTTATCATATAGAACATCATATAAACAGTATTATTAGTATATAGTCATCTACTGTTGGATAGCCCAATCTATTTAATAAGATAACACTTACCATTTTCTTGCTCATCTACAATTTTGCATTCTACACTAGGGCATACAATACCAACTGAACCTAAATTTTAGGGCGTGTTAACTCCACAGTTATTCCTCCCAAATGAATATATCATATAGTTCTATTTACTTACCAACAGCGGTACCATCATAACCTGACTGAACTACAGCTATATACATATGAGGGGGGAAATGGAAATATATATATCCACTTTTTAGTTATTGATACATTTTTTTTTGGGGAGGATCAAGATAATGTTCAATGATAATGATACAAACCACTTGTCGTTTCTGTCATTCCGTAACTATATAAAATACATTATTATCAATAAATCAGTTATATAATAAGATAAAAGCATTAATATATAGTATAATAATAACATACGATTGAATCAAGTAACCAGGAATTCTTGCCAAAAGGTTATCGGTATGTTCTTTTCCAAGAGGAGCGGCACCACATTGAATGATACGAACAGAAGATAAATCATACTTTAAAACCAATGGATCCTTGGAAAGTTGCACAGCTATTTATACATATAATAAATACATTTGCTAACAATAGAGTGGAGGATGTAATCTTGATTCACGGCTACTTACCAACAGGAGGAACAATGCTAAGAAGTGTAATACGATATTTCTGAACCAATTCCAAATAGGTCTTTAGATCAAAACGTGGAATGATCACCACAGGTAATAACTTGTAAAATGCATTAAAGCAAAGGACAGTTAATCCATAAATATGATACAAAGGCAAGAAACATAAGGATTTATCATGTTCATTATGTGCATGTTTATCCGTTTCCATGGTAATGAGTGCTTGAGCAATCAAGTTTTGATGCGTCAACATAACACCCTATGAATATATATATATATACGTATCAGTTTATTCATTATTTTTTGATCTATTTAGGAGACCAATTTTCTTGGTTATTTTACCTTAGCTAAACCTGTGGTTCCACTTGAGTAACAGATAAAAGCAACATCTTCTTTAGAGTTCAAACCTTGAACAGGATATTCAATATCACGAGTAGATGACATGATGGAATATACAGATTTGAATTCTTGATAATCATTTTCACCATACATAAAAATTCGACTTTTTGGAATGCCTACTTTGGCACACACTTTAAGTAAAACAGGTAATAATTCTGGTACAGTGACAAGTGCTTTTGCTCCGGAATTGGAGATTTGATGTAAGAATTCCGCTATATATTATATAAAAAAAATTAACGGAAAAAAATGATGTCAGGGTGGGAAAAAATCGTGTAGAAATCAAGATTATATATAACAACAACTTTTGCTTCTTTTAAAAACAACTTCTTTTTCTCCCTTCGCATTCTTTTTTATTTATCTTACCTTCCGTGTACATAGGATTACTATGAAATAGAAATATGTGTTAGTATGTCAAAAAAAACAGTAAAAGGACTTAGTAATAGAATCGAGGAATCTATCCTTACCCGGGTGTAATAGTACATTTCGCAGCCAACAATGAAAGATATACGACAATATGGTCATAATGATTAGGAGCGAACGAAGCAACAATATCACCTTGTTTCAATCCAATATTATCTACCCATCCTGCTGCCATACGACCTGATAAATCGCGTACTTGACTATGCGTCAAAGATTTTCCTGTAAGACCATCAATAACTACTTTACGATCAGCAGGAAATTTTGTATTAAACTCGTTTGGTTTGAAATAAAAAGTATAAAGGTCCAAATCAGGTAAAGGTTCAATGGAATCATATTTTGTTGCTCTGTAAATAACCATGATGGATAATAAATAGAATAAATGGATATTGTGGTTTACAATAAAAAAAAATTGTTGTTGAAAAGAAAAAGAAAACAAGCTGTGAAAAAAAAAAAGAGAATTTCCCCTTTTTTTTAAGGTGATTCAAGTGTGTGAAATTTACTTCACCCACGGTATTTTGAGATTGAACACAACGCATTTGAAGTCAGTTTAGTAATTTTGGACACTATTGTGGTGTATCGCCTTTATGATATATGAAATTAACTTTAATATGGGTTTGCTCGTACTTCAATTATGTTATACTTTTGTTTTCTATACTCTTATTCTTTGTCAAGACGTTAGATAACAATGTGTTTATTATTTTGGTACTTTGAAGGCTTGGGGATTTACAATTAAAGAAGAGACAAATCGAGAATGATGTAAAATGGAACGAGACGACAATAATGATATATATATTTATTTAGTACCATATGCATTATTCTTTTATATGTTTATTCAATCTAATAAATTATTACCCTAATTTTCTTACGGATAAATTTCGATTATATAAAAAAAGTTTGGAATCATTACTTTGGTGATAGAGAAATATACCTTGGAAGTCTATTATTATGCATATTGGTATTGACCAGTAACATATATTATAATTGGTTATATTGAGAAGAAAACAACGTAATTTGGATCAACATTATTCAGAAACTATAAATAAAATGTAACAAACCCATTTTTATGAGCACTCAATATATTATAGTAACTACTTTATATATATATATATATATATTATTGAGAAGTAAGAATGTTTTTCAACGATCTACTATCCATAACTGATGATAAAAATTAAATTACTAAACTGACTTCAAAAATAGCTTATATACGCCATGGCTGTAGTAAATCCAAATTTGTTTTAGTTATGTAATTTGGTATCGTCAAGACTCCCAGGCTTCTTTCTTATACTTTAGTGATATCGTAATCGCCATGGAACATACATGTTACTATTATATAGTAACATCACTTTGTTAGTATTATTGTTTTTCTTTTTAATAGTTATATAATGATATTAATATAAAATATAAAAATAATTAGCTGTTAAATATATGTGAACTTTGTAGTCATGGGAAACATATATATAGTATCTATTACATAATGATATCATCATCATCATATACATTTACTTGTCAAGGAGATGAATGTATATAATAAAATATCCCCGTAAAAAAAAACATTTGGTCAAAAAACTTCATGCATACTTCCAATACTTTTATTCTCCAAGTTTTTTTAAAGTAGTCTAGTAACTGATAAATTTCGGAACCAAAAAACACCAGACCTATTACAATCCAAACACTTGGTCCTACAACTTACACTTTTTTTTGATCTTGAAAAAAAAAAAGCGATTGTTGATCAACTCTTTTTTTTTTATTGGATCCTTGACACGTCCCAATTCATAACAAGACTCTATCCACAAGTGAAAAAAAATCAATATTTTTAATACAGTAATAAAAAAAAAGATATGGACGATAAATCAAAAACATCGCGTGTTCATTTCGGCGCTTTGGATGAACAAGAGAATGCTAAACGACTTAAGATTGGAGAAGCAGGTGTACCTACATTGGCACCAGGAAGTATTGATCTCGATTCTTTAGGTACAGTGAATTCGTTTTGCTTGTAATAATACACCCCATTGGTTTCATTAATAAATAAATTAATATATATATATGTATTATTTTTTTTAAAAAAAAATAAAAGCTGATGCTACGGATCTAGACATGTCAGAATCGTCCTTACAAGCAAGACAAGCAGACAAGGAAATTCTGGAAGAATTTGAAAGACGAAAACGCGCTCGACAAATTGCAGTACCCACAGACGATTCACGCGTTCGTTTGCGACTTCGAGAACTAGGTGAACCTCAGTGTCTTTTTGGTGAAGGAGTATGTAACATTTTATCTGGAAAAAAAACGACAAATGAAGAGAAAATCAGTTGGATATGTATATTGATGAGGCACTGTTTTTATTCAATGATATATATTAGCCGGATGATCGACGAACTCGTTTAAGATACTTACTATCCATTCAAGAAGGCAAAGAAATTGAATCAGAATCAGAAAATGAAGGGGAAGAAGCGGAAGGAGAGGTTTGTTTTATTTTGTTAAATTATAATCAAAATGAAAGCATTGGATTTATTTAGTATGTCGATATATATATATTAGAAAGAAGAAGAATTCTTTACACCTGGAACCGAAGAATTATTGGAAGCACGAAGATGGATTACAAGTTATTCATTACCACGGTATTTTTTTTAGGAGTTAATAGGAAGGAAATTAAGGGAGAATAATAACATTGATTTGATTTAAAATTTTATTTATTAGAGCAAAAGCACGATTAGAAAAACAAAACGCAGAAGTAGATATTCCATTAGCACAAGTCAAAGCAAGCCGTAAAGAATTACAATCAAAACTTAAGGTTGGGATCAATATCATAATTGGTATACTCTTAGCTGTCAAAAGAAGAAGAGACAGTTTTAATTTGATATGACAAAATAAAAAAAAAATATTAGGGTTATACCAACTGGGCATCACAAATTGCAGATGAACGTCCAGTCGCTCAATGTGCATTCTCACCCGATACATCCATGGTTGTTACTGGTGCTTGGTCTGGTGGTCTCAAATTATGGTCTGTACCACAATGTGAACAACAAATGTCGTTTAAAGGACATACAGATCGTATTGGGGGTATTGCTTTTCATCCAGAATCCACCCTAAGTTTAGAAAAGAGTGTCATGAATTTTGTAACAGGTGGAGCAGACTCATTGGTTCATTTATGGAGTTTAGACAGGTAAAAAGAAAAGAGATTAAAAGAAGAATATACTTTTAGAGGGAGGGGTTCAACTATGTTATAGTTTGCCATTGATATATTTTTTTTTCCTTCTCTCTCTCTTCTTAATTTATTACTATCTAGAGAAACACCTTTATCCACTTTAACTGGTCATGTAGGCCGTGTATCTCGTGTTGCTTTCCATCCATCTGGACGATATCTCGGAAGTGCAGGCTTTGATGGAACATGGAGATTCTGGGATGTTGCAAAAGAAACTGAATTATTACTTCAAGAAGGTCATTCCAAAGAAGTATATGCTATTGCATTCCAATGTGATGGAAGTCTTGTTGCTACTGGGTAAATATTTACTTTTTTTTTTATAGATAAAACAATTTAAAAATTTTTAAGATGATACTAATTAACAATTTTTTTTCAAGTGGATTGGATTGTATAGGACGTGTTTGGGATACTCGAACTGGAAGATCAGCTATGACATTAGAAGGACATGTCAAAGATATTCTTGGCATGGATTGGTCCTCCAATGGTTATCATCTTGCTTCTGCAAGTGCAGATAATACTGTCAAAATATGGGATATGCGAACATTGCGTAACATATATACCATTTCTGCTCATCAATCCTTGGTATCGGATATCAAATATAGCACGGATGGGTATTATTTAGGCACCACTGGATATGATGGATGTGTCAAGATATGGTCTGGAGATGATTTCCGATTAATTAAAAGTTTAGAAGGTCATGAAAGTAAAGTGATGGGCATTGATATATCTCAAGGTAAAAATTAGCATAGACTTTTTTTGTGGATAGATCCATTTAGGTTTCTTCGTTTTTTATCTTATATTTCCTTGTTTTTTTTTTTTTTTCTTTTAGATGGTCGATATATTGTTTCATGTGGATTTGATAGAACCTTTAAACTGTGGGCAGATGAAAATTTATCCATTTAATAAATAGTAATAATAAAAAGCATTTTTTTTGTACTGTATAAAGAGAACCAAAATCAAAGAGTGAATTTAATAGTGTATTATACTATGACAACTCAAAAATTTTGATGTCGTCACCAATTTTCTCCGCTCTCGATTTTCCAGCTCAAGTTCCCAGCAGTAGCTCTTGTTAGTACTACAAAAAAAAATAATAATAATAAACGACAATGGTAAACGAATGAGAGACATGCGACACGACACAAACCTTTTAATATTAAATGATAATTATAATAATTAATGTCCATTAAAATCATTGTAGGGTGGTGTTAGCCGTTTCCCTTATCCTAAAGAAGTCTGGTAATGTTTTATTATATAAAATTAATCCTTTTTTTAAAAAAAAGAAACAATTATATTCATTGAGAGAAATGTATTTTTATATAGGGCTCCTTCCGGTGGCTGGTGGTCTCAACCTAAGACCTGGAAGTCCAATACCATTGTTGCTACTATTGGTATGGCCGTTACCATTGGTGCTCTCTGGAATATCTCTGCTCAAAAGGAGGTAACTACATATTTATATATATTTCACACTGTTTTTTCTTTTATTTAGCAGGCGAAATTATTGTTTATGGATACAACTGACGCATTGTTTTTTTTCTGTGTCATAGCAACGTTATCAAGAACCTAAGCGTTGGATCCCATCAATGATGGTAAGTTTATATATTATTGGAAAAGAGAGAACCTGTGTGTTTTTTATTATGCGTTGATATTTGAGTTATTAATTATACAATTTTTTTTCCTTTTAGTGGGCAAAGCAATATAAAGATCAAAGCAGCCAGTAAACGCTTTTTTTTTAGACAACGATATAATCACACACACAAAAAAAATAAACTGACAGCATATCACTCCCTTTGTTTCTGTTCAAAAAGATAATCATCGATGGACTTTATTATTATTGTGGTTGATATTTACAAGAGGTTTTTTATAATGGGGCTGTTTTTCATTACAAAAACACCAGTGTATATATGTGTGTAGAATCCCGATTATATTTAGAACTCGAAAATAGATGGTATAGTAAAAGATTATACATTAAAACGTTGTTGCCCATCAAATCGAACTACAAATCATATTCTTTAGTGGACAAATCATTCTCTCTCTTGAACTTATGACCATACCTGTGATGCAAACACGACCCAAAAGATAGATTAGAATTATATTTATTTACAACGCGTCTTTTTTTGCAGAGGCTATCACCCGTAACAACATTTGTAATCAAAACTTTCTAAAATAAACAAAGCCATCAAGTACTGCATTTTTTTTTCTCTCCAGATCAAGGTTTTTTACTAAATGATCGATCTCGATTCATGTTGCTCAATTTTACTAAAATGATCCATTCTTAATGATCATGATCTAGTACCATTTTTCCCATTTCTCATAAAGTCACTTTATCAACCCCAAACAGCCATTCCAAAATAAACCAAAATCATAATAAATGATATTATACGTTCGAATGTTTTTTTTGCCCACTTTTTTATTGATCAATTGATTCCAACAATTAAACTACAAAGAAGAGAGCGTACGACAAGAAGCATGAAATATTATCGACAAGAGGAAAATATTTACTCGTCATCGACAACAACGGTTTCCAAACCTAATAATATTATTTTTTAAAAATTAAGAGTTAAAAATAAGGGTTATAGACGCTTCACAGATAGGAGAAACGATGTCACTCCAACCTCTCGCGTTTTCAACTGCCAGTAATCGGTTTTCCATTCACTTTATTTTTTTGTTTGGATACACGAGATCATTGCTGGTTCGTGTCCCATTTTTTTTTAAAAAAAAAGAGAATCAAACCAACTACATGGACAGCGTTTTCAAAAGCGCAAAAAGTTTCTAAAATAAAGATCAATGAATTCAAAAAAAAAAAACTTACCCTTGGCGTTGTTGGTGGTAGGAACGAAAGTGACCATGGAGTAAAGCTTTTCCTTGGCATCTTCATCATCGTTACGCTTGCGAGCAATGCGGACACGAATGCGGTGGGGGACGTTACGGACACCACGAGCCCACAAAGCCTTGTTCAAACTGGGGTCAACACGGACATCTTGGGTGCCCATGGCCTTGGTGGCAAACTCCTTGATGGCCTTAACGGCATGGGGAGTCTTCTTCTTGAAGGAACGACCGTGAACCAACTTGTGGAGATGGATGGTGTATTCACGGGTGACAACGTCAGCAAGAGTCGAACGCTTTTGGGTGGACTTGGCCATTCTATTCAAAAAAATAAAGGTGGATGGATGGATGAGTAAAATGGATGGATGGATTGGATGGATGGATGGCTTTATATATATAGGTAGTACTTACTCGAAGTATGGATCAAAGAGGGAGTTGTTCAAGCTTGCGATTGAAAAATTCCTTTTATACCAATCCCAATTTTTTTTAGTTTCCCGACTTGAACCAGTATTCTATGAAGCAAGATGGGTATTCTCTTTTTTGTTCTCTTCTTGACCAATTGGTAATATATGTTTTTTCAATGTTTATATGACAATATCGAATCTTACATACCCATTAAACCCTTAACTGTACTTATGGATTAATATACATGAATAATGATATATAAAAATATATATATCAAAAAAAAAAAATAACAATAAGAATTCACCTGTGTCTCTGCTGGATGATAAATTTGCATACTATTGGAAGATAACTCAGCATAATTATTCAAGGTTGTTCGAATTTATGCTTCTTTTCTTATAACTTCTTTTTATAATGTCTTCCAACTTTGAATCGCTTGCCAATTTACCAGGTCATATTTCTTCTTTTACGGCTTCGGCCATTGATGGCAATATAATCGATGTAAGCCATTTTTTATATTTAATTTGAATTGTGTTATTATAATAAAATAACAAACGTATGTTGAAATAATCCAAAAAAAAGGACACAAGTGAATCACAAGACGAAGCAAAATCAGCCGTTCAACTCATTCACGATGCAACAGAATTAGCGCGTCATATTCCAGCACTACAATCAGAAAAGTTAAAATCAGTCACTGGTAATAATAATAATAACATCAATAATAATAAAAAAGGAAAAACTATTTAGTTTTTTGAAACATATAAAAAAATAAGCATATTAACTTTCTCTTTTATGATTGACCAAAAAAAAAAAAAGTGACCTGTCAGGATAAATATCATAGCTATACAGCATCAAATGGAGTGATATATGGTGTACAACGCAAGAACGATGATTGAAATGAAAGATGAACAGGAAAAATGCCAAGAATCAACAATAACAACAACGATATGATGATTCAATTATTGTATAATTTATATATAAATATTATATTTACAAAAAAAAAAAACAAATAATAACAACAACCGGAGCGAGTGACAGAAATTATTATAAATGATTGTTATTGACAATAAGAAACCAAATGATGCGTATTCGTGCTAAGATGGATATGTATACAAAAATAAGGAGGGTTGGGTAGGTGAATGAATGGATGGGGCGGTGCCTGAATGTTTGAATTGACCATGCGTATGAATGCGTTTGGATGATTCGCCACACCAATATCAAATAAAGAGCTTGTTTGTGCATTTTTTCCTTTTTGCCTTTTATTTCCTTTCTTTTTCTCTCTTTTTTTCATACGTATATCACATGTTAGAACGTACAGCAAATCGAATATTAGCTGTAGGTGGACATCCTTTTCGAATATGTTGTAAACATCCAAATGAGCAACATCGAAATCATAATACAGAAGAACTACAACAACAGCAACAAGGGCTCCATCATTCTACACGAAGAAACGATAATAAGGAAGAAGAAGAGGAAAGAGAAACTAGTGCCATAGGATGTTGTAAAACAGATTCGCCGATGTATAGCCGATGTTGGCCTTTCTTATTCCTGTTTTCGGCAATAACAGATTTTCCACTTCCTTTACCTTCTGATAAAAAACCGGGACAGCACCGTGATTGGGGTTGGATGCCAGTTTTAGTCGTTCTTAGTATTACTGCCTTTCTTTATTATGGCTACCTTGATCAAGTTTGCTGTGAGTATATTTATTGATAATTAATTGTTATCTCGGGTGAAAAGAAGGGAAAAGGGGGGGGTCATAATGCAGGAGGATCACCGAAAATTTTCTGAATTGTTGGGTAGAACAAGCGAAAAAGGATGGGTACATTAGAATACAAGGAAAAAGAAGGAGAGGGTTTTTTTTACTAATCGATCGTCATTGCAGTAACGTTGATCCATCTAGGTGCACACGTTCAAGCTACTATATATCTTGTCCCTCTTCATCTATGGCTTATCTTATTACTGACATCTTACGCCCGTGTGGTCATGAAAGAACCTGGGACACCAAGAAAGGTATTTTATATATTAGAATGGATGATTCCATTTATCCGTTTTGTCATATTTTTTTATATGTTTCATGTTTTTTTAAAAAAAAAAATAATTTGTGGTCATTATATTCCAAGGCAATGATGGTAATGATGGAAAGAACGGATATGATATTACAAACCAAACCACCTTATAAATCAATTCTTCCTCAACGGTGGTGTGAAACATGTCAATGGTGGAAACCAGATCGCGCTCACCATTGTCGAGTATGCGACACTTGTGTTTTACGAATGGATCAGTAAGGAAGAAGGGGAAAAAAGAGGATGAAAAAAAAAGAAGAAACACATTGAACCTTAGTAATAATAATAATAACAATTATATTTTTTTTCTTATTTCAAGTCATTGTCCATGGTGTGTGGTATATATGAAACAAATGGATAGATGATGATACATATTGGATATTTTTTTGTTCTTATCTCCTTGTATATAAATATACGTAATTCATTACGTGTTTACTCTATGAAAAAAAAAACATTATAGGGTCAATGGATGTGTCGGATTTGCCAATTATAGATATTTCATTCAATTCATTTGTTATACATCCGGAATTGCAGCTTGGGTATTTACAACATCTCTGGCAGCCTTTATCATGGGAAATGGATTGGTACGTTTATGAAGAACAAAAAAAAACATATACTGATGTTACTATTTACTAAGTTGTCATTTTATTGATATGATGAATATTTATTTGTATCTCTTTATAACGCTAGGCAACTTACCACGGCATTGTTATTGCTATTATCATACTGCAAGTTTTTTTTTCAATATAACTCTTACAAACAAATATGCACGCGTGACACGTCATATTATTATTACTTGCATTAATTTATTTATTTTTTTGTTAAAAAAAACTTTTATACATATATAGATCAGGTCTCATCATGACATCCATTGGCATATTTGCATGTTCGCATTTATGGTTACTTACATTGAACCGAACAACAATCGAAAACATCCAATATCGATCATGGGCCAGTAAAAATAAGATTAAATCTACATCACCACCTTCCATGTTTACAAGTAGCGGAAAATGTATATTTAACCAAGGTACAAGAACAAATTGGATTGAAATGATGGGTGATCGTTGCTTATATTGGTTTTGTAAGTAAATTGCAATAGTAAATGATATTGAGATATTATGTTTTTTTTTCTATATAATGCATCATGTATTTACATTACTGTTCTATTGTTGTTCTTTTGTATATATATACATATCAAATATAATAATAATATAGTACCACTTAGTGTCAAGTTAAATTGTAACGGATACGAATTCAATTATAATGAGAATGTATATAGAGAATATGGAACTTTGCCATCAGAATAATTATATTACTGCTATTATTATATTTATATACTACGAATCCACTTGAATAATAAATAAAATTGTACTACTAGTTATCATGCATTGTCATGTAAACGATTACTATATATTATAACGGTAACTACTTAAATGGATATTGCTATATATAACAAAGATAACATATGGCCGGCACTCCGAATATACCGCACCTTTGTCAGACCAGTTCTGGAATATGGAATAGCAATTGCCAACCTTACAGCAACACAAAAAAATAAACTCCATGATGCACAAAAAGGATGTATAAAAATGGCCCTTAATAGGAATAAAGCAACACATTTTCCAACTATTGTTCCAATGGTGTTATCAGACCTGCCATCAATGCACACCCGTACCCGTACATTACAACTTAAATTTGCTGCTCGACTTCAAAACCTACCAACCACCACACTGGCTCGATCCATTGAACTATCTTTTCTCTGGAACAAGAAAAAAGATAAACATTGGAAACATCTTACGTCGAACAACCCTTTTTACCAGCTTTACTCCAAATTGAAATATAGCAACAACCCTCCAAAGAATCCACTTGAACAAGCAATCTCCCAAAAACGGGATGAAGAATATAAAAGCCGGGTTAATAAAAAGAAAACTATTCGCTGTCTTCGGGATAAAAGAATGATCGACCCAGTATTATATCTTCCTGCTACTTCACGAGACCGACACAGGCTAATAAAATGGAGAATGCATTGGCTTCCCTCCTATCCTCTAAAAGATTGTCGATGTGGCCATCCTGCGGCAAATAGGGAACACTTCGCAAATTGTCCACTAATGGAAGAAATTCTTGAGGAATTATCATTTACATTTGGAACAATACCTGAACTTAAACAAGGCATGCAACCACTCGACTATATTTTAAACCACCTTCCACGTTCAGAAATTGGCCTTTCTCGTGGAAAATGGATAAACTGCTGGTTCGTTCTAATCCGTGTTCTCCGGGAAATTGACCGCCTAAGTCACCCCGAAGACGACTACGAAGAAGATGAACCAGAACCTAAAGAACCACCGCTACCATCACAACTCACATCTCAATCAACTCAAGAAAACAATTAATTTGCTTCTCTTTCTATACTCCCCTCCTATAAGATTTTCTCTTTTATCTTTTTTTTCTTCATTTTACAATTGTACTATCACCACCTCATCCACACTAGCTTAGCTTTTCCTCCTAAAGGGGGTTTTTTTCAGCTAATGCTATATATCTTTATTCATTTATAACTTCACATCAAAGTACCGCAAGGAAGCGACCATATGCCTATAGGCGCGGGTCAAGCCAGTCTTCCACATTAATAAAATATAAATTTTAACCTAACAAAGATAACACGATATCAATAAATGGATAAGCTTTGTCATACTTTTTTTTGAATTGTTATGCTGATATTATTATGCTCTGGCCTTCCTTTAGTTACACCCCCCCCCCAAATGAGCTGTATTAAAATACTTAACAACCGTCGGCTAAATCACTATGGAAAAGCGACTTTTTACCAAATGACAGAGTTATATAATTGACATATCATGGTAATTCTATTTTTTTTTTCACCACATACGTATACCTTGAATGATTTATCCTGTTTCCTCATTTTGACAACATTATATTGGCTAAACATATACCAATGTATTTAATTTTAGCAAATGCGCTTCATCTTGATCCACTTTCTCGGAACCATTTTCCATTTTTATAATAGTACTATATCCAAAATATATACCGTGTGATTCAGCTTTTTTTTTTATTTCTAAAAATGAATGAATGACTAATCCATATAAGTATTAAACTAGATATACCATTATTCTAAATCATTGATTTGATTATCAGAAGAGGTATTTACTTCGCTGCTGATATAGAAGACCATATCGTGGGAAAAATTTGGACCAATGATCTTCTTCGTGATAATTTGATCTGCATGTAAAACAGAAATGAATCATAATATATATAATCTATTTTGATTAACTCCATTCGATGTCATTATTGTCCAAATCTTTATTAGTTTTTTTCCCAGGATATTTACGTATGCACGCAAGTTTATACGTATAAAATGATCCCGAGGAATCATTCGTGGGAAATATTATGATACGTCAAAAATGTTTAATTTTGTAATAAGATAAGGAACAGTTTACAAAATAGAATAAAAACAAGGTCACATTATTGCTAGATGAGATGAAAAAACAGAACATGCTTTTCTTCTAATTTTCAAATTTAATATGGATTACCATAGTTTAAACGGAAACTCAATCAATTGTTGTACATCATTCTTGATCACGACAAATCATCACTAAAGTTCTTGTTCGACTCATTCAATTTTTCGAACCTTAATGGCATTGTCAAAAAGCTTTTATTTTATGTGATCAAATAACTTGATAATGGTTTATTTTGGGGATGGTTCGTACGGTGAACTTTGCCTAACATCAATTCTGTTTGATGTGATTAACTTCTTTTTACATACAATGGTGTGCATCTTGTAAAAAATGTAACTAGCGTTAGCGATTTAATTTACTGTAATAATAACTTGCTTGACTAATCAATTGCAATAACAAGCTAACATAATCGCCTCATGCAGATAGCATTTTTATATAGAAAAACATCCGGGATAGTCGCTAGTAGCACATTTTTTTTTCCCTCTTTGGTGTAACTATTGGTGTTGTTATTGTTTTCATTATTAAAATTATATCCAATTGCCTTACCACGTACTTTTTATCTATCGAATAGGTCGGGTAATTGAGAAATATACAATCCCTTGTTGCCTATTACCAGTTACCACGACAATTTATATCAATACAGGTTTTTAAGACTGGTTTTGCGTATAATTTTAGTTTATAATACAAAATATACGTAAATGCGCAAAAGCAGTCTTAAATAAATGCACATATTCCGGTATGTAGTCAATTGGGTGTTTTATTGATACTTATAATTATATACTACTAGCTGCAACTTTACGCATCAATATGATACTTATTTCTCATTGTATATTTGAACATCTATCTCTATAAAAATTCAAGAAACAAGATACCTTCACCACCCTGTGTTGGCAAAGTTGATGCAATAATCTTTTGGCTCCGCTCCATTGAAAAGTGGCATGTTTCTAATTTTTCTACGCAACAATAACTTCCTATTTTTACTTGAAAAAACAATACACATAATCAATAACAACAAAAAAGAATAATGAGCAGCTTACGATTTTCACAACGCATTTGTATCCAACGCGGTCAACTATTAATACGTATGCGCAATAATAACAGCAATCAATGTGCACGTTTTGGCACGAGTCGACGAAGCTGGTTTTTTCGACGATTCCTATCACCCAAAGAAGAGCAAAACCTTTACCTTGGACTTACGTCCGCATTTCGACGAAAACTGGATATCCAATCCAATGAAAGTACCAAATCATATTCCAATATTATTGAACACGTCATTTTAACGTCAAATACTTCTTCTTCGTCATCCAATACGCATGACCCAAAGAAAACAAAAGTAATCCCAACATTGGACCAATTAGACAATTTAAAACAATCATTAGACACAGCAACAGACAAAGCAACACTCCATCGATTGAAACAAGAACTGGATCAATATCAATTGAATAGTGTGGCCCTCTATAATCGTTTGATACGTTCTTATATACGTGCTGGATTTTTGGACCAAGCTGAACAGGTGTTTGCTAACCTCAGACACTTAATGCCAACAACTCGAACATTTACCTATCTTATTCAAGCCAACGTGAAAGCGGGTCATATGGAGAAAGCCAAAACTTATGTGGAGAAAATGCAATATTTGGATTTACGATTGCGAACCGCTTTTGATTGTCAAGTGATGTTAAAATATCATGTTCAAGCAGATCAGGCTCATGCAGTAGATATATTATGGCGTCATATCGTACAACATGTGGATACTATTAAACCTGGATGGAGTTTATATACAATGTATATGGAACGGATATTAGCACAACAACAACATTCAACAACGGCTATAGCTAATCTAGCGAATGTGGTACAAGGTGCTGTACAACTATTGGAACATAAACCTACAGCACACCAGGCGCGTATTGTTACCCAGGCTGCGGAAGCACTTAGTACGTCCCATCCTGTCATTGCGGACCGAGCCATGTTATTAGTTGCCCGGACTACACCCAAATTAGTACGTAAAGAAGTCGTGGACCCTATTCTAAATACATATTTGAACAATGGACAGATTCTCAAGGCCGCTGCCTTGTATTATTTCTTACGAAAAGCATATGTACCCAATGAATCCATTGGCTATACCGAAACTTTATCCAAATTGGAAACGGCTTTGAAACAACAAGATGCGTCATCTTCTTCTTCATCGCCCGGACAACATATTTTATCCACCACTGAATTATCCCCTTCTTATTATCATTAATAAACAAAAGACAATAATAGTGATAAAAACTTTAAAATTTTAAAATGTATATACTATTTATGATTATTACAACATATAAAAAATTACAATTTAGCTGAAGAGGATGTGGTGGCAACGGATCCAGTTGCACATGAGAAATGATCATCAATCAATGCATTGTATCGATCGGGCTGTTCCTCCGGAATCGCATGGCCACTACCCTCAAATAATTCAAAACGAGGGTCCAGTACCTTTTTCAAATGAAAAGAGTATTGAGGACGAACCAAATTATCCCACGTGCCTGTAATCACCAAGACTGGTAATCCACTCGACTTGATTTTCAACAACCGTTGATCAGACACGGAATGTGTTAAACAAGCGACAGCTTGAGCCAAGTTACCATGTAATGGCTGTAATCTGGATCGTCGAACATGGCTAATAAAGTTGGCACTGGCCATTTCAAGATTGGTATCATATTCAGCAGCTTTGGATGGGTTCTCAGGTTTTTGAGATAACCATTTTTGAGGATAGACAAGTTCCATAGCGGTTATCAACTTATCTCGAGGGTCATTATAGAAAAGAGCAATCTTGGATAATGCAGAAATGGCGGCCCACTAAAAAAAAAAATTTATCGTTTTACATAAGATTTTTTTGTTCAGATATATATAATTTATGGACATAAAAAATGAATAGTTTTTTTTTCTGTCATAAAAACTTACAGTGGGTATATTACGCTTGGCAGTCGTACTGGTCAATGTTAAAGAAGAAAATCTATCTGGTGCTGCATCCACCATTTCTAAGGAAATCATACCGCCCATAGATACACCATTGATGTGTACATTTTTTGTCCATCCAAGGTGATCAAGTAAAATAAGGGCATCTTTGGCCATTTGTGAAGTTCTATTTTAAATAAATATATTTGGTTAATTCCATGGTTTTGTCAATGATTGTTGTTGATGGACATGTGAGTGAACCCCAAAGATGGTTAATAAAGCTGACTAGTACTTACGAATAAATACCCAATGGCGAATCTATACATTTTTTTTTAAAAAAAGATCAATGACAAATCCGCTCAATGATATAGTTAACAGCACATGCAAAAATCTTGAGCAACTAAAACTTACCAGAATGTCCCATGCCACGGTTATCAAAAATGACAACGGTATATTTGCCTGAGCGTGCCAAATAATCAACCTAGTGGTATATTCCATAATTAACATCCATTGAGCATTTTACCATCCTTATAATCAAATCTCTATTTCCTTAATATGTTACCTGGAAATCCCAAGCTGAACATGGTGTACTAAGACCTATATATACATATGAATTAAAAAACAAATTAAAACACGAGTATTAATTTCCCCATACTCTTTTTGCATAAAACAAAAACAGGACAATGAGAAACCATTCCATACCCATTACAAGTAACACTTTTTCAGGACCATAACCATGTTTCTCATAATAAATATTTACAGGCTTGGACTCACGACCATTCTTTGCCACGTCAACATGACCTTTTTCAACCAATGTCGAAGGAGGTGCCATTATAAACAATGTCAAAAATATATAAGAAAAAAAAGAAATTGAAAAGAAATATATTGAAATGCCAATTTTGAAACGATAAAGGTCAGCTTAAATACAAGATTTTATCCCCGCATTTTTTTTAAGTAGCGTGCTGTTCCTGAACATTACATTTTCTTGTGATTCCCCAATTTTTTTTTTCATTGTTATTATGATGGTATGGTCATAACAATGAACACATGCATCATGGATATATAGCCTCTTTTCAATTTTCTATTATATGATGATAACCATTTAAGCTATAAGATTTGTCATTTTTTGATGATGACCAAGGACATTTATCAATTAATTTAGCAAATTGTCAATATTAACAAAGATGAACGTGTATCATTTTAAAAGACATATGTAAACTACTTTTTATAAAACGACGGTTATAGATTAAAATGATGCAATTGTGTTCTCAAGGGAAAATCTTTTGCAAAACAGTTGGGAATAGTACAGAAACCAAATACCTCATCAATTTGGCAAGACTCATGATTGGGTAGTTTGAACTAAGAATTTGATTGGCTAACCAGTTGCGAGCTCAGGGACATTGAAAATTTGTTGTTGCTTAGATGCTTTATAGATTTTGGCCTTGTGAAACATTTCAAAAAACTACAAAAAGAGCCGCCGAAAAAGTCCCACGGTCCTCTTTTCATCTTTCTTTTTTTCCTTTCACTTCACTCTACATACATACTCACACACATCACATTTACACAACCATGGCTTCTGCTTCAAGTTTGACTATTGATCCACCCTGTCTTTGGAAACCTTCCAATCCTGAAGAAACTGAAATGGCCAAGTTTCGCCATCATGTCAATGACAAGTTTAACTTGAAACTTGGTAAAGTATACCATTGGATGATGGATTTCTTTTTTTGTGTAATCTATAACATGTATGACTAAAAAAAACATTCCAACTCACTCATACACGCCTGTTTTCGCGTTTTTTTATATAGAAAACTATCAAGATTTATGGCAATGGTCTGTCGACAATGCTCCCGTTTTCTGGTCTACTGTATGGGAATATACCAATATTATTTCTTCTGCTACCTCTACAGAAATCTTGGATCAATCCTTGCCCATGGATGCTGTTCCAGAATGGTTCAAAGGTGCCCGCTTGAACTTTGCTGAAAATTTATTATGGTGCAAGAGTTCTGAAAAGATTGCTATCATTGCTACTGGTAAGAGAAGCTCCTTCTAAAAAAAATGATAGGATCGTGTGTGTTTTATTCTCTTTTATACAAACACCATATAACTTACACTTTTTTTTTAAAAAAAAAAAACACTGTTCTTTTCACTATATAAAGGTGAAGGTCAAGGTCAACGTAAAATCACTTATGCAGAATTATATAACCAAGTTTTGAAATGTGCCATGGCATTGAAAGCCAATGGTGTTCAAAAGGGCGATCGTGTCGCTGCTTACATTCCCAATTGTGCCGAAGCCATTATTGCCATGCTTGCTACATTGAGCTTGGGTGCTATTTGGAGTTCTACTTCCCCCGATTTCGGCGCTACAGGTGTCTTGGATCGATTCAGTCAAATTAGTCCCAAGATTTTGATTTCGGTCAATGGCGTTGTTTACAATGGTAAAAAATTGGACCATATTACCAAGTTGAAGCCTGTGGTGGAAGGATTACCCTCTGTTGAAAAAGTGGTGATTATTCCCTTTGTGGAGGATATTGGTGATATGACCTCCTTGGATGCCAACAAGACCGCGACCTGGCAAGACTTTTTAGACACCGAGAAACAATTGCCCGAACAAATTCCATTTGAACAAGTACCTTTCAATCATCCTGGATTTATCTTGTTCAGTTCGGGTACTACTGGTTTACCCAAGTGTATTGTTCATTCTGGTGCTGGTCTTTTACTTCAATTGAAGAAGGAACATATTCTTCATGGTAACATGAAACCAGAGGACGTGTTTTTCTATTATACAACCACTGGATGGATGATGTGGAATTGGCTTGTGGCTGGTCTTAGTGTAGGTGCTACTTTGGTCTTGTGGGATGGTTCTCCTTTCAAGCCTTCCCCTATTTATTTGTGGCAATTGGTTGATGAATTGGGTATTACACACTTTGGTACTTCTGCCAAGTATATCCAATCTTTGCAAGAAGCTGGTGTTCATCCCAGTAAGTATATCTCTTTTTTAATTTCCAACTTTCCCACGGTGGAGTGGGGTTTACAATTATCAATTTTGATATGACTCTTTTTTTCTTTGGATCAGAAAAAAAAGAAACGATAGATAACGATCTATCATATGCTATCAAAATTGACAAGTGCTCCTTTGTATAAATCATCCAATCACTCACTCACTATTCTCTCTTTCTCTTTTTTTATACAATTTTCGTATTATAGTGTCTGAATGCAAATTAGATACACTTAAGGCTGTTTACTCCACTGGTTCGCCTTTGAAACCTGAAAGTTTTGATTTCGTCTATGAACACATCAAAAAAGATATTGTCTTGGGCAGTATCACTGGTGGTACAGACATTTGTTCGTTATTTGCGGGGCATAATGCCAGTTTACCTGTCTACCGTGGGGAAATCCAATGTATCTGTCTGGGTATGAAAATTGAAGCTTGGGCTGATGTGAACAAACCCGTCCAAGCCGAATCCGGCGATTTGGTTGCCACCGTCCCCTTCCCTTGTATGCCCGTCTACATGTACAATGATGATGCCAACCGAACCAAATACAAGAATGCTTATTTCAGTATGTATGAAGGTACTTGGTATCATGGTGATTATGTTTGGATAAATCCTAAGACCGGTGGTGTGGTCATGTTGGGTCGTTCCGATGGTACTTTAAATCCCAATGGTGTTCGATTTGGTAGTGCCGAAATTTATAATGTGGTGGATCGTTTCGAGGAAGTAGAAGATGCTTTATGTGTGGGTCAAAAGATTGTTGATCAAGATGATGAACGTGTTGTTTTATTCTTAAAGTTAAAGGAAGGTCAAGAGTTGTCTGAAGATCTTGTCAAAAAGATGAAGACGACGATCCGTGCTCAGCTGAGTCCACGTCATGTACCTGCATTTGTTCTTTCTATTCAAGATATCCCAGTAAGTCCTTTACTCTTATATATATAATATTGCTTGTACTTAGAAAAGATACTAAACTGAGTTCATTTATTCAAAAAAAAAATAGTATACCATCAATGGCAAAAAAGTTGAAGTAGCAGTCAAGGTAAAAATTGGATCTATTTTATTATTATTACTAATACAATGATGAATCATGCTTTACATTATACTAATATTACAAATTATATTTTTAAATAGAAAATCATTTCTGGTCAAAAGGTCACACCCACAGGAACTTTGGCTAATCCAGAGAGTCTTGCTTTGTATTATGATATACCTGCACTTAAGCAGTAAAAAAATGCCCTCTCCCTCCAAAAAATAATAATATGTATATCAAAAAGAACAAAAAAATTAGGATAGATTTCTTTTAGAATTGAGGTGGTGGACCCAATTCATCAGCACAACACCAGCCAAAACAGGCACCCAATAAACTGTATAATTGTAATATTTTTTTTAATTTAGTTTTGTTGTTAGTAAGAAAAAGTGGCACTTGTTATTCTTTATTGATTTATAATGATAAGTAGTAATAATAATGAAATTAAGGATACATTACAAGGCTAAGCAACACATATCCGGAACCCCGCAACATGTGGAATTATTATAACCCATGGGTGGTGGTGGAGGTGGATAGTAGTTTTGTGAGTAATAATTGCTGTAGTATTCTGGAGGATAACCAGTAGGAGGAGGTGGATAATAAGGAGAGGCAGATGCTGCAGTAGTCATTGGTAATGGTGCTTGATAACTGTTTGATAAAGCAGATGGTCGATACCCTGATTGCAATGCAGCAGCAACAGCAGAAGCTAAAATAGGTGCACCCGATGTCATTTTTTTTTTCTAATATATGAAAAATATAATGATAACGATAAAAAAAAAACAAATATCAAAAAAGATAAAGTCCATTTCAAATAGAAAAAAAAAACAGCTCACTTTATATATCTTTTTATTCGATCAAGTAATTCATGACCTTATTTGCTCAGCCTGTAAGCTCATTTGTTCTTTTCATACAATAATATATCTCTTATTTAAACTGTTCACGTGTGGAAATGTAAACAAAACAAACATGGAATTGTCATACAAATAGCAAATCGTCGGTAATAATATATTTTTTTATAAGCCATCAAAAAAGTATACAAAAGGGAAAACAGAGTAATATACATGGTACTATTTTGACTGTTCAATGTGATGATAATGATGGGGTGAGGATGATGATGTATGGTTTATATTATGTGGCAAAGTACTGCTAGAAGTGCTAGTAGAATGAAGAGTGCTATTATTATGGTGATGATTGGGTATCAAATGATGGATATTATTATTGCTATTATTATTGTTAATGATAGTGATGGAATTATTTTGCTGTAGATGATTATTTTGTGGAAGATCATCCAAACCAGAAATGGATCTTGGTAATGAACAAGAAGAACCTTCAGGTGCACTATGTAGTGTAGATGCCATTCGACCTGTTAGATGAAGTGTTTGATATGTTGAAAGATGATGACCGAATCGTTTCATTACACTATTCATATAAGAAGGAGGACATTCTTTTTGTACAGGTGGTATCATTACGTGCCTGTTGTGGTAGTTGTTTCTGTAAGTATAAAATGTAGAAAATGAAAAAGGTAGAAAAAAAAAAGACAGAGAAGAAAAAGAAAAGGAAGAAAAAAAAAGTGTGTTTTGATTCTTTTATTTTGAAACTGTTGTTATAGATTATTGATTATGCACGTATCTATTTAGACCTAATTATATAAAAGGAGGAAGGGAAAAGAGATTTTATAAGATAAATATTACATTTATCAAAGATGCTTTTTCCCATTCATCATGCTCTATGCTTGTTATTTTGTTATGTGTGTATTAGCAGGGTTATTATCATAATGATAGACCACCACACCTTTCACTGGTGCAACCCCCCCCCTGCATCGCGTGTTTTTTGATGCTAGATAGTGTCTTTTCTTGAGTTCATTTATAAATTATTGGCCATAGCAGTGGTGGCTTCTTATCTCTTTTTTTTTTCTCTTTAGTCAGAATGAATAAGTAATACAACTACAATAACAAGTGATAGTATGGACCACCTCGATTCAAAATAATGACCATAGATGAAGACAGGATCTCCAATGAGATGGAATGAATGAGAATTCATTTGTCAAAAAAACTCATTATTATCCAGTTGATGAGTATTATTTCACTTTTTTTTTATCTAGTATTTACAGATGCTGACACATCCTTTTTATACTATCATTTGGTCAATCGTCTCTCTCAGATAATTTATGTCGACACATTAATCTTTCAGAGATAAGTGCAGTTGTACTTTCTGTATATCCGAATTTGAAAGTTAATAACATTTCAAGTAGGATGCATTAGAACCAATATTTATCAACATTCACTTATTATTTTTTCCTATAGAATAATTTATCAACACGTCAGTATATAATACTATTATTCACACATATTCCAAACTAATTATAAATATAGATATGAAAAGATAACACTTCTTTGGAAGTATCATTTAGTATATAGAGAGAGCAGGCAGGAGAAGCTGTCATCACAGCAACTGTGTATGTTCTTGATAAACATAAGTTTTATATAAATATTTACACATTCTTTTCATTCTTATAGTACATTGCATGTGATTGATAGATAGAGAGTAAGATAGATGGATAGATGAAAAGAATTCATTTTATAAGCATTATCTTGATAAACGGTTTGACGTGGTCAAGTACCTTTGTCCTATGATCTACTAGTGTTGCATCCAGCCTTAGGCTAATAAATTATGAGTGGCTAGTCTGTTTCTATATACGGAATTCGAAATACATTGATTTTCACTAAATAGAATTTTCATGTGGTAACGCGACGGATGCAATCGGCGTAACAGACACACCCCGCAATTAACGAATGAACGCGGTCCACCCATTTTGGACGATGTTCTCGGTTCAACCCAATCCCCCACTAAATAAAAGCGGAGAGAGGAGTGTGTGTGTTATTTATATATTTATATGTCTTCTCCTACCCCCCACATAAGGATAACAGACACTCATTTCGATTTATATATAAACAGATTACTACATAGAACAACAGTAATAAAATATATGCTCTTTTATTATACAAATCCAAATGATTTAAATCAAGCTATATAATATTTATCTTTTATTTGCTGGGTTATGGATGTGGTATTTTACCCCAAAATATCAAGTGGTAAAAGAGAGAAAGAAAGAGAAAGAAAAGGATTGATCCCGGTACACCCGAAAATAAGTCGGAATGCTTGCTTGTGAGAAGAAAATTTATATAAAAAGAAGCTGGCGTGTTCTTCTTCTGTCTGTTTCTCTTCTCTTCTTTCTTTTCTCACATCTTTTCTTCTTCTTTCTTAATAACCATGGGTATTCTCGATATTGTTCCTGCTGGCGTTGTCACTGGTGATAACTTGCTTAAGCTCTTTGGCTATGGTAAATTTCTTATATTTATATTCTTATATATATTATATATTGCTTTCCCACACCCTCTTCCCCCACACCCAACAAATAATTGAACAAAAAACAAACATGATAAACATGCATATTAGAAGCATACTCACATAAGTTACAATATCTATCTAGCCCGTGAGCACAAGTTCGCCATCCCTGCTATTAACTGTACTTCCACCAGGTAAATCATGATCTCTCTAACTTTAGCGTTCTCGAATTTTTTTAAATGGAAAGGTGCAAATATGAGGGGTATATTTATTTTTATTAATACAAACGCGTAAATATAGCACCATTAACGCTGCTTTGGAAGCTGCTCGTGACATCAACTCACCCATCATCATCCAATTCTCTCAAGGTGGTGCCGCCTATGTTGCCGGTAAGGGTTTGACTAACAAGAACCAAGAAGCCTCGATCGTCGGTGCTGTTGCTGGTGCTCAAGTATGTATAATATAAAATAAAAAAAAATGACGTGTTTTGTTGTTGTTCAAGCTGCGATTATAATGCGTCTGACTAAATTTTTATAAAACAATTGTAACAGTACATTCGCGCTGTCGCCAAGTCCTACGGTATCCCCGTCATCATTCACTCTGATCACTGTGCTAAGAAGCTCCTCCCTTGGTTCGATGGTAAAAAATTATTTTATATAAAACTGGAGGATAATAGAAAGGAAAGGAAATGAATGGAAGGAAACTAATATTAATTGATTTATGTAAAAAAAAGGTATGTTGGCTGCTGATGAAGAATACTTCAAGGCCCACGGTGAACCCCTCTTCTCTTCTCACATGTTGGATTTGTCCGAAGAAACCAAGGAAGAAAACATTGAAATCTGCTTGAAGTACTTGAAGCGTATGGCAGCTATCAACTGTTTCCTCGAAATGGAAATCGGTATTACTGGTGGTGAAGAAGATGGTGTCAACAACGAAGGTGTTGACAATGCTGCTCTTTACACCCAACCCGAAGATATCTGGGATATCTACAAGGCCTTCTCTGAAATCACTCCTTTGTTCTCCATTGCTGCTGGTTTCGGTAACGTCCATGGTGTCTATGCTCCTGGTAACGTCAAGTTGCACCCTGAATTGTTGGGTAAGCATCAAGCTTATGTCCGTGAACAATTGGGTGATGCAAACAAGGAAGAAAAGCCTGTCTTCTTTGTCTTCCACGGTGGTTCCGGCTCCAACGAAGATGAAATCGCCACTGCTGTCTCCAATGGTGTCATCAAGATGAACGTTGATACTGATACTCAATGGGCTTACTGGGTCGGTTTGCGTCAATACTATGAAAACAAGAAGGATTATCTTCAAACCCAAGGTAAAAACAAAGCAGAGTAAAAAAAAAAAGTGGAAATGGAGTATGCATTATAAAATAAACACTAACATGTTTGAATTTTAATTAGTTGGCAACCCTGATGGCGAAGGCAAGCCCAACAAGAAGTTCTATGACCCAAGAGTTTGGATCAGAGTATGTATTGTTTTTATTTAAAGTGGTGTTGTTTTCTTTTTCTTTTACTCATGCTGGCTATGTTATTTTTTAACAATTTATAGGAAGCTGAAAAGACTATGAGCGAACGTGTCAAGCAAGCATGCAAGGATCTTGGCAATGTTGACACTCTGTAAATAATATACCTTCATCTTCTTTCTTCTTCTTCTCATATAATAATAAATTTGTCTTTTATTTTTAAAAATTGGAATATAACCAATTGTACAAAGAAACTGTAACGTCTGGTATATCATTTTATGTTGGAATATATTATACTATATAAAAGGATTTGTTGGGGAGGTTTTTTCTTTAATACGGGTGTTGTGTTGTTATACAAAAAAATCGCCCCCAGTATATAAAAAGCAGATACACTAATTTATTATGGCATAAAAAGAGAACCTTAAATTTATGAACCTCGGAAGTGGTCATTAAGATTAAGGTTTTCTCATACGAGTTTTGGCTTGATCTACCCAAAACTTTATTAATGTAAACAAAAAGTGGTGCGACTTGTTTATATTGTACAGCGGAATTTCCATTCTCCGGGGGTAAAGCGTGCGTTCAAGGGGAGGGGGCATCACTAAAGAACGATTGCATATATATGTATAGTACAACTTTCAACTCGTTCGTTCGCCGGTGATGTCCGATATGTTTTCTTCAAACGGCGTGAATTCTTTAAATTTAGAATTGAAATGGTAAAGTTTCAAACAATCGGGTCCATTATCACTTTAAAGGTCCCAGGCTTTTCTGGATTGGTATCACCACCATTACAATATACGAAAACGAAAGCAAGTATAGCATCAAATGATTACGTCCAAAAAAAACTGTATAAACATCAGATGTCAAATAATGTAACACACGTAATATCGTATGCAGAACGCACTCATTCAACTGTATGCGTAAAATATTGTTTATTAGTTGGATAATAATATAGAAGAATGTGTAGTATATAGTGTATAACATATTATTCCTGCTATTAGAGCTTGGCATTTACTGGATGTTACGTTTGACAATGGTCACTTTACCAAAAGGTAATCCTGGACTTCCAATAGGAAAGACAATATCGCTTGCAGCACGTACATCATAATCACGAATTAACACGGAGACGATTGTTTTGATTTCTTGCATGGCAAACCAACGACCTGGGCACGCATGCTTTCCTTCACCAAATACCAAGTAATCATCACCCACTTTTGTGGATGGATAACCTGTGTTGACGTATCGGAAAGGTTTGAATTCTGCAAGATCATCATACTCATTGACATCTATATGCTTGCTATCAACATCATTGTATTTTCCTTCTTTTTTGTTATGATGATTATGCCAGAAATTGATCAAAACATCGCCATCTATAAATAATAGATAACAATCATCATCTTTTTGTTAGTACAAATATTGAGCGTTTCTTCTTATTATCCTGTAATAAGACAAAAGAAAGCCTCTGATGTATATATATTACCTGGTGGGATAACGGTTCCATTACTCAAAACAATGTTTTGATTAGTAACATTTGTATGTGCAAGTTCATAAAATTGGCTACGAAGACGTAATGCTTCACGACATACACTATCCAGTTTGGTCATTTTCTTGATTCTATCGGCCGTAAACACGTGGCTTGGATTACCTCCATTCTGTTGTTTATCAGGATCAATGGTAGTAAATACCTCTTGTCGTAACACATCATTTTGTTCTTCCAACAGTTCATTCAATACATCTGGGTTTTGGAGTAAGCGATAAAGAACAATGGTTCCATTTTCTGTGGTTGTATGGATAGAAGCAAAAGTCAAAAATAACAATTGGTTCATGATAAAGGTATAGACATCTTGGCCTGGAGGTGGTGTAGCGTTCTCAACAAGTTCTTGAAGCATATCATCCTACGTAACACATTTACATATTTATCGTGATTAAAATTAAGAGTTGGCATATATAAAAAAAAAAAGGTTTATGTACATACGGGTCGTTGCCAATTTAGGTCATTATTACTGGCGCAGCTTCGACGCTTGTCAATTTCTGGCGTCAGTGCTTCGAGTAAAATTCGTCTACACTGTACTACTTGAGGAGAATAATTTCCAATAACCCTATATTTTGTAAATGTACGTATATGAGTAGTTATATATAAGTTCCTTTTCTTTTTGACTACGTAGTGAGATTCTGAAGAAAAATAAATAAATATTTTTAGAGTGACTTTATACCTCATTCGTAATTTCATGATCCAAGGAAAACCTGTAAGCCAAGTTGGATTATAACGAGGATGAAAAGCCCCCAAATCTGTTGTCATCGTTTGGAGAATATTTATCACTTGTCCATTTTGGCATAGCTCTTGTCCAATGAAAACTGAAGCGCTTCCTCTGGCTACCATTCTTTGAACTAATTGGAAAAGGCTTTCCAAATCTTTGGGTTCTATTTTAAAAATAAGTTCAGCATATATTACAGGGAAAAAAAACGGTGCTGTTATTATTAATATATACCATTCATATCACCTAATGTCTCATTGAGACCAAGACATAGCTACATATGTATAAAAGAATTAGTATATTTATATAGAAATAATGAATTTGCCGAATTCTTTTAATATTGTATACTTACATTTTCGACTACACGAGGGGTGAATTGTTTCATATTAGGTGTTAAATGCTGAACAATCACTTTTCTCATGGTCTCTCCAGTGATTTCACCATCAGGTATACCAGCCAATAAAGATATGTCAAATTTCTATATATATATATATATATATATATATATATTCAAAGATGAGTATTCATTGAAAGTTATATAGGATACAGCTATTAGGTTCTTTTTCTAAAATAGAGAATATTGTATACTTTTCGACTGCCAGTTATGAAATCAAAGTTATTATTCATGAATATTTCGCGAACATATTTTCCTGAAACAACGGTATGCAACTGAATACATAATGAGCATAAAAAAATTAGTATATTCCAATCATGAGGTGTGCATGTTAACGAATGAGTATCATAATATATATACCCTTCCAAAAATATGAACGCGATAAACGGGTCCAAGTTTTTCTGTCCATTTTTCAACAAAGGCACGAGGGTCCTTGTAATATTCTTCTGAAGATCCATTCAGTAAATTAGTATATGGAACAATAGGGCAACCATCATCTATTTCCTACATAGAATTAAAAAAAAACCGGTTGATACCAACATGTAAGGTTGACGATCTATAGTTATGACAGCAGTAGGTCGATTTTTATCATTTGGTACCACATACGTTGAATAAAAGTTTGTAACACGCATAACTGGTAACAAGAGCAGCTGTGGCAGTGATTATGCCTAATTTCTGTTGTTGTTGTATTTGATGTTGAAGGATAGAAGGATCCACGACTTGATAGATATTGGCCACTAGACTATCGATCATGTTGATTATATAAAAAAATATAACACTATAAGTAAAGAAGAAGAAAAATAAATGTATTTTTTGGATTTCTTGTTGTTTATATATACGTACTATTTCTTTGTTCTTCCTTTCCAACCCCCTTTTTTTCTTCTTCCTATCCACTTTTCCTATGGTCACTCCTTGTTATGTATGATCAAGTTTTGTCCTGATCGAAATATAATTATTATTATGTTCGGCATAACCCTCAACCGCAAAATGTATGCATCGGTCCATTGTATTATCCTTTTATCCTTTGTATCGGTATATAATTCATATATGATAAGGAGGGTCATTCTATTAAATATAAGTTTACATGCAAAACTATAAAAATATGGCAATATAGATTTTCCGGGAATAAATACTTAGGGACAGATTTATCAATCATCCTGCATAATAAATAAAAATTGGTTTATTCTTTCGGGCCATTATTATTCCCATAAAAAGCATTGTAAATTATGTTAATGCTATTGTGTGTTAATCAGTATTTAGTTGATATTGAGATAAATTGATTTTGTACTTGTTTTGTTGTATTGAGGCACATGCCTGTTAAATTTTACACGTAAATCCTATATCACAAAAAAAAAACCATTCATATGACTCATAGTGCATTAACCAAAAATAACCAACAGCCACTCTACCAAGATTGTATCTATATGTGGTGTTGGATTGATATCGAATTCACACAAATAAACCCTTAATTCTTCTTGGTAAGGGAGGGAAAGAAAATCGATTTATCGTGTGCTCCCATCTTTCCATTTCATATATGTTAAAAAAAGCTCAATTTATTATTTATAATCATTATAAATTACAGGAATTACTGTTGGCAAGTGGATATATGGTATTGAATACTGGTATTAGTGAGACGGTAGCCCAATCTGGCATAAAGATTATCGTTAGGATCACGATTCGGTACAACCAAGAGGTTCAAATATTGAAATGTTTGTAATTCTTGAAGTGAAAAGATAGCTACCATGGCACTACCATAGCCACGACCACGATATTCTGGAGGGGTATATACGTAACCAACTGAGGAACCATACTTCATGGGCCTTCTTCTCCATATCATTCCCACTGGATAACCTTCACGATGACACCATACGTACACATTTCCTTGACATAATTCATCCGCACATTGAAAATGAACAGCATCCCTAAAATTTCCACTCTCCTTGTCTGGTTTGATCAAATTTTTATAAAATTCGATAAATGCAACTGTCCATTCAACAACCAATGGTAATTCAATAAAAGTAGCTTGTCGAAGTGTGAATCCTTGTTCCTTGCCAAAGGCAACGGCTTTGGATGCTGCGAGTTCTTCCACAGGAGGTGATACGTAGCTCCAAAATGGGTCGTTACTCGTTGTCAATTCAGTCGAAGGGGATAGGGATTCCCATGCTTCTTTTACACTATATAAACTAGATGGATCATATCCTTGGATGATTTTGACAGTAGTGGGTGCTTGGATTAAATCATCCACTAACATGCGAACGGCGTCTTGTTGTTCCTGTTCGTCTTTGGTGAAGAATAATGAAGGAAATGCCATATCATTATCGAATGAAACTAAGGCAAACATTAGTTCTTCGCCGTCGTCATTCTTCTTCCACACTGCACCACAGTAAGCATTCCCTAAGGTTTCTTGTGCTGCTAGTTTTGTTGCTGCCCATATCAAAAATGTATGATCCAATTCATTCTTTTCTAATTGTTCTAGTGTTTCCGTCACAAATGTTTGAGCGTCCTGATAGCGCCGAACGGATAATGACATTTAAAAAAGGTACGATTAAGATAAAAGAAAAAAGAGTAAAACTATAAAAAACCATTCTATTCTAAAATAAAGAAGGGAAAGTTTATACAAATTGAGTCATCGATTTAAACATATCTATTTCTCCATCCAACCAGCCACCCCGAACCAGTTCGGAATATTTTCCCATTTTTGGTGATCGGTGACGTTATACTACGTAAGCCTCATCCGAGGATTTGAGCATAGATAACCATTACTACAGAAGCACAATAATGCAAAATTGCAGTCCAGCAGAAAACGATAATATATTTCTTTTAATAATTCTGTACTGCCAGGACCCTTTTCTGTTCATACATTTAGTAGCGCAATGATATTTTCATTTTCTACACATCTTCATGATATATCCAATAATCTCTTTTTTACATATCCAAGTATAAACTGCCAATTGAACAGTAAAAAATAACATCGACAGTCAAATGCTGTTATCCAAGAAATAAATATGACAACCTTCTTTTAAGCTTGATGATTATCAAATGGATAAATATCTTTTTATTTTGCCATAGAAACGTTGCATTTGAAAATACGTATTGCTACTTGATATATATTAATATAAGAGGATACTTAATCCAAATACTAAGCGCATCCATCTTAACGGCTGTAAATATATAGAAGGAAGAGAGAGATGCTTATATATTTTAGTAAGAGCCTTATTTATAATTATCTTTGTGAAAAAATGACATTCTCTTAGGATCTTTTTTAATAGCTCAGATTATCAAGATAGTACCCAATGACAATGATTATGTACCTGAATCTGTTAAACTTCTTGGATGGAAACCAACGCTATCTACATTATACACAACTTCCTTAATAAACTGCGATGGGTCGCGCTATCTCGGTCATGAAATCGATGATATATAGTTATCTTAAATTTATTGTTATACCTTCACATCTGATAAGCCGCTGCCTCCTCCACTTTACCAAGACGGAGTTTTTCGTTGCATTTCAATATTTAGAGCCAATATTTGTTTTTGACACATTCAAAAAAAAAAAAAAAAAAAAGTCGAGCCACTTTTCTTATTTGTATCATACACTCATATATATATTATCACCATGTTGTTACGTACATTAATTTCACGTCGCTTTGCAACCACCACATTACGATGCATGTCAACAGCTACAACCTCTTCAGCAAAAACGTAAATTAGAACCCCATAATTGCGTATTCTCAAGTACAATAACAACAACAGAGTTTTGCTTATCTTTCCTCCTCTTCTTTTTTTCCCCCCCTCTCATAGTGATCCTGCCAAGGCATTACTTGAAGCAACTTTACCTTTTGTACCTCAACATGGCTGGACCATGGAAAGTATGGTACGAGGAGCAAGAGAATTAGGATACCCTTCTGTTGCACATGGTGTATTTCAACATGGTGAAGCAAGTCTTGTAGACGCGTTTTTGACAAAATGTCGAACAGACCATGTTACCATGATTCGACAATCCATGATAGTAGCAGAAGCCCAAGCTGAACAGACTGGACAACCACTACAGTAAGTAGTCGTCATTTATATGTTACATTGAATTTTTATTTGCTGGTGGTCGTAAAGTTATTTATTTATTTATTTATTTATTATTAGAAAAAAATCCATGGGTGAAAATGTACGAGAATATACAGCTATGCGTCTCGAATTACTCAAACCATATGCTCATCGATGGCCTGATGTAAGGATTATATCAAGTTAATGTGGAAAAAGAGAGAGAGAGAAAAAAAAATAGGAACGCATAAAAATCAATATATGAATGTTGTATTTATGGATCAACTGCGTAAACAAAATACAGGCTCTTGCTATTATGGCACATCCAGCTAATGTTCCCATGTCATTAAACCATCTTGCCGAACTTGTGGATGATATTCTTTATTATGCTGGTGACAGAAGTCCTGATGTAAGGAATAACGAATGAAGCCAACCTTTTCTGACAATTCTTATATTTATCTCCATTCCTCAAATATATGAAAACAGTGACAACAACTTACAAATGATATTATACATTATTAGTTTAACTGGTACGTGAATCGGGCCGGTTTAGCTACCGTTTATACATCGACTGAATTATTTATGACTCAAGACCGGTCGGCTGACTATACCGAAACTTTCCGTTTCTTGGACCGTCGTTTAGAACAAGTTGCTCAATTGGAAGCTGGTAAAAAAGAGGTAAATAACAGACAAGAGAGAGATAAACACAAGGATTGGTTTTATTTGTATAGGTAATCAGTGATTTATTTATATATGTTTTATATATTAGTTGGGCACAATGTTAAATTTTGGTGCAAAGAGTTTTGCAGGATTACTTGGAATCGTAAGTTTGGGATAATGACATGTAGAAAAAAAAATAGACTGTGGGAAAAAAAAAGGATCACTAAAGCGTAAGATTTTCTTTATTTTTTATTTTTATAGCGAGGCATTCAATTCTAATTAAATAATAAAAAAAAAGCATGTGGAAAAAAAATAATGTTATTATATCAATGTATGTTATATATATTTTTAAATATAAAGATGTAATGTTGTTGCATGTGTAAGTTAAGTGTGAATATATATGAATGTGAGTGTGAAATATGTGGGAGATTGAATGTTATTTGTTTTTGTTTTTTTTTTCATTTTGGGTGGGAAACGGGAAAGTGTGTGTGTGTGTGTGTGAGACGGTATTAAAAAAATATTTACAAAAATAAATAATGGGGTTCATTTTCATACAAACATTTTACATAAAGTTGGAGAATTAGTAGGATGTTGATGATGATGTTTCAATGTTTGCTCCATATACAGTGTAATATGAGACATACATTGATCTAATAATCTGTCTACCACAGTTTTTGCTAATCCCATATCTTTAATTAATCCGGTCCAAGCCAACATGCTGAGCATTTTGTCTGTTAATTCATAAGGTACATTTTTAAGTTGATACCCTGCATGGTCTTGTAACAATTGGACTAATACGACAAGTGCATGTGCCACGATTGTTACTCCGTTCTCAACCGCATGATGCATCCAAGACTGCTTTTCATCATCATCAGACAATGCTTCATGATTCTTCTTGTTACTGGGCTGAATAATAATTTGTAGATGAGGCTCACTTTCAATGACGAGTAATTCATACCATTGATATGGTCCATCCAAATGGGTGGCTATTCGTACTCTTAATGATTGTATTACTTGTTCGTCATCATCATCATAGTTGTTATTGTTGTTGTCATGATCATTTGTTATGATTTGTGTTGTTGTTGTCGTAGTTTGTTTATATGCTGCACTTAGACTACCACATAATCGGATCAGATCGTCTGTATGCACAAACCGCATCAAAGGCTGCCCATGCCATAATTTTCGTAATGGTGTAGTATCCATAATAATACCATAAGGTGAAAGTAATAACATCATTGTAGTTGAAGGTGACAGTGATGATGAGGATAATATAATACTATTATTGTTATTATTGTTATTAATATTAGTTGTTGATGTACTACACATTGTGTTTACGATATTATAATTTTAATTATTATATTATTAAGAAATCAAAAAAGAAGAAGAAAGAAGAGGAAGAGATGATGATGAAGGGAAAGAAAAAAAAAGAGTACGCCAGCCACTCTTAATAGATGTAATTTATGTTGTTCGTTTTTTTGTGCAACACCCTATGACATGTTTTGTGTGGGGAATGATGCGCGTCACGTTTCTTCATATTAACAATTGGATCATTAGTTATAAACCAACGAAACTACTGATTTTTTATTGCTTTACTAACAAAGGAACTAACTAACTATTTGACTACGATCCTGAAAAAAAAACATACAAACATCACGACGACAACAAACGTATAACTAAAAGAAGCTACTAAACAATTATGATGTTACTATCCTTTAAAAAGAAAGAAGTATTAATTCTTATGAAGGTCTGTAGTAGTGGTTAGTGATCCTGCTGATGTAGGTGGAGATGAAATGGTAATTTTCTTATTACTTCGACCATTTTTTTGTTCCTTAGAAGAAGAATCCATGCTGCTGCGAGGTTGTTTGGAATGTTTGTTATGATCATCCTTCTTTCTTTCATTGATCGGCATTGTAGTGTTATAGCCAGGTGGCGAAATTCTTGTATCGCATTGCGGGTACATATAAGCATTTGGTCCAGTAGGTGCACCAAGAGGAGGACCTGATTGATGACTATGATACATTGTGTGAGGATGATGAGGTGCAAGTGGAGGAGGCATCATATAATAATATCCAGGACCATTATTAGCTGTAGAAGTGTTGCTCATTGAGGACTGTCGCATATTGGATCTTTGTTGATGTTGGTGATGAGGATAATGTTGATTGTTTGGGATGGCTGTTCCGTTTCCAAACATTCCATTAATAGCAGACGCTGTTGTTAATGTGCCGGTGTTACTTGAAGTACCTGCCACCACAGGAGAGGATGCAGAAGTTGCTGAAGATGCAAGTGGAGGAGGTAAACCACTGGCTGCTGTAGTAGCAGGAAGAACAGAGTGATAATAAGGTCCATAATAGACACCTGTATAATCATAATAACCTGGTACATAAATCACACCATTTTTATTAGCAGAACCACCACCCGTAATGCCTTCAATGGTTGTTCCTGCGTCTATCAAAAAGTAAAATAAAGAATTTTTTTGTTTTGAAAGCAAAACATATAAGTATATAAACACATGATGGTTTAAGTGTGTGAATCGGGGGGGGGGAGAGACAGGTGGTTTTGAATTTTGGTGATTACTATATACCTTGCATGGAGCCGAACATCATTGGTTGTTGTTGAAGGTCTTCTGTATTCTATAAATACGAAGGATCATATGATACAAAAAAGGAGGCAAGAGATTATTATTATTATAGTTAGTATTATGATTTATTTCTTGTACTTCTTCTTTTCTTTCTATATCACTCATGAAATATACGTACCAAGATAGGATACATGGTAGGGTCATACATGGGCGCGGTGGATGGTAGCATATAGTGAGGATGTTGATGATAAAGAGGTTCACCTGGATTCAAATAACCACCATTCATTCCAATATGTAAAGGAGGTGCCATTGTAGTGGATGATGGATAAATATTATCAGCAAAAGATGGACGACCATTTCCTCCTTTATTATAATACTTTCGATGTTGTTGCTGTTGAGTAGAAGGAGTATGTTGAATTTTGTGTTCTTGGATCTGCTGTTGTCGTTGTTCATCATCAATAGTCTCCGTTTTTTCTTCATGGCAATCCATATTATTTAAAGCAGCACTGTCACCATTATTTTCTTGAGTACTTGGTGATGATGGTGTAGATCTAACTTGAGTGGTGGAAGTGGGAGAAGAAGGATTGCTATTTTTGTTTTTTCCCCTTTGTTTTCTTGATGTTGTGGATCGACCGTTGGCAATAGGGGAAGAAGATGTAGTAGAAGAAATGGTCAAAGTAGAATCGTTGTTATTGTTCTTGCTGTTATTACTGGTGTTGGAAACAAGATATTGATGGTCGGATGCAGGAAAACCTAAACCAGGTGGATGAGGTCGTTCCATTGTGATGCGTCGGTTCTGTCCGAATCTCATTAAAGCTGGATCACGCGGTTCACGATACGCCACACGTAACTTTTTATCATGCCAATCGAGATCATTCTAAAAATATTTTGTTTACAGATAAATAAAAATGAGAAATGATTATAAAAAGGCAAAAAAAAGAGAGTAATAATAAAACTCTTTGCTTACCTCCATGTCGATGGCTTTTTTAGCCTCAGCATCTTCCTTGAATCGAATAAAGGCAAATACTCGTTTGAATGGAAAAGTTTTGCGAATAATACGCAAATTATGGATAGTACCATAAGGATTGAAACGTTCCCTGAGTTCATCTTCAGTCACGTCATCAAATAAATTGCCAATAAAGACGTTATCGCGTTGTTGTTCAGGATTAGTTGTGGTAGTAGTAGAACGCAAACGTCCATGATTATTGCCACCATCACCCCTAGGAGTACCATAAGAACGAATATCGTTGTTATTGTTGTAAAATGTCGTACTACCAGATGGATTTGTGGCTGGTGATCTGTTGGTAATGGCCGTATCAAGATTGGATGCCCATTCCACCCACCATTTTTGGGTCATTTTGGATAAGGTCTATATTTTATATGTTACATGTTATTATCATTGTTCCTTGTTTTTGTTGCACACGTATACACAGTATGTAAACAAAGAAAAAAACATTTTTTTCTTTTCTTACCAAGAAAGCCTTGACAGCATCATCACGATAACAATACTTTACAAAAACAACTTCACCAACATTACCATTGGAAATGGGGTATCCATGAATCATCGTAATATCTTCCACCTTGCCAAACGCAGCCAATTCAGTTTCAATTTCCTATTATATATTTTGATTGTTGTCATTTATAAATATTTATCTTGAAATAGATGCAGATCATAAAAGAGGAGGAAAAACAAAAGAGTAGTAAAACAAATCATATATACCTCGATCATCAATGGACTAGGTCCGCAAGAAGAAATAGATAAAGTACGATTTACACGAGCAGGTTCGCATCGAATATTACGGCCATCCAATACTGTGCCAGGAGCATTTTGAAGAGCCTTTTTAGCGTCTTGTGTGCGCTATATATGTAAAAAAAAAAGTGTGTATTTTTTTGAATAAGAATAATAAGAAAAAGTTTAATATATGGGAAAGAAAAATAGGATATAAAAAAAACTAATGTATATATCTATACCTCAAATTGAACAAAAGCATAAGGTCGACCCATCCAATCCTTGAGTACTTTGACATTTAATAAATCTCCCCATTGTTCAAAATGTTTTGATACAGAAACATTGAGTTCTTCGTCATTTTTGCCCTTTGTCAAACTGGTTATATATATAGAAGATAAAACGAAGTTGGGTTATCAATATATACAATAGACTACTGCGTATAATAATAATAATAATAATAAAGAAGGAAATATATATATACCTTGCAACAAAGATACAAGCTGCAGGATTACCACGTTCATCAATATCATTATGGTCTTTTTCGTTATCATTAGTATCATTCTTAGCAGCACTAGAAGACTCGTTTGATTGATAATTCATTATATCAGATGATACGTTAGCAGTATCTTTATTTTTAAGGTATCAAAATATTCATGAGTACATGTACAATATATTTGTAAGCATATAAAGAAATATATAAGTTTACCATTCTTTTTTCCTTGCAACTTGGGAGTGGATTGCAATGATTTTTCGCTATTCAAATCAATCAAATTATTATCTGAACTATTCATTGATAATGATTCATCAGTGGATTCATCGTCATTCTGTGGTTGACGAGATAAAGGGTAAAGTGCGGGTGATTTGATGATGCTACGATTATTATTATGGCTCCTTCCTTTCTTAGCATTGGGATTGACAGCATGATCGTCATCACCATTGATAGTATGGTGGTCATTAAGAGTTTCAGACTTTGGTTGTTTATGCAGCACAGAAGGTGATACGGGTGCAGATATAGAGGTGGTGGATTGTGGTGCCATCTATTCATACATCATCGTTTATATTCCATATATATCATGATGAGAATGATGAAATATATATGTCAAATGAACGGCATCAAAATATAATTGAAGCTTACCTCTTTCAACTTATTTTTAAAAAGAAAATGAAAACACGAAAGAATATGCAGTTATGAAAAAAAGTGAAAAACAAATAGTGAAAAGGAAAAATCAATGTTGGTTTGAAAAGAAAAAGAAAAGAGTTGAAAAAGGGGAGAGGAGAAAAAAAACCAGACAAATGAAAAAAAGATGTTTTTACAAAGGACTGTCACTTATCGTTACGCTTTTCTTTTTCATTTTTATACTAAGCAGTGATAAGAATGTTACCATTTGCCATCTACTTTCATAAATCCCATGGCTTTTTACATGGGAGTGAGGCTTTCTCAGATTATATCAGTTATATATAGAAATCTCATTTTCCACCTTTCTTTACATGTATATAAATGTTGTTTATAGAAAAAGAAAACACAAAAGATCATCCATATAAGCAGTGAGCCGTTGATTGCTGAGGATGGGATCCAAGCATATTTAAAAAAGCATTGTAAGATCAATAAATGTACCTAAGGATATATATTCCTGGGTCAGTGTCTATTATTACTATTTATTAATATATAAGATGTTGTTTATTACTGCTCTCTCTTTTTTCATTCATGTCCAAGGATCATTTGATTTTCATATCTTACAAATTATGCAATTATCTTCTTTCATTTTCGATGAATATAAATATTATTATTGTACTTACTAATATATAATAGCTACTAATTAATCATTTTTTGATGTATATTCTTGAGTGAAAAAAAGAGATCTACTTCTTAATATGATCATGATGATATCAACGTTAATGCACTGTAAAAGAAGAAAAGAATGGTTTCTGCACATTAATATAATAGATCAGCATTAGATAGCACTACTTGTACTAATTAAGATACCACGATAATGATGCCATTCGCAAAAAGCAGTATATAAATAAAGTTATCTATTAATCAATCAAGGTTATAGTATTTCTTTACAGCTACTATTCGTAACATATCTTACACATAAGATGACCCTATACGATCTGCTAAGTGGAATCATGGAGTTTAAAAGAAATCATTGCATAAACTTTCACTTGGCTTCGCGTCACCTTTATATTTTGTCTTTCTGAAGATTACTGTTTTTTTTATTGCACCCTCTCTCTTCTCTTTCTTTCTATCAACATATGTTTGGTTACCAACGATCTGTCAGTTACGGAACTGCGATCGAACGTATACTTTATGGTTCTTTTACAGATCCTTCAAAATCCAATGCAGTATTAGTCAAAGTAAATTGCTCCTCTTTTCTTATATGGCTATTTTTTTTTTGATAATATATTACCTTTAAAAAAAGAGGCTTGATTCCCAATCAATCAAGCCAAACAATAAATAATAACTCGAAACCCTCCCACTCTTTATTCCAGGGCAATTCATTAGAATTATTAAAACTAGCATCGAATCCCGAAGAGAACAATGGCATTTTGAATTCATGTTTTGAGCAACCAGCATTAGGAACGATAACGGATGCACGTACTTTACATTGTCGCTTTCGAGATTCAGAGAATGATAGCATGACGACCACAACAACAGCCGCCATGTCGGATATGGATTATGAAGACGATGATGATTTAGATCAAGACGACGATGATTTAAATTATGACGACATGGAAATTCCCTATATATTTAAATTGCGAGAAGGTCATGCACGTATTCCAGGAAACGATGTTATTGTGGCTGTATCAGAATATGGCAAATTGGTATTTTGGACTGTTGCTTCCTCTTCGTCGACGCCACAATTCACAGAAAATGATCTGGAAAAGACGGGACGTTTTGAGCGATTACTTGAGGTAAAAATTTAGATATATTCTGAGGACGATATCGATTTCTTTATTCTACGAGGATATTCATATTTACAAAACAATTTATATCAATCTATATAAAAAGGTGTATATGGATGAACCAGGGTTGGAATATAATAAAGTGTGTAAAAAGCTGGCCATTGATCCGCAGTAAGTGTTTTTTTGTACCACTTTTACCAGTGCTGTCATCTCCTACAGATAGGATATCTATCTCTGATTCGTCAATACTTTATACTATCATTGTTGTTGTTTATTTAGCTCTCGAGCAATTGCTGTTTCATCCTTCCAAGATCGATTTGATATATTTATTTTACGAGATTCAATGTCACGAACCAATTTCAATCCAATTATTGGAGTAAGTAGAAATCCCCCCTCCTCACCAATCCAACAAGCAATAGAATGAGAAAGAAAAATGTACCAAAAATAAGGATATATCCGTTTTCTAATGAAAAATAAAGATGGGAAGTGTAGAAGAGGAAGGCATCATCTGGCATATGGAATTCTTACATACAGAATCAACTACAATGGATCGAATTCTTTTAGCGCTAGTGGTTTACAGGTAAAATGAATACTTTATCTGTCGTTCATTTCTATATCCTCTTGGAGTCACTCACTCTCTTCTCCTTAGCGATGTGGATCATCAATGTCGAACCATTGTATATTCTGTGGATGCTTCCAATGCGGATGATATATTAATTGAAAGAATCGGAAGATTACCTTTGGATACAAGTGAGTGAACTAGTGGTGGAAGAGATCAGGATTCATGAAAATAAAATAAACAGGTTTTCACGTTTTAGTAAACTATAAAATATGGAGGTACTCCGGTACCTATTTTATTAATCCCCCTTAGACATTATCCAGAGGCTCTTGTCTTATTGACGGTACGTTTTTTGGATTTGGGAAGAAGGTGAAGGAGGAGGAAAGGAGAATGAACAAAAAATTGAATATTTGGTTACTAATGGATAAGTATGTCGAATCATTGTATTATATACATATACAATATACCATTTATCTTTTACCAAACAAAACAAAAAGGAATATGAAGCTGGTATTGTTACAACAGATGATATTGCATGTGGTAACATGCTTTATCCAACATGTCCGATCGAACGACCGTTTGGTGAAGTTAAATGTAATAATATAATTTGGCTGTAATAGAAGAAAAGGATACGGTGATAAAGAGGAAGTAACCAGTTTTTTTTTTTTTAATTTAAAATCTTAACTTGAGTATCTTTAGGTCCTCTTTTCACTGCATATATCCATTGTCCAGAAAGCAATGAATCAGCCGATTATTATGTATACCTTGGCGCTGATGATGGTTCTTTATACAAAATGATATTCCCTTCATGTCATGAAATTCAATGGGAGATATTGGATCCAATCAATACAGTGGCTCCTGCTATGGCTATGTTGGGGACAATTCAAGTAATCGATGAAATAAATGATCAACCTTATTTGGCTGATGTTTTGTTTTATGCTGGAGAAAGCGCAGATAGTCAAATTATTGCGGTAAGAAAGCCATTGTATCATCATTGTTGTTTATATATGTTGTTCATTTATAAGTAACTAACAAGACATATTTGGTTACTACAAATCTTTGATTTCAAAACCTTCCAAAAATGACAGGTTGATCGCACATCCAATTCATCACGTGCTCATATTGTATTACAAACATGGACAAGTCGTGCACCTATTGTTGATTCACGATTGGCATCTGTCATGACTGATGAACAAAATGTAGTATTAAGTTGTTCAGGCCAAGGCAAACATGGAGCACTGACTCTCATTTCTCGTGGTGTACAAACATCCTTGCTTCATAAATCAACTTGTCGATGGGATGGGTGAGTACTAATATAGATGGTTTTATATATGTATGAAAAACAGCATGGTTTATATGAAAGTAATATGTGAAGCACTCATGATTTACTTTTTTTTAACTTCTATAGATTTAATCGATTATGGAATACACAGGCACCTGTTTCTGAATCAACTATAACACCTGTCTTGGTTGGTTCTTCAGCTCTCGAAACTCGACTTTTATGTATACAAGGTAAATAGGATCCGAATATTAGAAGATATATTATCTATTATTTTACCATTGGTTAATTAATTAATTTTTATTTGGATAACCAAAAGATGGTGAATTGAGTGATATTACGGATATATCTAGTATTTATGCACATCAAAGAACCATTGCGGCAGGATTTGTAAAGATAGTGATGCCTTCCCAGCGTAACAAGAATCGTCCTGTTGAAAAATCAATTTTCGTTCAAATATGTAAAAATGACATTTGTTTGATTGATAATGTAAATACTGGTATGTAGGTTATGAATTTCTCTCTCTCTCTCTCTCTCTCTCTCTCTCTCTCTCTCTCTCTCTCTCTCTCTCTCTCTCTCTCTCTCTCTCTTGTCATCCATATTTGATAATCAAACTGAGTAATACCATCCTTATCCACCCGCTTTTCTTTTTTGTTCATATGTAATATAGGACATACCATTGGACACTGGTCCCCAAAAGCTTTTGATGCTGAAAAGGATTATGTGATTACATTAGCTACCATTACACATTCAGATATCTATCCAAGTCAAATTATCCTCTGTCTTACTGATGGGCATGATCATAGACTCCTGCCTCTGGATTTTGTCCAAGAGGAGCAAAGGTAAAAAAAAAAAAAAAAAAAAAAAAAACCAGTACTATATAAATGATATCTCGATACATTTATCAGAGATTATTTACACGTATTTTATGTCTTTCAATTTTCTGTTATAGCATGACTCTTTTACCGTTGCTTGGTGCTATAAACGTTATGGAACCGAGTTGTATACATCATTTTGATTTACAGTAAGAGCAATTTTATTATTATCAGATACTCTTTTTTTTTTCCAATGGTGTAAATTGAATACTAATCTATCTTATATAGGTTGAGTCATCAGAGACGATCCATACTGATGGTGGGTACCTATGAGCCTTCTTTACTTTTTTACAACTTACAAGGTGAAGGGGCACAATTATTATGTGAAAGAAAATTGGCAGATTTTATGGGCTTGGAAACTGGAGCTGTTCCACACTCTGCTATTATGTTGTATGGAGAAGAATCAATGCCTACGGTATTCGATGAAGGAGACGAGGAAGCAGTGATACAACAACAGTATTTCCTCCTGATTGGATTACGACAAGGTACCATCCTAAGTTTTCCAATAATCACATCAAATCAACAACTTGGACTTTCTGATGCAATGCCTGATGTTTTAAACATTGGTACATGTGCAGTGGAATTTGATACCGGTAACAATAATACTCCCACTACCACGCCAACAACAAGAAAGATTTCTGTTTTGGCATTATCCGATCGTTTATGGCGAATCAAATACAATTCAATTTGTCCACAATTACTTGAAGTGGAACCTGTGCTATTACCCAACTTTTCATCCACGATAGAATCTGTTATTTCTCTTTCATTGATGGATCCCCAACAAAAGGACCAATCAGTTATTGGTGTAAATTCGGATGGATACTTTTATATTTTACATTTGTCATCGAAATGTTTGATTGGTACACGAAAGATACCCATTGGAGAGGTAAGAAAGAGTTATTTTTAAAATCGTGTTGGAGAGTGAAATTGATCTATGAAAGGAGGGGAGAGAAATCGATCATGATACAGTGTTATTGTTGTGTGTGCAATAGATAATGTTGCATTGGTCTAACTTTTTATATATGCATCAAGACCCCAAACAAAATTCTTTATGATAAATCCGCCAATTGTGCATTTGTAGTGACAACAGCAATGAAAGATTCATCTGTTAAAAGTACTATGCGACTTATTGATTTGTCAATGTAGGTTTCTTTTTTTTTAAAAAAAATAAAACATTATGAAGAATTCGAACAAATATATATAAAATATAAAATGATTCATCTCGTATTTTTTTTTTATATATTTTAATAGTTCAGGATCACAAACCCGAGAAAAGATTTTACTCTCACCTAGAGATTTTGGATATTCAGATGAAATTCTTTGCATGACAGGTATATAGACAATGCCCAATTCTTGACCATTTAAATTATATATGTATCAAATCAACATACACTAATGTATATATGTCCTCTTTTTTTTTTTTTGAAAAACAAACAGAATGGACAGTAGGTCATCGGGATCGCACTTATCGATATATATGTCTTGGTATTGGACAAAAGAATATGAGCAATAGATCAAGAATTAGAAAGATTGGAACGGAACGAGGTGTTTTGATGTTGTATCGTTTAAAATCAACGGATCGCAATACATCGACCGATACACCTTCTCCTACATTGACAACGCCAACGGAAGGTCTTAATCATTATACATTACGGGCTGTATGGAATCAAGAACATTTCCCTGGTGGCATTTTTGCTATATGTCCTCACCCAGCAGGGTAAGTTGATGAAAAAACAATAGAATTCCTTCATAACATATCCATTTTGAAAAAATGCAGCATTTTATTAAATAATGATAGTTCTTTACTTTATATATACAAACAGGCTTTTGTTTTCAGCTGGTCCAGTACTTCATTTATACCAATTGGATCCTCGACAGGGAAAGTAAGTGAAATATAGATTCAATAACAAAAAAATAGTTAGCAAGGAAAAAGTTCTAAACCTAGAGGTCTTGTTATCCCTTAGACTTGTGGAAATAACCAGAAAAGCACTTCGATTTTTGATTACTTCAATTCATGTTAATGATGACAAGATTTGTGTTACTTGCCAAAACGATTCAATTTCATTCTATACTTATAATGAAGAGGAACGAAAACTTGATTTCTGGAAAAGGTATATAATTTGTTCTAGGTGGTTGAATTATTAGATACTTTTTTTCTTTTGCTCATACCAAATATATATTTTATATAGTGATACAACAGCCCGAACAGTACATCATTCCGTTTTTATCAATAATCAGATAGCAGTGGGAGCAAGTCAATCTGGAGGATTAATTGCTCTTCGAGATGATCCAGGTTCGTTTTTTATTTATACCATTGTGCATGCATAAGAGTTATCAGAGGTTCAAAATTTTTACATTATTCCATTTAATGGCTCTCTAGATGATCGATCTTTTGAACAACGATTACTTTCTGTATTCTCATTCCATTATCCCGATATCATTATTCGACCAACCTTGGGATCATTATTACCACGCAACTTTTTGGAAGCATCCAAACACGGTCCCAACATTGCATCTCACGTAATACCATGGACTACTGCCAGTGAAGGAGACATGTCTCTTCCTCCTCAAGGGTCTATTGAACCTATAATGGGAAGCACCGTCTCGGGGGGTCTCATGACAGTCCATCGCATCAGTCCTCTATTATTTGACCTATTTTCATGTTTACAAGATCGATTGGTTCATTATGGATCTTCCGTCTTTATTCCACTTGGATCTGCTAAAGATTTTTATTGGTTTCGAGGATTCGGAGGAACACAAAAACCAAAAGATCGTCAACGCAATGTGATCTATGGTGATCTACTTGTACTTTATCTTCGTCTTTCTCCTGAACAACAACAAGATGTCATCCAGCTTGATATCCATGGTATGAATGGCGCTGATAATAATCGAAATAATTATAGTTTCACTCATACACAACGACCTATTTCATTCTTGAATGCTATGCGTGCCTATTTGAAATCATGCCCAGCATTGGATGATCATGGCAATAAGTTAAAAAATGTATTGGTTACTGAATCCATGGCAACGACGACAGAGAATGAAGATGATGATGATCATGCGCATGATATTGATGAAGAGGAAGAGGAAGAGGAATTGTTGTATACATATTCGCTGGAATTAGCGTTGGTCATGGATCGATTGTTACGTGCTATGGAAAGATACTGTTGAAATCTGAAAATAATAAATAAATATATATAAACCTGTGACAAATATCATCTAATAACAAAAAGAGAAGAAAACATTTATTCGGTTCTTTTTTTTGATTGTGTATGTATTTGAGAGTGTATGTAAAGGGGGATTTGTTGTTGTGATTTTGTTGATAGTAGTAAACAATAAGTTGGCCATTTTTTTTTTGTTGTATAAAAAATCTAATGGTGGTGGTCTTCCATTTGGAAACGGATACCGCCTAATGGTTTTGATACCATCAATTAATAACCTCGTATCCTCTCTCTTTCTCGCTATTTCGTTATAAAAAAAGATATACACTTACAGTAACCACATGCGTGAGCACCAGGCTTATCCAAGTTAATATAGACCTTTGGGTGACCAAGAGCACCACCACCTAATATACAATTATATATACATATTATATTTTAATATAAACAAATCCATAATAATAAAAAAGGACGAGTTCACTACCACAATAAAAAAAATGGCTTTACCTCCATCGCAAGAAACAACACGCTTATTGGAGAATCGAATGGGTTCTTCGGCAATCAATTCAATAGCGGCCATTGCATCGGGCTAATTATATATAATTCCAAAAATATAGGTTCATTAAGTATAATGGCGCAAAAAAAGTTATTTCAAACGAATATTGAAATTAAAAATGGTGCTTTTTTTTCTATTTACCTGAGCAGCAAGGTCCATTTGTTCGAAACGAGGACCCACCATGGCAGCATCCTTGGGACGTTGATCTCGACTCCATGTAGTAACACGGTTAGGAGCTTGAGCGACACTAGGGGCAACTTCCTTTGCGGTAGGTTGAAGACTGGTAGTGTAGTTGCGGCAAAAACCCTTGGTCAATGCTGTGGTACGGCGCGTGGCTATTAATCGAAACATTGTAGGTGAGCGTTGTTGTTCGAATGGTCCTATCAAACAAGTTGTTTTAAAGTAAATATGACCCAGCTCTAAGCGAGCGCGGTGTGACGTGGTATGTACAGGATTGGATTGTCTGCTTCTGACTTTTGAAAATAAAAAAAATTGGGTGCGCCAAAAAAAAAAAAGCACCTTGCATTGAAGATATTAAAAAAAAAGCTGAAGACTTATAATAAGGATCTTTTATTGAAATATACGTTTGGTTATGTAAAATGATTGTTATTAGAAATAGAATATAGTCTTTATATATTTATATAGATAGATAGATAGATAAATTAAAATTTATATTTTAATATATAATGGAAGACTAAATTGACCTGCGCCTACTACGTTAAAATTTATATTTATTAATGTGGAAGAATGACTTGACCTGCGCCTATAGGCATATGGTCGGTTCCTTGCGGTACTTTGATGTGGAGTTATGTATTAATAATTATATGTAGAATTAGCTGAAAAACCCCCCTTTGGGAGGAAAACCTGCCCCTACTATAGGCATATGGTCGGCTCCTTGTGGTACTTTGAGGAAGATTATACAATAGAAATAAAGATATGCGGAATTAACAGAAAAACCCCTTTTTTAGGCGGATATATATCAACAGTAGAAGGGCTTGTGTAATAGATTTGAATAATTGAGTGGTGATATTTCCATGGTAGCCTTCATTACCCCTGCCCGGTACTGTAATTATAAGTATATACATGTGCATTTATGAAAAATCTGCCTAACTTATACTTTGTTGTTAAAAACTTTCTAAATATGTATTATCAATCATTACAATTTCTTCTCTTACAAGTTGGTGTCGCTATACAATTGACGACGAGTAGCTTGTAATGATGGGATTTGCAGAAAGAGAGAGAGAAAAGAATTACATATAAGAATTATACCATTATACTTTTTATTCCATATTTCAAACAGCTGTACATCTTTTTGATACATGTAAATTTAATATTAATTATTTATTTTCTTTAATACGTAACGTTAATATAACAAATCCAATATAGAATATCGTTTGAACCCTGGAGATATTGAGAAAAAACTTCGTTACTTATTATTATCTATATGTCCGTTATTGATTTTTGGCAGTATATTACATATCTAACTGAGAGCTATTGTCTTTTTCTCCTGTAGGAATCTATTCTATATATCACAGAAGAGATTTCTTCGTATAAATATATGTACTGACATCAAAATTAAATAGTGTACTTATCAATAACTTCTTATAATTTAATTCTTTAGGAGGGTTTGTCATGATTGTGTTCACAAGGGGATTCAAACAGGATTTCACTTACCTAAATAATGATTATTAATTTTTCTCTGGTCACAACGTTTGTATATTTTGGGCGAAATTTAAAATATTTATACGTATCACCATATAAAGAATGGATGAGAAGCATTTGATGGAGAATTGGTATATTCATCAATATGTATTATATTTATACCACCGTTTCATATATATAAATTGCTCAGCAAATTATTTTATAAATGAGCTTGTCCCACCATCGTGTTGGAATGATCCATTTTCATTTTCGTAAAAGAATAATAACAGATAGTGATGCCAACTAAATACTACTTTTGTAATTAAAACGAAGCATATTTTTGTTACCTAAAAGGATCGAGAATAACCAATTTTATTCTTGGGAAGGGGGAAAGAATCGAGAAGTTTAGAAGCTTTACTATATCTATTGCTAAGCTTCATTATTTTTGTGGCACCTGCGTAGCAACCATTCTGTCGTCATTTTGACATTATATAACTATAGAAAAAAAACCGAGGCATTGGTTTTATTGTATACTTTTATAGGAGGGTGATCGTTATAACAAACAAACTATAAATATCCTTCTATATACTTCCCACCCCCACCCCCAAAAAAAATCGAAAATAATGGTATTTGACAATGTATAGAAGATATTTGATTTTGATTCATTGATATATATGTATTGATATTGAGAACATAATGTGCTTTATCAAAAATCTATAAACTGATATAGGAATATATAGATAGATGATCCTTTTGATTCATTCTGATAGATGAACCAAGTACATTAGATAATATATGATCATGTAATTAATATATTATATAATAAATATGTGTAAACTTTATTATCACTCATGCATGTCATTTGTGTTATCTAAATTCGCTGCTAAAAGGTTTCTGATTCCCTGGCTTCTAAATTACTTGCATGCAGCATCTCATACTCTATTGGTTCTATGTTACAAAAGAAATTTTGCATGCTACTGTTTTCGTGCTGGGTAAATCATTTTTTATTAGTTTGTAAATAATTTCGAATGTACAGTATGTATAAAATTTGATGATATATATTATATTAACGACGACGGGTAGCAGCTGTTGGTGACCATGAGCCGGGAACAAATGTTTCACCTTGACCTTCTGGTAAAGAACCTTCTATATAAAACAATTGACATGTCAATATAAATAGTCATCCAAATATCTTATATAAGATCAATTTCTTACCAGCGACAGTTTCTTCCTTTTTCTTTTCTTCTTTAGGTTTCTCTTGTTCTTCCATCTTTTGAGATTGCTCTACTTTAAGTGATTGTTGTTGTTTTACTTCATTGAGAGCGGCAACAGCAAGGCGTTCCTATGATTTGAAAAACAAGTTTTGTTAAAATAAAAAAGGTTCGAATCTATAAATACATATATAAAGATGGATCTTTTTTTTTAAAAAAATTATATTACTCTTTCTTCATCCGCTTCAATTTCAAGTTGTCGAACTTTTTGTTGAAGTCTTTGTAAACGATGTTGTTCTTTGACCAATTCTTGAATAGCGGGTGGTTCATAACGTGTGTGTCTTAACCATGCTTGCCATTGTACTGATGTTCAATAATATATAAATCATAATATCAATAAACACTGGGATAGTATGTTGTTTCTTTTATTATTATTACCTGGTAATTTATTTTCTTCAAATACACCCACATCATCTCCACCTTCTTTCATTTGAACCCAACGTTTCCATCGACCGGCTTTATCATCATCATCATCATCATCATCATCATCATAATATTCGTGTTAATAATAGAGTGCTCTTATTGTATCAAACGTGTGTGTTTTTCATGGATGCATAAATGTTGAAAATTTAAAACATACCGGGATGGTTTGGATTAGGCATTTCCCAATATTCATTACCAGCTAAATCCCAACCCACCATGACATGTTTCTTCCATGGGAAACGATTGACTTTGTATATTAATTTTAATCGTTGTAATGTTGAAAGTGATTGTGACATTATTATATATTAATATGTGTGTCTCTGCTTTTTTTTTCCACTCCAGCACACAGACTTTCGGTAAGGGGGGCCTTTAATTCCTGGCACCCGATAATTCAAGGTGGCTTGTGCTACATAGCGAAGTTGAATAGTGAATTTTCTTAGTGTATGTCTAAGAGATTATTTGATTGATTGCTAACTACCAATGGAAGGACGATCATCGTGATGTCCATAAAGCATATATCTTTTACATTTATATTAATAATGATAAGTCAATTCTCAAAACGTATTTGATAATAAACACATGTCATCTTCTAACGGTTAAAAGATTGTAAAAGGCTGAATGTACACCCGATGTATCGTAAAGAAGTAGGTAGTTTTCGGGTTCACCTTGAAATATTTTTTTTATTAAAAAAAAAAACGCGTTTTGAAAAAAAAAAAAGTCTTTCATCCTCCACCCCCAAGACATATTTGGGCATGGGAATTATTTGTTTATGATAAAAGATTTATTTCTGCAAGAAGATAACAAGATCTAGGATCTCTTTTTTCTAAGTTGTTGTTTTCTCACGATCAGTAATCCACTCGTTTATTTTATTTTATTTATATGGGTTATTATATATACTACTATAACTTTACGTTTATGCATAAGTCTACAACCCTAAATACTCCTCATCATCTTCCTCGGAATGAATATTTTTCTTTTTTTTCATCAAGCGACACACTAATTGTTTAATTGAAGAAAAAAAATTCGTTTATTAATTATTAGTTTCGGATGAATAAAAATAAAATGTTTTATTAATAACCTGTAAAGAAGCTCCGTTGACTATTTTTTTTTATAATGAGAAGAAAAGGAACTTGTAATAATTATTATCGTATCATTTACATCAAACTAATACGAATGATGGAATGATGTAGATGATGACGATGATGATGGTGATGGGTGTGAATATTATACATTTGACTTGTATTTTAGTGGTAAGTTATAATATTTTTTTAAGGTTGAAAATGTAGTACAAATCGATCAATGAATTCGGATTTTGTTTATTAGTTAAAAAGAATACATGTTTACCATTTTTATTTTAAATGACTCATTCACTTCTTTTTCATAAAATATATAATAATAATATGGATGACGTTGACTAATATACATGCCTTCATATTATATCGGTGTTTAGTAAGAAGAATAAGAAAGAAGAAGAAGAAATTGAAGAGGTATCAGTTCATATGGTTGAAATCCTTAAATAAAATATGACGATATAATTGTAACATCCAAGAAATTTTCTAATCATGGATTGGTTTTTGTACAACATTCCTTTTTATATCTTTTGACCTCCTCCGTCTTACTCCACATACGTAACATAATATCACTACTTACATTTAGAGGGATGAATGTCAAAAGGGCTTGGTTTCTTTTTTTTTCTCATGTAACAAAAACTACACTCAATTTGTCTATATCCCCTATTGTTAAAAATAATCCTATCTTATATCTATCTATCCATCTATATATACAAGTGGCGTGTGTAATTTATATACATATCCCATAAAGATCAACTACATTTACATTTTAACATTTTCATTTTAAACACATTGCATAAGTGTGGGAATCTGTTGGAAAAAATAAAATAAAATAAAATAAAACGTGTGGTATAGAAAGAGAAACAATTCGTTACCTTTTCCTTATAGCACAACTAAAAAAAAAAGAAGTCTGAGTTTATTGGTAACTATGACGACGATTGCACTTAATATACAAAAGCCGTGGGGAAGAAGAACTGTACAGTTTATAATTAAATAAAATATTATAATTGTTCTTGTTGTCATGGTAACCAATCTATATAACTATTTAAGTTATCGTTTACATATAATATTTATCTCTTAATCATCAACATCTATCTTATTATATAATTTATTATTGTATAAGCTTTTTATATATAATAAGGTGGGGGGGATAATAAAGAAATTTGGGGGAGGGAAGGGACAGTGAGAAAGAGCTGAGCATTACTATAAAAGGAAAATAATGGTTGAGTTTGAAATGGTTTTTGAAAAAAAAAAAGTGGTTTGCCTGGCAACAAAGAACAAACCCCTTTTTTTTTCCCTTTCTCCTGTTTCTTCCGCATCCTTGTATGCGATGACATTTACACAAAAAAACAGACCACCTTCTCGATTATTTTCATGGATTTCTCAACTTGCTCGTCGAAGTAGTAGTAGTGGTGATGATCTTAGTAGTGTCGTTTCTTCTTCTTCTCCACAAATTATAACTCCAACAACTACTGCACCTCCTTCTCCACCATTACAACCAGCTACAACATCATCATCTCAACATCCTTCTTCTTCAACTACTCCAACTACAACCATACCACAACATCCTTTGGATGATAGTCGAGTATCGATTGAATTTGGATTAAATGATCATGATGCCGATACAGATGAACCTTATACTATAACGACGACGACGACGACGACGACGACGACTACACACTCACCACCTACTCAACCTATTAATGTACCTCGACCTTCCATTACATTATCCATGGCAGGAACAATGGATGATACACTCTATTCTAGTTCAGCAGGTTCCTCTGATTCTTCTTCTTATTATCAATTTCGACATGGCAGACGACGACCTTCATCCACTGTGAGTTTTCGTATAGATGATGCTGCTGCTCTGGCCATGGGACGCGGTGATACAACTACTACCAGTAGTGTCAATGGACGGCTCGACACGAGTTTTCCCGAAAGTTATAAACATGCTTCTTTTTCAACATCAAGACCAGCTTCCGTATTTTCATTACCAACACCTAATACACGAATGAGTCGAGATGAACCAAGGCCTCGATTATCTTGCGATATTGAATTTCAACAACAACAAAAACAGAGACCACCTACAGCGCCACCTTCCCCGCCTCCTAGTGCATCCAAAACAAAAGCAACAGCAACTGCGGTACCCAAAGATACCGACTGGCCACGCGCTGATCGCATGATTATACGACAAGAGCTGATCAAGTTGGCACTGGATGGATTATTTTGTAGCCCGATGGATTTGGCTGATACATCCAAGAAACCAAACATTTTGCATATTGGGTAAGGGCTTATTTTATTTTATATTATTTATATTATTGTTTACTTTAAAATAGATATGTATTTAAATATATGCATGAAATATAAAGCACACGAGATAGATATGTATAATAACTAAATTATTATAATAGATGTGGTGATGGATCATGGAGTATGGATATGGCCACCAAATATAAACATAGTTGGGTATTAGGCATGGATGATCGCGATGTATTAGATCCCAATCGAGCTGTACCTCGTAATTTTCGTTTTCTTAAATCAACGCATGGGATTCTTCATGATCTTCAAAAGTTACCTGATAATCAATTTGATTTTATCTATGGTCGATTTTTGATCTTTTCTTATAATCCTGATCATTATCGTGAAATTGTTCAAGAATGTTGGCGTATTTGTCGTCCCGGTGGTTATGTTGAAATGATGGAATTGGACATGCGGATTTATGGTAGTCCTGCGGTAGGTCCAATGACACACATGTTAAACACTCAAGGTAAGCATTTTTTTTATCAATATGAATCATTCATTATTGAAGTTAAGATGACTAACGAATGTATATTTATTTATTTATTAGTCATTCAATTGATGGAAAGTCGGTCTCTTGATCCTCATTTCGCACGATATTTACAAGACTTGTTCTTTTTCCATGAATTAGTAGAACAAATGCATCAAAAGCATGGAGATGCATACCATGCAAAATATACGTCATTACCTTTAGGATTATGGGGAGGTAGAATTGGTACTATCTTTTTAAATGACCTACGTGATTTGATTGAAACAGTGCATGCTAGAGAACAAAATGATTATGATCCTTGGACAGACCGTCGTATGAAAGCCATGTTGGAACGAGTGGAAGAAGAATTCGAAACACATTGGGCTTTTATGAATCTTCATCATGCTTATGCACAGAAATTATAATTCACACACATCTTTATTTATTTTTTATATATACTATTTACCAAACTACTTCTTTATTCTTATTGTTTCATTCTTCTTATTTTCCATTCATCATCATTTCAACAACATCATTTTCATCATTTTTTATTATTATTTGTTTTACTTTTTCTACCCTCACAAAAAAACCACCCTTTCTTCTCTTCGTACATATTCTTTCTTTTTCCAATCATGTCATTATCCTCCTTTTTTCTACTTCCTTTTTTTTTTACAAATTCTTTCTTCTTTTTTTTTTGTAGTATACTATTTGATTTTGTAAAAAAAAATATACCCGTTTCTTCTGTATAAAAACTATTTTTTTAATAATAATAATTTCTCATTAAATATTTATCATCTTTTACAAAAAAAATGTGAGAAAAATAGAATGAGTTTTGGGGGAAGTGAAAAAAAAGGTTGTTACATAAATCCATTGTTTTATTTTCCAAAAAGAGTAACTGCATTTCAAAAAAAAAGGGTCACTATTATATGCAAGAACTGTGGGATGATGAATGGTGGCAAAGTGTGGGAAGTTTTCTTTATATATATAATTCATAATATTGCTATATTATCTACGGTTATTACTACGAGCCCGTCTTCGATCATATTCATGCGATGCTTCATATTTAGGAAGTTCAGAAGGTTTGGCAGGAGGTGGACTTGTATAAAAGTAATCATGATCCAGAGCATCCATGGCAGTCAATCGTTTGGTATGATCAAGTACTAATAACTTGTCTAATAAATCGGCTGCCAAAGGATCATATTTTGAAAATTCTTCTTTGACACGACGAGGCGATGGATCAAATTGGTATTTGTTGGTGTCTGGTAAACTTTGCCATCCAGGCATTGTTGTTTGTGTCGGCGAGCCACAGAGGTGGAAGATACGTCGTAATTGATCGGTATCATCCGTGCCTTGTAAGATAGGTCTTCCTCTTAATAATTCACCTACAATACATCTATTGATAAAAACAAAGAAGGGAGATAAGTGTCTAATTCATACGACATACAAAAATCGCTCTATTTTACTCTGATGTAAAAGTCACTTTACCCAACACCCCACATATCAATGGCTGAAGTATAACGTCGTTCACCAAGGAATAATTCTGGGGGTCGGTACCATCGAGTCACAACACAACTTGTATATTCCTTATTTTCATCCTCAATACCACGCGCTAACCCGAAATCCGCAATTTGTAATATCCCTTCGTTATTAATAAGTAAATTCGCAGCTATGATAATGAATCAAAAAAAAAAAATAGTGAGTATAAATATACTTCAACGACATCCATCCTCCATGAATTTTTCCAATTTATATTTACCTTTGATATCACGATGTAAGATTTTGTTCTATACAATCATACCACACAGACACATGAGTTTTTCCTCTTTATTCTATTGAATCCTCTCCCCTTCCTTATAAAACTTACATGATGAAGATACGCAGTACCTTCTAATAATTGTTTGACATAGGTTTTAATTTGTGGTGTTGTTAACCGTACAGATGGATTTTCCAAGAGACCCGCCAAGTCATGATCCATGTAAGGAAACACCATATAAATGCTCCCTTGTTCTTTTTTTATTGGATCCCCTCGTTCCACTGCGAGATCCGTCAATGGTACAATATTCTTATGATGTAGTTGTTTTAAAATCTTGATTTCGCGTATTGCAGTGATAGGAATCTATCATTGATTATAGATATTTTTGAGTGAGTAAAGGGTAAACTCTATTATCATCATCCTTCTACATATATATATATATATACCCAAACTCTCCTTTTCATCTTTTCAAAAATACTTACACCTTCTCTTTCATTATGCATAAGAATACGTTTTAACGCTACAACTGCACCTGTTGCTTTATGAATACCTTTATGTACCTCACTTTTTTTTAATAATAAAAAACAAACAAATAGAATAAAAATGAGTTTGACATTTTTTATTATATAGTAACCCAATCTAGATTAATTCATCAAAATATATATTAAAAAAAAGGAGAAGAGGCATACCCAAATGTACCTTCACCTAATTTTTGATTCAATTGATAATCTGTAATCCTTGAAGATCCAACAAATCGTCGTCGTCCACTTTGTGAATTATAATTAGGTGTAAATCGACCATAAGCAGGTGAAGCTGATAATGAAGACGGCGACGCGCTATCGGCTGATCCATTATGTGAAAGTTTTACTTTGGGGTATCGATCATCACTATGATTACTGTCATCGGTGTGTGACCGTTTCATAGTGTCATAAATATATTAATGTGATAATGTAAAAAAAAAAAAAAAGATGTAAGGCAATAATTTGAGAGAGTTGGAAGGAACAACACGCCTGAATTTTATTTTCGCCATATAATTTGTCGGAGTAGGTTCAAGATATGCCACAAAATTGAATCATCCAGATATAAATAAAAAAATAGAAGCTTATATATTAAAAAAAAGAAAGACAAGAATAGATAATAACCAAAAACCATTTACAATTCTTTCCATGATTTATCATTGAATCTCGATAAGATATTGGTATGTATAGATATCATCTTATGAACACACGAAAGTGATGCATTTGTTCCAATGATAATTCTAACCAGAGGGAAAAAAGAAAAAATACATACAATATATCTATGTACGTAAAAAAAACGAAATTCATTTTTTATAATGCCATATTATTAGACCAAGCTTTGCAAATAATCTAAGAATATTGTGATATTAATAATTATATATTGCTTGCCACTGTTAGTATTGCGAGAACTTCGAAATACTTGATTGAACAAATACCTGTTGCTCCTTCTTATTGAGATGATGATGCTTCTTAGACCGTTCCTTTCCATGTAAACGGACTTCAACGTGGCGGTAGACAATTGCATTTTGTTTTTTAGTAGTAGTATTACTACTATACATTCTTTGAGTGTTTCGATTTGTCGATGAGTTTCCCATATGGTTATTGCCTGTCTAGTAAACAACACGCAAATACGTGTTTTGTAAAATCTCTGATGGGGTGATTTACACTCTCCTTTTGTTTTAGTATGACGTGTGGTTTTTTGAACGCACTCTATCCTATTTTCATTTAGCATGTTTTGACGCTTCAACAAGTACAATTTCCGTATCTAAAAGTATCTTCATTTTGCCAAATGCATCGAGATAACTCTTTGAGTTAATTAATATCATAGTCGCCTATAAATGTAACTTATCGACGATTAGACAAGACTTCACCATATATATAATTATAATGTGCAACCTCTCCAATTATATAAAGTAATAAAAGGCTATTATATATATAGATACTAGGATATAAATGCAGACGGCGACGCCTGATTTCTTCTTCCATGTATGACAATGTGGCATCATCAATGCCGATTGTTGAGGAACCATCAATGGCTGGAGCGACAAGGTTATTTAAAAAAAAAAGAGAGCGATGAGTTTTGAGATTATCGATGGCGTAATAGTAATGACCTGAGACCTATTAAACCAATAAAACACATACTCTTGATGAAAAAACCAGTTATATAATAGAATCTGAAATTACATATGTCACCCATTTCCACCATTCTCATCATGGAAGGCAATATTAAATAGGTCAATGATTATGGAGCTTACTGTTGTGGATACGAGGAGGGACTGATGACTTATATTCTTAAATATATTCAAGAAATTGATCGTAAAAAACATGATTTTCCTGGTTTTTTTTATTCGAGTCATCCTTCTGATGGAATATAGGTGTTTTTTGTTGTTGTCGCTTTTGTGGTTATTATTGTAAATCATCGATTGTTTTTGTGCCAATGAAAAACTTCAGTTTTTTATTTATGTACAGAAAAAATATCAAAGACCAAATGTATGTTGGATAATATCGCATATTATTCATTGATATTCACTGCGCCAAGTTCATATCGTTTTCAAGGAATTTTTCAATCGATGTATCTGATAACTAGGATCACTCTTCAATGCATTACATACTCGTTTACATGGTGTTCAAGTACATTAAGCACTACTGTTCATTTACCGATCCTCTCTGCTGTCTATCATGTGTGTTTATTAGACATTTCACTCAAATACCTGCCTTCATAGGTTTATAGATGGGGCGGTATATTTTAGGAATTAGTTCCCACAGTATATAGAGTGGATTCTGAAAAGCCGGTAATTTTAAAAAAATACGTGGCAATCCAGAAAACCAACACTTGGTGCTGGGAGAGTAAAAGCCCATTCTAATCCTGAAAAAATGATTACTCTCCCCCTTAATATAAACCATGTGGTCTATTGTTTATGCATATAAAACCATCATCATTCTTTTTTATTTTTATCTTTTTCTTTCTTTTTCGTCCACTTCATATCATCCACCACGTATATAAATATATACATTCTTCATTGATATTGGCATTGTTATGTATATATATAGTAAATAATGGAATTATCGAAACAAGGTCAATTGATTCAAACCACCGGTGTCAATTTGGTTGGACTCTGGTGTCCTTCCTTTGCTAAAATAAACCAAAAACTTTATGTTTTCGGTGGAGGTGGTGTCGTAAGAAATGGTTTAAACGTATTGGATTTACGTACTATGCGCTGGGAGCCAGTCAAGGTAAAAAAAAGCAAACAAACGAACTGTTGTGGTATAGAATAATCTGACTACACCACCTCCGTTTTCAAATAGTTTTCCATCTTTTGATATTTATATCTGTTTTTAAAGAATATCAAAGGTACTCCTCCCAGCAAACGATATGGCCATACGTTGAGTCAATGGAATAATCATCTAATTGTGTTTAGTATGTTTTTTTATGACACTTAATTATTGCTTTAAACAAAAATGAAGCGTAAAAAAAATAAGCATTATAAAGTGTCAGGCATCTCTGTCCATGAGTATTCAATTTATTTATACTATATATTATATACCCTAGGCGGCTGCGGCGAGGAAAATGAGTATTACAATGATATGCATATGTTTAATTTGGACACATCGACATGGATCCAACCTAATACTAAGAATAATAAAAAAGAAAAAACAGAGAGATATTTGCATAGCGTGGTTGTTTTTGATGATAAGTTATTTGTCTATTGTGGTTTTTCAAAAGATTCAGAACATAGTAAGCATACTACATCTATATGTATATTGATACGCTGCTATGATCCGTTTATTTTATTACCCCTGTTTTGGCTAATAATCAATGAAATATAATTATTAGTTACCTACGTTTTAAAAGAAATGAATGTTTCGGATTTGAAGACATTTGTTTGGTCTACTTACCGCAAAGGAATCAAACGACGCTATGATCATTCTGCAATACTTGTAAAGAATAAAATGTATATTTATGCTGGCAAAGACTATGCTAGCAAGAATGTTTCTGATCTATTTGTCATTCACCTCAATGAGGAAGAAAAAACAAAACCACATCCCTATATGGTACACCTTGTACAAACATCAAGTAACAGTGAGATGGTGCCGCTCAAGGGCTTACATTACTGCAAAGCGATAGGGAATAAGAAAATATTTGTATTTGGACGTTTTTATTTGGACGCCAAAGAAAATGGTACTAGTCAAGAGAATGATATATATTCTTACTATGATGGTATATGGTTCCTCGATCTAGAAACTTTGAACTGGAAACGATATCATGAATCTTTGACATACGAGGATTATAACAAGTTTAATAATGGAAGATGGAATTACTTTACCATTGTCAATCGTACCAATATCATGCTACATGAACAACGATATGACATTATCAATAATGATAAAGAATTATTGTTTTTGCTTGGCAACACGAATTCATTTCGACCCCAAGGGTATGATCACTTCAGGTAATTGACATTCAGTTCATGAGTTGTTGTTTTTTTAGGGGGGAGGGAAGAAAGCACAGGAGAACCCTTAGCTAATTTATAATCAATAGAGATGCTCTCATCCTTGATGTCGAAGAACCATCACCAACGCAGGAGGGATATCAAGACTTTCTTCGTGCAAAGTATTAATATAGAATTACTCGTCGTTTTACTTTTCATTTGTGGGTCATAGATGAATACCAACATCTTTTTTTGTTTCAATTAAAGTCAATATTATTATAGGGAAATAGCCACATTATATATAAATGAAAATGAAAATCAATAAAATAATGAAACGTATGCTCTTTGATCAATTATATTTTTCTTTTTTATATTATTACTAGCTATCCAATCTGTATATTTAGTATTTGTGTTATTTCTTGATATAATTATTGCTGAAACAATACGACTACTATGTTCGTTCTTACAGAATTTGGTTTATAGAAGTGAAAAGGAAAGAAGGTCCTTAAGGATTGTCTTTTTTAGTGACTGCATATGGCTAATGCCATCTTTTAAGTTCTACTGTTTATTGCTTATGAATTATAATTAGTATGAAAGGATATTAGCTTAAGAACTGTGTTTTATTCACCACTTTCCATGGAATTCCCAACTTGGAAAAGATGGTGATTAGCTTTATAACATAAGATCCACGTTAGAAAAAGTATATTCAAATGTTTATATGTGCAAAATACCCCAAATTTGAATTTATCTCGAATATTTTTCGAATATTTTTTATATATATTTCTTCGAATATATTTCAAATATTTTTGCCTTTTCAATAATGAAAAATATTCAGGATATATTTAAAATATATTTGAAGTTGAATTTTTTATTGAATATTTTTTGAACATGTAAATATTTTATGAATTTAAACGTGTACGTATTCTGAATATTTTTTTTTCTAAGGTGATCAGATGTGTATAGGATTCAATAAAAAAAATTACAGGACATAAGGTTGGGTACACATATAATTCAATATAAATAAAAATCACAAGAAAAAAGGTTAAATACAATAACGCACTGCGTATAAAAATGACAAAAATGAGCATAACTACTTTCGAAGACTGTATATCCACATTAGGTTCTCATAACCCTTCATTATGTGCTCACTGTTTGCCCCGTTATAGCGAAACGAGTGTCGCGCAAGAGCTGGGTAGATCCTTTTAAATTGGCATTAAAGCACCTGTACTCATGTTTCTTCAGATTTCTTGTGGGTAGCTTGGCATTTCTATAACAAGGCAAACTATAAAATTTAAATGGGTTGGGGCTGTTTGCCTAAAAAAAGGCAAACATAATGACGCATTTTTGGATTTCAGGATTTAAAGTATAGGCTTGTGAGCACCTATTGTTGCCGTTCCTGTCGCGTGTTGTACAATGAAACTTGATTCATTATCCAATATCCAAAGACACGTTCACTATAAGCTACTCAATAACCACTAATCCATAATGAAAAACAGATTTATAAAATAACCGAGTCAGAATCAGATACACACAAAAATATAATATACAACAATCACCAGTAGCATTTTTATAACTCACCTAAGTACTCCTCTACCGTCAGACTAGTCGCATCGCAACAGCCGAGATGTTCATCGTTCAATTGAGCTTCAGTACGGTTACATTCTTGAAGACATGACTAATAACAAAACACAGAGTGAGCGGTGCCATTATGATAATAATAAACTGAAATCCTCTCTCCATGAAAACAACAATAATATTTAGCATTAGCATAGTCAGTATTTCAAAATACTTTATGAATGGCAGCTATCCCATCCTGTAGAAATGGTCGATACTCTCATTTCAACTTGTTTCTTTGTATGTCTGTGTTGTATCCAACGTACAATGGCTTCCTGATTATTATTATTATTAATAGAAAACTCTATTCACCCTTTGCTTCACTTGTGTGGTAATTTATACTGAAGAACAGGCACTGTGGCATGGATTATGCTTTTCTCTCATGCATATTGTTCATTATGCAAACGTGCAACTCCCTTCCTGATTCCCACCATCATCGTTCACACGTTCTATAACTCCTGTTATTCATGCAGTCTTATAGCATACGCAATCTAAATGATGTGGCCCATAACAAATATGATGCCGTAATGTACATGTAATGGCAGTCCATCCATGATCAGCAATTTAGCATAAATAGACATATTATTTTGAATCATAGTAGAACTTCATTGAATTATTTCGGGTCTCGTTGACTTATATCGTCTCCTGCTTATTTCTTTTTATCCATTGATATTCACTGATACAACAGTCTGTCATTTACCATTGTTGCAGATATGGTTGTTTTGTTTTTGATAACTTGGATCGAAATCACTTTTTTAGTTTCTTGAAATTTTTGATCGAATGATTTATGTATTTTATAAAATGCTTGACTTATCAATGAAACTGTGGAATATTCGAGTGTCTTGCTTGAATCTTCAATAGAAAGTAAGATTAACATTTTCTGCCAAACCACCACTAGAGCAAGAAAAGAACAATTAGATTTAGTTGCATATTCTTTTTTTCTTTTTTGGAGGAGGGGATAAAAGATTGATATCATTTTGTCATACACACCTTGAAGCTTCAACAATGACGATCTCCATATCTAAAAGTATCTTCATTTTTCCAAGAGCATCGGGATACCGCTTTGGAGTTTTCAATAGATTAAAATTATTGTCGACCATATGTACATCTTTCATTGCTTGGATCTCAAACTCGCACCAATGGAATGAAAGGAGGTTTGTCACTTTTGCGAGTGGGAGAAGATTAGGAAAGGTATATTTTTCGACAAATAGAATTTTTTGATGGCTGGAAAATGGTTTCTGATGGTGATGGCTTAGGAGGTGGAAATATGTGAGAAGGTGATTGATGATTGTTATAAAAGTAATCGAGTTTTTGGATGGTGCTTTAATGTTAAGACTCTAAAGTTGCTGGGTAAATTATGTTGCGCTTTTTTCTTCTTGTTGGTAATAGTTTTGGTTGTATTATCTACAGTAACAAGAGAACTTGTGGCAAAAACAGCATAATTATTTAAGGATTCAGTGAGTTTTGGTTTGCGAGGGCTGGTGTAGCTTCTGGATGGGGTGTTGATAATGTATTATTTACGACTGTGAGAGATAAGTAATTGATTCTATATTAATATACAAATTATAAATAAATGTAGGAGACACCTTACATGTTATACCCACTCAATACGAAAAAAAAGCACATAGAGGCAAATGGTAAGCACGTCGGATTTCTCCAAAGGCGACAGTTCTAAATTATCAATAGCGGCACAATGGTTATTATCTTTAACATCTCGAGGCTATTAAACAAAAAAAAGTATTATGTTGTCATTAATATCATTACAACAACCAGATTTCTATATAACCAACCATACATACTCTTGAAGGTGAGTTAAGATAAACATTGTTATCATCATCTTCGTCTTCATCCTCATTCAAGATTTTTCTTTTTTTTATTAATCTATTGTAGAAATATAATGCACCAGTTATTTAGCCTCCATACTATAATTTAGAATCACCACTCCCTAACGATACTTACGTTCAGAGGTCCGGCTGTGTTGTAAACTGTTTTTGTCTTTTTTTTTTTTTTTTTTTTTTTTTTTTTTTTTTTTGCTTTTATAACACCTCTAACATGAATGACGGGCCCAGCTAACCCTAATTTGTTGTTGCTAATGTTGCTGGGAGCTGTATGCAACTTTCATCTTATTCATACAACACTTCAAATTTTGCATTTTCTGAATAAGGTCCAAATGAGCATCAAATATATTACAAATATGGATTATACAAAAACCAAATTAATGAATAACGAACATTAAAACCATTTATAAATGTTTTTCTAGTCGTTTGCATTTGTTCGGCTTCGGTTAAATTTTGCATTTTGGTTAAATCATTCACAACACAATAAGTGTGCCCATCTTCTTGTATTGTAATTCGGATTATCTATATCCAGTAATATAATATACAATCGTTATATATGTAATCTGTGTATTATGCAAGAAGTACTGTTCTGAGTTATAGAAATGGCATCTGTCCTTTACTTCCTAACTATATGAAAAAGCCCGGTATCTTTGTGTTATAATATATGATGATTTGTTTTCTGATATTATAGATATCCATCCGAATTGAAAGTTTACCGTATTACCTGTTAGTATATAAATGGTAGTTATCTTCTCTTCTTTTTTATATTTTCTATGTATTTGTTTGTACTTGATAAGACGTATAATGAGTCTGTCAATATGACTCGAAGAGAAAACAGAAAGTTTGATTTTTTTTAGCGAAAGTATTCTGAAATTTTCTACAATAAATATAAGTAAATATTATGTGTTTGATGGTTAGAAAGTAAAAATTGATTGACCACTATGATCATTGTCAAAAAATATTGTCTTCGTTTGCTACGACGTATTATCTGACTCATTTTTCCATAAACGGTATAATATTGGTCAAAAAATTCTTTGCTTCGTGATATGTATCTCGAGACAAAATTACTTTTGAGTTGAACCACCCCAAATTGATTTCCACATGAACAACAAGAAGAAATGCTGCATGCATTCTCTCTTACTTTCTTGTTCATGAAAACAACGACTTAAGACCTGTATCTAATCTAGCATAGTACAAATCTTTTTCACATCCATCTCACGTTGTATATATTATTTTTTTGGGATGTTACTGTTCGTCCAGGTAGCGCATCATGTTCTCCATAAAATAAACAAAGGTAAGACATGCTGTAAAACTTTCTATGGTTCAAATAGAAGGTTAATAGCAGCAAAAATAGAGAGAGTACAAATAATAATCGATCCCTCCATCTACTTGTCCCCAAACTTCACAGGATTCAGCATACAGTCATAGTAATACACACTCGCAGCGTAGCCTTTCAAACTATGGGTATTGATGGCATTCTATAGATAAAATCCCTTCTTATTGTTTTCTGATATGTGTTTAAAAGAGGAATATGCAATTAAAACTAATTAGCTGATAATATGCAAGTGCTTCATTCATTTGTTACTATATTGCACTGTTGATAATTGTAATGATAATGCTGCTAATAAGTACTTATTCGAGAGGGAAAGAAAATTATTGTTTCAAGGAAAAAAGAGAGAAGATAATAAAAATGATACAATGATAATAAATATGATTAATATAGGGAATATTGTATAGTCTCAAGAATGATCCTTGGATTAACCAATATTTTTTTTTGCGAGTTAATTCTTGACACCCCGATGTAATGGTGATAAGTTTCACATGAATAGAACCCAGACAATATCTATCATTTTTTTCACTTTACATACACTTTAACTTGATTTCATTATAAAATTACCTCCTTGACTCAAGTCTTGTGTATATACAACACAAATGATACATTGCCAACGCATCCATGCACAGTTTAAAAGAAACAAACTATTATTTTGGATAAATACCATACTTATACCGAAAAATATATGTTGGGAAGACGAACAGATGTAGCTAATACGATATTGTTGTTTTTTCATCATATTATCGTATCTTTTTCTCTTTTGTACGTGAATAAAAATGTTGTAAGTGCAACAATAGCCCATCTTTACATATCTGAATTATCTGGTTTGGTCTCCAATAATCAATTTCAAAAAAAAAGTTACATAATTTTCTTTTTATATGGTAATACACAATATAAAATGACACTGGTTTTTTTGAGAGCGAATTAAGTTTCTTATTTTTTTTTCTATATTAACGCATATTTGGGTGGTTGTGGTTACCACAGTTAAAACGGATGTGTGTGTTTATGAAGAAGGGGGTCATATGTTATATTTAAGTTGTTTTTTGCTCATGTTTCCTTTACAATCCACCTCGAGCACCACGGAGTTTTGCTGCAGCTTCAGGATATTCTTTTGCAAATCTATTTTTTTTTCAAAGTAGCATATCTGTTAATACCAAACCCATTCACATGAAGATATCTTTAAAAAAATCCCCTACGAAATATATATATATATATATATATATATATATACCTTATTTGTGTCTTTGTAGCTTCAACATATGAAATAGCATGTTCCAATTCAGGTTGTGTTCGTGCCAAATCGATAGCAGTTTCATAGTACTTCAAGGCTTCATCAGCCTTACCCAATTCGAGCAAGATTTGAGCAAGAGAAGCAACAGCAGCATCACATGCAGGATCAAATTCCAATGCCTTCTTGCAAAGGTTAGTAGCTTCAGTAGCATCACCCATGGCTTGATACATCAACATGGCCTTGTTGATATAAGGAAGAGGATTCTTGGGATCCAATTCAATAGCCTTACCAAAGGCTTCAATGGCTTCAGCAACCTTTTGTTGATCAACCAATAATTCACCATAGTAGTTTTGTACATCAGCCGATTCAGGGAACTTTTTCAATGTGCTGTTGAAGGTAGACATGGCAGAAGAGATCGATCCAAGCTTGTATTGGACAACACCCAACTGGATGTGTGCGAATACAAATGTGTCATCCAATTTTAAGCTTTCAGTATAGTCCTTGGCAGCAGCATCAAAGTTGCCACTGATATAGTTGACTATATTTTTTTTTTGGTAATTAGCATTTTTTTTAAAAAAATAGAATAGACACCCCATCGCTTCCTATTTTCTTTCGGTCGTTCTATCCATGTATATGTATTTACCTTGGCCACGGTGGTAATAGACATCAGGATCGCTTGGGTTGATAGCAAGAGCATCATCAAATTGCTTATACGCATTTGCAATATCACCTAATTTAAAATGAGTTGGATTTAGTATATATGCTCTTTTTCTCTTACACATATAACCATATATACATCCTTCTCCCTCCAGTAATATTGCATTAAACTCACTTTGTTCCATATAAAGACTAGATCGCTTAATGTAACTTTGTACAAACTTGGGATCGGCTTCAATGGATTTGTCAAGGCATTCAAGAGCACTCTTGTTATCACCCTTCAAGAAGTTAAAGGTACCCAACAAGTTCAATGCAATTGCTTGATATTGACGTGAACATCCCAATTCCACAGCCTTTTCAACAGCTTCTAAAGCTTCAGTAAAGTCCTTGGCCTTGACAGCACGGTATGCCTTTACGAAATTTCCATCACCAGTTGCCAAATCTTCAGAAGTAGGAAGATCCAAGTTGACTACATATTATACATTTAATGTCAGTCATTTTTCTCATACAGAGAAAAAAAAGTCCACTCCCCTTTTCCAATTGATTATTTTTGTACCTGGACGGAAAGATTCAAAGTATGCATTAACAAAAGTGGATGATGGGAGGCGGGGCTTCTTAACCTATATCAGAAATATTAAGAATATCTAAAATTTAGATTCATACTCTCTCTATATATATCTTGCATATATTTCCCTCTCGCTCCCTTATTCTGTGCATAAAATTCCTTATTGTTCTTTGGTACCTTCATAATCTCTTGAGCACGATCTTCAGCAACACGCTTCAACAAACGTTCCATAGATTTAGCAGCCCCTTCATTTCTGAATCCATCAAGAATACAAACGCAGGTATAATCTATAAGAAATTCGTGTCGCGGCCAAATAATTTAAAAAAAATCAGTCCACCAAAAAAGAAAAACAATACGTCGCCCTTTTTACAAAAAGAAAAAAAACCAGACTTTACCATAGAGAGAGTTGGTCAATTCACCCTTCTTTTCAAAAGCCAAAGCACGCCGGTTCAATGCTTTAACATAAACAGGGTCGAGTTTAAGAGCCGAGTTACAATCCTCAATTACATTATCTTGCTTTCCAAGGTTAGCAAAACAAGCGGCTCTGTTGGCAAAAAAGATAGCATCAGCCTTGAATCGAATAGCTTGAGTATATAATCGAACAGCTTCTTCATAGTTCTTTCCAGTAAACAAACTGTTACCCTTGGCCTTTAATTGTTGTGCTGCTTCGCCGCGTTTCTATAATATTCCACCAGCCCAACCCATAGGATAGTTAAGTAAAGAATAAACTACACCACACATTTTCGTTCTTTTTCTTTTGCTTCTTCGTTGTGAAACTCTATTTTGTTCTTTTTGTAAAATTACCTCTGTTGAAAGAGCCTCAATGGTATCGTCAGTCATTTGTTCGAATTCTTCGGTTGTGGTGGAAGCATTACTGTCAGAAGTAGCGGCACTAGCAGCGGCACCAGAAGAAGCTATAAATAATATATAAACAACGACGACAAACGACGAAGGTATATATATTAATATATAAAGTGATAATGTCAAAAAGCATAGCTCATTGCATAAATGAATGCTATAAACGATGTTATTTACCAGACTCTTCTTGTTTCTTTTTAACTTCGCGCTTTTGTTGCTTTGGTTTCTTCTTATTGTTTGAAGAAGAGCTGAGGTAATAGGCACCGGCACCAGCGGCAGCAACACCGGCTGCAACGGCACAATAGAACTTCCAGTCTTTATCTTCCAAGAAACGTTTCATACGCTCGGATGCAGAAACGGTGTTGTTGTCTGAAGCTGCCATGACGATCAAGCAAGAAAAAATAAAAGTGACAAGGGGGTTGTAAAAAAAAGACCACAAACTCTCTTTTTGGGTTTTTTTTTACACTTTTCTTTTTTTCGTAAGAGTTCCAAAATCCGTGACTTTTAAAAATGCTTGAAAATTATCATTTTTAAGGTCAATCCAGACTAAAGTGATATTGATATCATTATCATCATTCATCATACGACTTGTCAGCAGAGTAAAATCTCGATATGTATTCATTTAGTTAATATGGATAATCGCAGTATATTCCTATGATATAATTGGGTAGTACATTCAGTGATTCTCCTTTAATAGATAATGGCTACTACCACCACCATCTTTCCATATCCGTTCCTATTGTGGGGAAAATATCAATATATATTATGTTGCTAGGTTGATATTAATTTGTAATTGAAAAATTATGAATATGTACTGCTACATTTTTGTTATAAAGAAAAAGATGAGACAAATATTCAGCCAAGGAATAGGCCATTTGGTTACTCAAAGATCATCGCCAGTTTTTACTGTTTATAGAAAAATAAGTAGCAAGAGCGAATAGCTAGGTCTAGTATCTTGAGTAAATATCCAAATGTACATAAATTAGCCGTTGTTTCCTCTGAATAATATAATAATAAAGATGATCCTACCGTATTAGTAAGGGGTAATATCAGCAGAATTGCCTATAAAAGTAGAACGAAGAGGAGGTTCGATGGAGAGGGTTCCTAGATTTTTAAACACAAATATTATTGTAATGTATAGCTTGAATATACAAACGTTCGTATTGATTAAATTTACATTATCCAAACCTCTTTAATAAACATTTCTTACTATATTTTCTATATAAATTTTGTTGTCATTAAGAGTGAAAATAAGAGTAATAAATCTTCTTATAAGACCTGTCAGCGGGGTTCTAATAACGCTGACAACTTCTGGATGCGGGAGAGGTTTGGCAAAAGCATCCAATACAGGCGACTAGTGCTCCGACCTCTTTCTCCATATCCCTCGGCATCATGGTGAGTAAAGGAGTTACCATGGTGATATATATCCATCGAGATCATTAGAAAAAAAATACGAAACCAAACGATGATCTATTCAAAATGGATGGATGCATTTTCGATATCGATGGATTGATCCATTTTAAACATCTCGAGAAACTTTAATATTTATATATACTCATTCTTCCTCATTCAATTTTCAAAAATGAACACCATTATTATTAGGGTATTGACCTTAAGCACCACCACGTTAAGAACACCAACCGAACGGCTCCTAAATCCGAAAACGTGTACCAACTTTTGTTGGTCAAGGCATGTTGATTATTTTATTTCCAAATTATGTGGAAATTCCTGCAAAAAAATAATAATAATAAGGGTCATTCAATTAACCTATATATTTAAAAAACAGTTGTACCGTTTCCTTGCCCGCCGTACCGATGCTAACTTCAACAAGGTTGTCTTGAAGCGTCTCTTTATGTCGCGTATCAACCGTCCTGCCGTCACTGTTTCCCGTTTGGTCAAGAGCGCCAAGGAAGGCAAGACTGTTGTTGTTGTTGGTACCGTCACTGACGACTCCCGTCTTTTGGAAGTTCCCAAGCTTTCTGTTGCTGCTCTCCGTGTCACCAAGACTGCCAAGGCCCGTATCTTGAAGGCCGGTGGTGAAGTCTTGACTTTGGATCAATTGGCTCTTCGTGCTCCTACTGGTTCCAACACCGTCTTGGTCCGTGGTGCTAAGAACAGCCGTGAAGCTGTCAAGCACTTTGGTATGGGTCCTCACAAGAACAAGAAGCCCTATGTCCGTTCCAAGGGTCGCAAGTTCGAACGTGCCCGTGGTAAGCGTCAGAGCCGTGGTTTCAAGGTCTAAATTTTTTATACTTGTCCTTTTTTTCCCTGTATACACTTCGATTTTTTTTTTTTGGTGTGCAGTTTTTTTTTGAGGGGGCTCTTTCCTTTCGACAAAAAGAATATAATAAAAAAAAGCACACACAAGTTTTACTCTTTGTTTTTTCGCTGGGTTTTTTTTTGATTATATCGAAGCGGACGACAATGAAACATATATTTGAAATGGGTTAGAGTTTGGGACGAAATGATGAATTGACGACAACTTTCGAATTTATTGAATTGGGATGATAATGGGATGATCTGATATAACACAGAATGGATTTTTAAAATGAATATAAGGGATGAACAACATGGTAAAAGACTGAAATTACATAAATTATGCAAAAGTTAGGATGTGGGAAGACACCAGTAATGCCAGTTCGACTCAAGTCCAGGTAATAGATATTATATTATTAGGTCAATATTATGTCACAATTTAGTAGATAAATTAGATTTGAGAAATCAAGGATAAAGATTGTGATAGCGTTGTTTGTTATCGTTATGGATGACGGAATGGAACGGTATGTATTACCGCAATTACTAACTGCAATGCACTGTTAACATAAGGAAAGTATAATATTTGTATAGGAATGATTATATATACAATCACAAATATAAAGTAATGGTGGTTAAAATCTGGTATTTAATACTTAACAAATACAAATATCATCGGGTATATAGAAAAAATCATATTCTTTAAAGTTGTGGTCACCACTACACATATTCACAAGGCACAGTATCAAATGTGATCTGTTGTCGAAGAATCTATCTATATAAAATATTCTTTGGTCATTTTTATTTAGAAAACCTGAATTGTTTATCAGGTTCTATATAATAGAAAATCAATAGTTACTTTGGATGCTGTTATATGATGCTATCGGTGCATTTAACATTTGACAAAAACTGGCGGGTTGAGCCCATACATGCAGCATCAAACTTTTTTAATTACTTGGGCCCCTTGTGTCGTAGATGATGGTCCAGTAAGTCGATACACTTAATAACACTTTTTTAATTAGTACGAGGCTATTACTTGAACCATCTGTTATTGTAATAACATGATTCTATATCCATTTAAAATAAAGAATTAGTCTGCCTCTGTCAGTTTTTTTTCAGTGCCTACTCCAAAATAATTTTCAGAACATGTGTTGATAACATAATATTGAAGAGGTAGCCACACACTACAACGTCTAATAGTAGAAAAAGTTACATAACAGTTAAGGAATCATGCCGTTTATTTGGAACTAAATAGATATTTACTATTCCAACAAGTTTCTGGCTATGGCTCTTCTTTCAAATTATGTATCACTCTTACTATCTCCTTTAGAATCTTCAAGAATACATTTTTTATCAAGCTATTAAAAGCTTGCATTGACTGGTTCTCGTTCTTAACAAAAATTGAAGATTTTCTGCCTGCATTCTTTAAATAGAGTCACATAATGCAAGTATAAAAACAACCATCATGCTTAATGGTGCAAGCTTGAAAAGCAGAAGAAAAAAAAAACCAAGTAGGTGGTGCATAACACTTCCAAATTTGCAAAAGTACTTTATTAAAGTGCGTGGACTGAAATTCAGTGGTTGCACCACGTTTTTAGCTTCACTTTTAAACCTTTTGTAGCAAACTCACAGCTTGGATATATTTTGTATATAAATAACTTTCAACAATGGCAACGCGTAGCCGGACACTGCTATTTTTGCAGTTCCGTAATTCATATGCACGAACAGGCTCATCTAATCATCAAATCTCGGGTTCCGAGACACAAGGTTTAATCGAAAGTTCGGATAGTGTTATTGAAATGTCAGTCCTTCCACCTCAATGGTAAGTATAATAGATATATTTTAACCCTTGTTCATTAAAGAACTGGGTCTTTTTTTTTTGTTACTTGGTAACATGAATTAATATGCTTTTATAATTTGAAATGTGTTTAGGGTTGACATTGTGGAAGAAGTAGACGAGACATTGGATCAAATAAAAGATAAAAGTTAGTAAAAAGTAGTTTCATTGGAAGCGCGCGTTCATTTTTTTCTAGAAGGAAGAGAATCGAGCATTGAATATATAAAACTCATGAGTTCGATTTTATTATAGTTACACGCTTACAGGGTATGCATCGTAAACATTTATTACCTGGTTTTGACGATAGATCCTCCGATGAAGCAGCCATTGAACAACTTACTTCAGAGATAACCAACGTAAAGTTCAACGACACACAGAAAAAAAAAGAGGAGCAAAAGAGAAGTAGTATGCTGGATTCTTATTAACTACAATATCCTTATATATATATAGGAATTTTATCGTATAAAACGAGATATCCAACGTATTCATTCTAATAACCAAGGAGGAACATCCGACCAAGAAAACGTATTAGCGCGAAATATACAAACAAGTTTAGCAACAAAAGTGCAAGATGTATCAACTTCATTTCGAAAAATGCAGTCAACTTATTTGCAAAGTGATGTTCATTTCAATATCCAGTATATTTCAAATAGTGACAGTGGTACTCATTAAAATATATTGTTACTATATTTCATTTATAGAAATGCAAGGACAAGAAAATCGTAAAGCAAATATTTTAGGATTAGAATCAAATCTAAGTAATGAAGCAGCTGAACTTTTATTAGATGAAGATACACAACTGGTAAGAAAAAACCGGAACTGTAGTGTGTAATAAAAAGCTTGGCACGGCAATATAAAAATGTTACTCACGTGAATTAATATCTAGGGATTTACGGAATCACAATTAGCGGTTATTGAGAGTAATGATGCTGTTATTGATCAACGAGAGCGAGAGGTCAACCAAATTGCAAAATCAATACATCAACTAGCAGAAATATTTCGTGATTTACAATCACTGGTTATTGACCAAGGTACCTTATTGGATCGAATCGATTATAATATAGAGCAAACAGCAGTACAAGTCAAACAAGCAACAGTAGAATTGGATAAGGTACATTTAACTAAGAAAAATGTAGAAGGGAGGGAGTAGGAAGGGGAGGATATAGCTTGATTATTTTACTGATATATTTTATATGACAGGGTGCACATTATCAAAGTAAAACTCGGAGACGCAAACTTATGCTACTTTTAATTCTTTTTATATTTTTACTCATCATGATTTTAATTGCCAAGGCACATAAATCATAATACCACATTACCCACACACACCATCACCATCTATATATTAATATACGCGTACATTTGATTTTTTTTCAGTTTCTATTAATAATAATAATAATAATCTATTTACAAAAATAGCACACACACAATATGTCATTCTTAACTTTTTTTTCTCCATTATTTCTAATTTGTATTCGTATATACATTTAGCGAATTATACTAAGTAACAACAACTGACATTGACCGGGTCGAAGTACAACACTATAGGATCTTGCAAATCGACCCAACCATTCACCTGTCCATGCATCTTTGGCTTCCACTTCTTCAACACCTAGATCTTCAAAATCAAAACGGACTTCACGACTGATGCCAAGCATAAAGGGGTATACATGTGCATTAAATAAACCAACACACAATCGACCATCCGGTAATCGTTTCCACCAAACTTGTTTGCGATTCAACCAAGCATTTCCAGAACCAATTGGTCGAGCAATTACACCACACTGATGGATATCAAGAATAACAGGATGATTTAAAAGAGAAAGATATTTTTGTGGTAACTTTCGTGGATCTGCACCAATACAAAACACCGAGCTGACCAGTGCCCAAAAGCTAATGTAGGATATTCGAACATCATCATTATCCAATCCATCCACACATTTCCCATCGACTGTCATGCCAACCAATACAACATCCAAATCGATATAAAATTTTTTGCCCTCGATTTGAACATCGCACCATTTTGCTGCATAGGACATCCTTTGAAAAATACGATGGGAGGTCGTCATATATTTCGAACTATAACTTTCAATATCGATATGTATCCGTGCACCATTAGCAATCGTCACCCAGTCATCTGCAAATTGTGGGTCCAACGACCATGATAATTCAATCCAAATATTGTGTTTTGAAAATGCCTTGTGCATCATATATAAACATTTTCGGGTATCCATGTCTTGAAGTTCATTACTGGGGCCACACCCATCGATCTTGATATATCCCACGCCCCATTCTGCATATAGATCCGCAATAGAATCATAGTAGGCTTGAACATAATTGTTGTGTTCATCTGGCATAAAGGTGGCACCTTTGAAAGCATTGCCTTGTTTCTTTTGTGTGACCAGATCAGCAATTCGGACATGTTCATGGCCCTTGATCCGACCTTCCAATGCTTCTTTCCGTATTCCCGGCAACATATATAATCCCAGTCGTTGATGATTTCGTGCCAAGTGATCTGATAGTGCACGTAGTCCATTTGGAAAAAGATCCTCTCTATATATCCATCGACCATATTCGTCACAAGTTTCTGACCAACCAGAATCAAGATTAATATATTCATATTGTGGCATTTTGGCTTTCATGGCATCTGAAATGTCACGCAACGATTCTTCATTAAACCTTTCAAAGAAAAGAAAAACAAAGTGAGCATTGGTTTCTTCATTCTGAACAAAAAGTTCCAAATGGTAATTTCTTCAATGCTCACCATGGTTCAATATGTCGTCCACCATATCCAGGAACGTCGTCAAGGATTTGTGTTGACCAAGTCGAGAAACCAAGTAAAGGCTTATTTCCAACTAGACTGAGTAGAACTATTGTTAGCAAATAAAGAAAAAGAAAAATAGACAATTCCAGAATCCTGGGAATGAACGATTTATTGTGATTCGAACCTTGTCATTGTCGCGCAGAAACACGTTAAAAAAAGAACAAAGAAAAACCTGGATTTGCTATCCTCTATTTATACCTGGAACTGGAAAAGGGAACTAGAAAAAAAAAGAGGGAGTTGCTTTGAAAACCAACTCCTATTAGCCGAATATATTAATATGGTATATTTAAAGTAATTGCCAAGGCCATGCATGAGTCACCATAGTTATTTGCCAATTTAGAGTGAATAAAAATATAATCCCCAATGGTATTTATAATCATTGTTTTTATATTGGTTAAGCAAATAATAAAAAAAGGATCTATTACAAGAAGGAAAAAGAGTTTGGGTGATCGCATACTTAATTTGGATCGACTTCCTTTTTTGATGACAGTGGCATCCTGCGATCGAACGATTTATTGTTCCACAACAATGCGGGAGTTGACTTGTATAAAAATACATTTCCTATCATAACTAAAAGTTTATCCTATTGTTCCAAAATTATTATTGAGTATGCATCCCATGATGAATATTTACAACGGTGTTTTTATTATAACTCTAAAGGTTGATGAGATTGATATGATATTTATCTGTCCCAAATTATACAACATATCAACCCAAATACGTTTCAAAATATCTGAACAAGGCTCGTCTTATAATGACGGAGACGAATCCACCCTCTACTGATTCCACACCTCCAAAACCTGCTGTTCCTGTCACGATTGATTGGGCTCACAGTGATGCGACAAGAAAATCGAAAGATAGTTTTGACAATGGGCAAAACCTCCATGCCATCGATGAAACCAAATTGAAAATTAAGATTTGGAGACCGAGATTGTTCTCCTGCTCCAATTATGCGCCATTGCATGTCCACGAGAAGAACAATTCGAACAAGAACTCGGAAACGCTACAAGAATTATTACCTATGCACAATACGACATTACTAGGTATTTTTGTGCAGCGTGTCGTTACTTTTATCGAGGCTATCAACATACAACGCACGATTGACATGTTGGATAAGGGACTGAAACAAGTACCACAAACACATCCATAGTATGACACGTTACTACAAGAAAATGAACACGCACAAAACCGACTGAATCATCGAGTCAACTTTTTAGTCGAACTTCCATATGGCCTTGCCTGTTTTCTTGCGGATTTCTTTGGTAAAAATGCAACTGCTCACTCCTCCAAAGCGTGCCCTCCGGGAGCACCATCCTCTTGAACAATCCAATGTTATGGCGTCATTTGAACGCTCAAGGACACCTCGCGAGAGAACACAAATAGTACCTCCCTCCATATAAGCCTCTACTATCCATCAGTCACCATGTCGAATCACTTTCTGAGATGATATGTTTTTATGACGAATACACAAAAATACGGTGTCTGGAACTTATGCAAACAAACGACTCTTCTAACCTTCGTGATTTGAAAATATCCTGTGATAGTAAATATAGATAGAGAATGTGTAATAGGAAAAAAATATTAAATGTAGTATTAAAATAAAGTATCTTTTTTTATATAGGGAAAATACAAGAATTCTATAATGCATTTTGCTCTGCTTTGATCAGTGCTTCAACGACGCTGAAATCATTGAATATATTCTATTCCATGACAGCAAATATAACATCGATATTGAATGTGTCTTTAATCTTCTCAATCTGTCGGAATCTAACTTCAATTTGGATCACACCTTACCAATTGCTACAAATTTTAAAAAAAATCGAATTAAATACTTATAATGAAAAAATTGGAGGAGTGTATTTACAAAAACTTTGACAAGTGTGTCCAAATTTGTATTGGCTTGCAGTGAAAACAAATGACACAAATGATTTTTATGGAATTCTCCAAAGATATGGTCTAAATATTAAAGTGCTTTTTACAGATGTTCGAGGGAAAGAGTACTTGCGTCGAGCATATTAATGGTTTTCCTCTGATGTGGATAATGATGATGAACTTCAAGCAGTTGCTATTGGTCGATGTACATTAGGAAATGGACTCTTATCACTTGTGGAAAAGTACAAAACAACACTCCGTGCTTGATTTCAGCAATATGGCCTACTTGAATCTCACATGTACACCACAACGAGCTACCATTTTTATCTGGGAGAATTGTTTAAAAACATACTAAACTTGGAAGCGCTTGTTCTTGAGTACATCAGCGACAATATCCCATCCAACATATTCAGAACTCTGAGAGAAATGGCTAAACTCTCTAAACTCAAGATCCTTCGTTACGAATTCGACCTTGCTGACCTTCACCAGCTTCTCCAAGTATTTGTTGAAAATAAGGCCAAAACATCTTATTGTACACATTGCATCTCTTAAATAAGAATGATAATGCTACTTCATTGGAAATTGGTAGCCAAATAAAAAGTTTAAAGAATCTGTATATTGGTGTTCTAGTGGAATCAAGACCAAGTGCGGAAAAGATTGTAAAAAATATTCTCAGATTGCCTCAGCTTGAAAAGGTTTTTTTTAGGCAGTGTTTATCTGATATCTGAAGAATTGCAGTTCCTCGGTAGGATTAAGACATTGGAAACAATTTTACCCATTAGAGATGGAGGAATCACTCAAGAAAAGGTTTTTACACATTTGCTTCACACGTCAATGTATATCTCAACATGGCCTATTATGAGTACGATGATCCAGATCCTAATTTTTTAGAAGCTGATGTCTAAACCATCATTACGAGAACCATGATTTGTGTGTAGATAAATTATACATAAATAATGTGTATATATTTACACAATTTTATTTTGTACATGAATAAATGGTGTTTTTACTGCTTATTCCAGTTGTTTCTTATGCCCTAATCTAATAAGAACATTAATGATCAGCATTACCACTATTTCATTTAACTCATCTAAATTTATCTTTTTTTTTTGGTTCCTGGATAATAAGGCTATAATGATCATTTCCATCTTCATATCATTATACTTATATAAATATGTAATTCTAATTATACATCATGATAATGAATATGAAAGGTTTACCGCACATGGATAGTTTTGACACTAGCATATTGTAAAAACCACTAAAAGGATAATATATACAATACACGCCAACACGATGCCTAAGAACAATAAATTACACTAATATGTGGATTATACTTTAGAACATAGAGGATGCCCATCTTATTGATGTGATAATGAATGATGGATTCCAGGCATGACGGTCTCATGTTATACTGATGTAAAAGAGTATCTTACATAAAAAGTTGCTTTTAATTATGCTTTTTGTCCGTTGCACTGAAACACAAAAAAGGTGTATTGTTTAGTTACTATCACTGACAAAAACAAAAATAAGTAATACCTTTCAGAAGAATGATGACCGATGGAACTATGAGTAATGTTTAGTTATAGTAGTAACAAAAAAATAAGAACTATTATTATATATATTATTATTAGAGTATTATGAAGTTTTATAATATATTCCTTTAATAACTACAGTGTCACCATAGATACCGTTGAAATGATCTATCATCTGTCACTTTCAATACTGACATGCTTTACCCTATTCTCCTCTTGTTTTTTATATAACTATCTACTTATGGTTTAATAGACCATGATCATTTGTGTATATATATATAACCTCGTGAGGAATCTCTTGCTTACAATTGTATTCCTTATATACCCAATGCATAAACATAATCATGATAATATACATCAGGTACAACAAATGCAGCACATATGATTCTGTTTATTATTGTTGTTTTCAAACTTACTGTTTATTTTGCATATATGCCAATTGATCAAGTCAAACGATGTCCGATTGCATCACTGTCGTACAATTGTAGCATTACTGTGCTTATATATTACTACTACAGCTTGTTTTTTGCTTGCATAATGCATAGTGTAAAACGTTGTTGCTCCCAGCATGGATAATCAATATAAATTTACCTGCTGGTTTATTTTTATTTATTTTTTTTGATCTGGTGAGTGTAACAAAAATGAATCATGGGTTAAATTAAGCAAAGAATTTTGAGCATAAGTGCTACAATGTATAATGTAGCAGTATGTTTGGAATGATGAATGTTTTCTAATGACCCTACAGATTCATTTGTTGTCTGGGGATTTTTATAACCTAAAAACGAGGATATTATCCGAATTTGAGTTTTCTTTTTACCCCAGAAAAAAAAAATGAGATGATACATCGGATCACGTTACTTTTCATATACAAATAAGTGAAGCATGACGATGCTAGGCGGGAAATATGAAAAGGACTAACAAGTAATAATTATGCATTAAAAATATAAACAGCGAGCGGCTATCTTTACATTTCATTTCATAATAAATAGTTTAAGTAATCGAAGTTTTAAATATAAAACGTGCTTCTAGACTATATAAAAAAACACTGCATTTTTGGCTCAGCTAAAAAATGAGGGGGGTGGGCGTAGGAAGAAAAGGGAGGTAGAATTTAATTGTTTGCCGATGAAAGCGTCTATTTTGTTTTTTTATAAGAAAACGAAGGCGTTTCTAAACAATTCTTTGGTAGAATGAGAAATAATGCCCTTATAATAACTTAAAAGCATTATACACACACACACACATACACACATACACACATGACGGGTTTGACACCATTAATGACCAGGTCACATCGTCCAACCTTTTTTTTTTTATTTTACATTTCTTCTTCTTTTTTCTTCCTTTTTTTCCCTCACTACTTTATTCTCTCCTTTCCACTACACACCTCCTCTTCTTATTATCAATAGCATCTTTAGTCAACTTGGTATTGAGTCTCCCCCCTTTTTTTCTTTCTTTCTTCAAGTTTAAAATCCCGTTAGTCACTCTTGTGACAAGATATATGCACATCATTTAATCATGTCCGTTCTTGTACCTGGCGACCGGAGAATCGCTGTGGATAATGAGGATGATCGACACGATCATTTTAACAATGAATCCACTCCACTTCTTTCTTCTACCTCTTCTTCTTCTGCTCATCATCCTCGTCAACAACAACCATATTCTTACGATAGCAACGACGACAACGACGAAGAAGTAGGACAAGAAGAACAATTAGAAAAACATTTCATAACCAAACGACGACTTATGGCTATAGGATTCATTACAACATTATTAATAACCTGTCTTGTACTTGTATGGGCAGCACCACCTTCTACTACAGAAACACAACTTTATCCATGGTTAAATAATCGTGGATGTGGATCCAAAGGTGATTTCGATACTCAAGGCAATGCATTTGCATTAGAGAAAGGAAAAAATAACACTATTGTTCCCGTTCCTGGAAGTATATTATCATTCCATACACATATTGGTGAAACAAAAGATAATGTGGCTGCTCAAGGTCAAACCATCCCACTTGTTCTTCCAGAATCAACTGGCGCTCTTTATTTACTCGTGTCCTCTTCTTTTGGACCTGTACCTGACGCAGAAATTATCATTCAATACCATGACAGCACCAAGAGCATATCACGTATCGATGTTCCTGACTGGCAAGAAAGCCAATTAAATCAAGTATTAGATAGAACTCTTGGTATTCCTTGGAAAGTTAGTAATGGAAATACAGGTGCTTTTTATGTTATTCCTGTTTATGTCAATCCATCCAAACGCATTCGTGCTTTACAGTTACCAAAGGATGATCGGGTTCATGTATTCGCCATTCAACCTCTTGGACCCAATAAAGAAAAAGGAGGTGCTCATATTGTCAGCGCACGGCCAGCGCAACTTTGGGATGATCAAGGGAGACAAATTATTCGTATCCGAATTCATAATACATCACCAGAAACAATCAAGGATATTCAAGTCAGTATTCAAAATGGAGGAGGACAAGCACTTATTCCAAGATTAGCACCAGGCCATTTTACAATGGTCAATGTGGGTGTTTCTTCTCCTTCTTCTACAACAACAACCTCCATCACAATCGATGCTACGCATAGTGAATCTGTATCGTTCGAATTGAATTTGGGATTAATTCAATATGATTCGACCAAGTAAGGTTTTATTTGTATTGTGCATGTAAATTTAGCCATCTATTTATTTATTTGTTTTTATATTGATACAATTGGGCATTATCGTTATTATTCTTAAAAAGGGCATCACTGCAGCAACATCAAGCCCCGCAATGGTTAGAGGACGCCAAATTTGGAATTTTTATTCATTGGGGATTATATTCTGTACCTGCATGGGCTCCTGTCGGTAAAGAATACAGTGAATGGTATTGGTGGCAAATGTCTCATGAACCTACATATTCTCACCATCGTGACACATATGGTGAGCAATTTAATTATGATGATTTCATCCCTCAATTACCAAGTACGCCTGATCCTAGTAAATGGCTTGACCTTATTTCTAAATCCCGTGCGCGTTATTTTGTATTTACTACAAAGCATCATGATGGATTTGCTTTATGGGATACAAAAGTCAATGAACGATCATCTGTAAAACTTGGGCCAAAACGTGACTTTGTGGATGCTTTGATGACAGCAGCGAAACAACCAGCTTATTCTCATCTTAAGCGTGGGCTTTATTGTAAGAAACCAATAATAATAATATAATGAACAAAGAAAACAAAGAAAAGAAAAAGCATTAATTATATATATATATATATGATAGTTTCAATGCCAGAATGGTATCATCCTGAGTATAACGATGAATCGTTAGGATGGCATGGACCACCTAAAAACCCATATACAGGCAAAACAATCCCTTACACCGGCTACAACCCACCGATTCAAGATTTTGTGAATGAAGTTCAAGTACCGCAAGCAATGGAATTAATTGAACAACATGAGCCCGATATCTTTTGGTGTGATATTGGCGGCATTAACAATTCTTCTGCATGGCAAGTACCTTTTTTTAACAAGGCAGCATCTAAACAACGACAAGTATCTGTAAATGACCGATGTGGTAATGGTATTTCTGATTTTACTACCGTGGAATATAAACCTAATGCCAACGCTCCTTCAAGATTCTGGGAAGCCACACGCGGTATTGACCCTTATTCATTTGGATACAATCAAGCTACACAACCCAGTCAATATGCAACGACACAGTCTCTTTTGCAAGAATTAGTGGATGTGGTCTCCAAAGGGGGTAATTTATTATTAAACTTTGGTCCGGATATGCATGGTAATGTGGCAGAACCCATGGAAAAGGCATTGATTGATATGGGTAATTGGATTGATCAAGTGGGGCCAGAATGTTTATTCAATACAACTCGGTATTGGGTGGCTCCCAGTGGTATTGAACAAGATAAAATTCGATTAAGGTTTACCATCTCTGAACATGCATTTTATATGTTTGCTTTGGATAAACCACCCCAAGGTGCTTTTACAATTCCGGTCCCAGTTCCCAAGATTGAATCAGGCATTGAAACAACCACCGGTGTTCAAGTACCATGGCATTTAGATGCACAAGGTCAAGTCGTTTTACAATTCTCAAAACAGGCTATTGATGCCAATCAACATGTTTGGGTATTTAAAATGACATAATGATATCTACACTTTATATATAATCTTCTCTCTATACCTTCTTCTTGTTTTTTTTATATATTGATACATCATATATTTGATATAGTACTTTTCTATTCTCTTTTTCTCTTTTTTTGTATGTAAATAAAAATTTTGTGAGCATGGTAAATAATAAGCTACTCTATATCCATCAACATAGAATAAACGTTAAGACCATTCCAACAATATAATAGACAAAAAAAAAATCAAAACTCATTGAATTGTATAATCAAGTCATCATGGTTCACATACTACTGCTTCTTACTAGACAGAATGTATTCTTCAGATTGAAGTTTTATATCAGTGCATTGAATATATATATCACACGACATGGCTGTGTCAAAAAAGTTTTAAAACATGTGCGTAGCATAATTGTTTATTATTAACTATTACCAATATTTTTGTTATCTACAATATGCGAGGGAAATCTTGTAATTTTTTTTATTGAATCCTATACACATCTGATCTTATGTTATAAAGCTAACCACCATCTTTTCCAAGTTGGGGATTCCATGGAAAGTGGTGAATAAAACACAGTTCTTAAGCTAATATCCTTTCATACTAATTATAATTCATAAGCAATAAACAGTAGAACTTAAAAGATGGCATTAGCCATATGCAGTCACTAAAAAAGACAATCCTTAAGGACCTTCTTTCCTTTTCACTTCTATAAACCAAATTCTGTAAGAACGAACATAGTAGTCGTATTGTTTCAGCAATAATTATATCAAGAAATAACACAAATACTAAATATACAGATTGGATAGCTAGTAATAATATAAAAAAGAAAAATATAATTGATCAAAGAGCATACGTTTCATTATTTTATTGATTTTCATTTTCATTTATATATAATGTGGCTATTTCCCTATAATAATATTGACTTTAATTGAAACAAAAAAAGATGTTGGTATTCATCTATGACCCACAAATGAAAAGTAAAACGACGAGTAATTCTATATTAATACTTTGCACGAAGAAAGTCTTGATATCCCTCCTGCGTTGGTGATGGTTCTTCGACATCAAGGATGAGAGCATCTCTATTGATTATAAATTAGCTAAGGGTTCTCCTGTGCTTTCTTCCCTCCCCCCTAAAAAAACAACAACTCATGAACTGAATGTCAATTACCTGAAGTGATCATACCCTTGGGGTCGAAATGAATTCGTGTTGCCAAGCAAAAACAATAATTCTTTATCATTATTGATAATGTCATATCGTTGTTCATGTAGCATGATATTGGTACGATTGACAATGGTAAAGTAATTCCATCTTCCATTATTAAACTTGTTATAATCCTCGTATGTCAAAGATTCATGATATCGTTTCCAGTTCAAAGTTTCTAGATCGAGGAACCATATACCATCATAGTAAGAATATATATCATTCTCTTGACTAGTACCATTTTCTTTGGCGTCCAAATAAAAACGTCCAAATACAAATATTTTCTTATTCCCTATCGCTTTGCAGTAATGTAAGCCCTTGAGCGGCACCATCTCACTGTTACTTGATGTTTGTACAAGGTGTACCATATAGGGATGTGGTTTTGTTTTTTCTTCCTCATTGAGGTGAATGACAAATAGATCAGAAACATTCTTGCTAGCATAGTCTTTGCCAGCATAAATATACATTTTATTCTTTACAAGTATTGCAGAATGATCATAGCGTCGTTTGATTCCTTTGCGGTAAGTAGACCAAACAAATGTCTTCAAATCCGAAACATTCATTTCTTTTAAAACGTAGGTAACTAATAATTATATTTCATTGATTATTAGCCAAAACAGGGGTAATAAAATAAACGGATCATAGCAGCGTATCAATATACATATAGATGTAGTATGCTTACTATGTTCTGAATCTTTTGAAAAACCACAATAGACAAATAACTTATCATCAAAAACAACCACGCTATGCAAATATCTCTCTGTTTTTTCTTTTTTATTATTCTTAGTATTAGGTTGGATCCATGTCGATGTGTCCAAATTAAACATATGCATATCATTGTAATACTCATTTTCCTCGCCGCAGCCGCCTAGGGTATATAATATATAGTATAAATAAATTGAATACTCATGGACAGAGATGCCTGACACTTTATAATGCTTATTTTTTTTACGCTTCATTTTTGTTTAAAGCAATAATTAAGTGTCATAAAAAAACATACTAAACACAATTAGATGATTATTCCATTGACTCAACGTATGGCCATATCGTTTGCTGGGAGGAGTACCTTTGATATTCTTTAAAAACAGATATAAATATCAAAAGATGGAAAACTATTTGAAAACGGAGGTGGTGTAGTCAGATTATTCTATACCACAACAGTTCGTTTGTTTGCTTTTTTTTACCTTGACTGGCTCCCAGCGCATAGTACGTAAATCCAATACGTTTAAACCATTTCTTACGACACCACCTCCACCGAAAACATAAAGTTTTTGGTTTATTTTAGCAAAGGAAGGACACCAGAGTCCAACCAAATTGACACCGGTGGTTTGAATCAATTGACCTTGTTTCGATAATTCCATTATTTACTATATATATACATAACAATGCCAATATCAATGAAGAATGTATATATTTATATACGTGGTGGATGATATGAAGTGGACGAAAAAGAAAGAAAAAGATAAAAATAAAAAAGAATGATGATGGTTTTATATGCATAAACAATAGACCACATGGTTTATATTAAGGGGGAGAGTAATCATTTTTTCAGGATTAGAATGGGCTTTTACTCTCCCAGCACCAAGTGTTGGTTTTCTGGATTGCCACGTATTTTTTTAAAATTACCGGCTTTTCAGAATCCACTCTATATACTGTGGGAACTAATTCCTAAAATATACCGCCCCATCTATAAACCTATGAAGGCAGGTATTTGAGTGAAATGTCTAATAAACACACATGATAGACAGCAGAGAGGATCGGTAAATGAACAGTAGTGCTTAATGTACTTGAACACCATGTAAACGAGTATGTAATGCATTGAAGAGTGATCCTAGTTATCAGATACATCGATTGAAAAATTCCTTGAAAACGATATGAACTTGGCGCAGTGAATATCAATGAATAATATTCAATTGCGTAGTGGTAAATCATTTTTAATATCTTTCATGAAATTAAAACATGTCTTGTAGAAAGAAGGAATGCTGATAATAGGTATTAATAATTCTTTTAAATAATAGTTTAATTATTTGAATCATTTGAGGGTGGCTAGAATGACATTCTGTATGAATTATAAATAATTATAAACGACTGAAGCAATGTGGAAGACACACGCGTAAGAAAGATACATGATGGATCGTCGTTTAAACTTCACATGTGCTTCATCATCCAATATTACTCCCAATAGATTTTCGCTATTCTCATCTTGTCCGATTTGCAATCTCTCGCTTGTATTATATAACCTTATAGTAAGTGAAAGATGCTCCTGTCAAAATGTTTTATAGGATTTGTGGAACTGTTGACTGAGTAAAATATTTTCTAAAAATACATAAAATCACTTGTTGGTCGTACCATTCTATGGTACTGATGTTAATACTACTTTTTTGGTAATTTAACAGTGATATTGTCGGTCATCTCATTGCTATTGACATCTCCGTCTTCTTATTTATAACAATTGTCGATCTTTATTTCCTTTGAAAGAGGATACGATAGGAAACACCATAATTTTTTTTATATCTTTTTTTTTTTTTTTTTTTACTTATTAACAACTCTTCTATGTATTCGCTTTTGCTAATGTTCTTTACCTTTCTTCCTCTCCTTCCAAAGATAGAGTGCTAAGCATAACGTGAAACAACAACAGCTATGCATGGTTAATTTAAACTCATGAGTTTGCTACTCAGGCACGTTCCTTTTTTTCCACGAGAAACTACTTTTATTAGACGATCACATAAATAGATTATTAAGGTTTCACTGTTGCTCATGCTTTTGCGGTTTGAATTATTCTCGAATGTATTAAAGTATAAATAGCATTTATTCTGAAGATCTTTTTTTTATGTAACAATGGTCTAAAAACACCTATTACTACCTGCATGAATTAATAATTTACACCCATTTCACAGTACTCATGCATTTTAATCCTCAATTATAGACATAGACATCATTTTTTTATGTCAATTACTATACGCAGTATATATAAAAAAAATACAGCTATTCTTTTTTTTCTAATTGTGATAATTCTATATACATATAAATTCTAAAAAAAAAAAGCATCATCATATAATGGAGCGATGTAGTGTGTTGATGTGTGTCGTTTTATAATAATACAATGGAAAAAAAAACCACTTTTTACCCATGAATCGTACAAGAAGTCATTAATAATAATAATAATAGTAAATAATAATAATAATAATAAAGAGTGAGTTCAGATGTAATATGAGGTAATATATAGAAAAAAAACACAAAACAAAAAGGAATAAATAAGATATGTGAGTTATAAAGAAAAACAACAAACAAAGAATACGTAGAATAAAAAGTGGGTGGATGCAAATAGGGAAAACAAGAAGTGTAAGTGATCGTCTGTTTTTTTTTTTTTTTTTTTTGAAATAAGGCGATTCAGATACATACCAAAAGAAAGTTTGAAATGCTTCTTTCTTTCTCCCTCTCTATTTTGCACAAGAAAATGTCGGAATGTGTAGAGATATATGTAATAGATTGTGCTGGAAATTGAGAGAGAGAGAGAGAGAGAGAGAGAAGGGAGAAGAGAAAGAGGAGGATATATTAAATAATATGATAGACAAGATAATTAGGTAATCCCCATACTTCATACCCTAATGCTTTGGCCATTTTTGCAAAACCTTCGGTTTCTACCTCATGTTGATAAGGGAATGTTGGGAAAATTGCACCTTCTCGATGAACTTGAGCCTTAACTAATGTACAGGTGCCACCTACAGCATCTAATGGAATAGCATGGAAGATATCCGTAATACCATCAGGGAATCGCATATCAATCATGAGTTTACGATGTGTCACCAATTCAGGATATCCTAATTTAAATAAAATTCAGTTTAAGTTATACCTAGCTTTTCATGATCGTGGAACCAATATTTCCTCCACTTCCCCCAAAAAAAATATTTATATTACCTTCTACCAAGACATCATCAGGTTGCAATGTCTTTTGAAAGGCACGACTTTCTGGTGTTTCTTGCCAATTATTTCGATCATAGCCACCTTCTTCATTATAAGAATGCCACCAACAATTAGGTGCCAACACATCCTTATTCATCCCAATCAATTCTTCCAACAGAGTCGAAGGATATTCGACCACATCACCATCCAACCAAAGCACCCAAGAAATTTCTTCTGTCAACGCTGATGATAACAAGGTATTTCGACTCTTGGCCATAATTTTACGTCTCTCCACTTGAACACCAAATGCATGACGTTCTTCTGTATTGGACAATTCAAATTGGAAATCCTTTTGAAAAATAGAAATGCGATGAAACTGTTGCCATGGTTCTTGATTGTTGGAGTACCATGTGGCCATTTCATGAAGTTTTTCAATCGTTCCGTCTGAAGAATCTGATACCAAAAAGCCCAATGAAATTAAATGGTGTGGATAAGTTAAACTATTGACATTTTTGAAATATTTTTCAATATGGTGAGCAGCGTCTTTGAAAGGGGTCAAGATTAATACATGTTGCGAAGGTTCATTGGTGTCTGTGGATGATTGGTTGAGTTTATCCATGTCGTAATACCGGAATCGATTGTTGTTCTTGTTGTTAGGATGGAAACGACTGGTGATGGAACCACCGTCTTCAATGCAAGTCCATGACGATGGTAAACTGGATGTGGATGAAGAAAATAACCAATAGATTAAACTACAACTCACCAGAGCGATCGTAATGACCTGCACCCGTGCACTGAAGAGCATGTTATATATATGTGTCTATGATAGGTTTTTTTTTGGTGTTTGTATATATATTATAAGAGGGATATATGTTTGGTTCCCTTTTTTTTAATATATGTTGAAAAAGAGGTATATAAAAAAGAGGAAGAAGAAGTGTATTTAATATATTCAGGAGGTTATGTATGAATGAAAAAAAAAAGGAGTGGCAGAGAGAAAGAGAGTGAAAAAGAAGGTTTCGATCCAACAAAAAAATATAAAGTTCGGGACAAGAAAAAAGACCCAAAATGAGTGGTAAATTTCAGCTTTATTTTATTACTATTATTATATTTATGAAGCAGAAGTGTAAAAGTAAATGTTTTGCCAAAGAGGTAGATAATCACGTAAGATACCTAATAATAATAAAAAAACATGATGGTAATGAGTATATCATGGTTACCTATTCAATATAGGATAGACCCTTGTTATTAATAATAATAATATATTTACCTCCAACAAGAGATACCACAGGTTTATTTTCCACGGAGTTACAGAAACGCTCTAAGCGTGGTCTATAAAATATTACAATAATATAAATCATACCCGATCAGTTTTAGTGTGAAACATTGCAAAAAATTATCATCTTTCATCATTATAACGGATGGCGAGCGGGGGAGCAATAAGATCTGTCATCTTAAAATAAAAAAACCCCACACACAAAAAAAAAATCATTGACAATTTTTTTACCTAGTAACGCGAATATAAAATGCACCTCTTAACAAATTTAGCCATAGTAGCTGCAATCGTCGTGCATATTCTTGTTTTTCAAGGGGCATCATTTTGGATCGACCACCATGAGGTTGTTCAAACGCCTGACGTACCATGGCTTGAGATAATAATTCGACAGCCAAAGATAATAACCAAGGTTTCCAAGATAATCGACCATATTTCAATACAGCCAATACATAAAGCAAGGGTCGTAAAATATACAACACTTCACCTGATTTACCAATAGCATTCATAATATGTACCATTTGATCTGGACGGCGTAATTTTTCAGGTGTTAATACCTTAGACATTAAATAATCGGTGACATCGGTAAACTTGCGTACACCACCTTGTCGACCTCTTTGTTGTTGTTGTACTTGAGCTGCCTTGGCATTATCAAATTCAATAGTGGATCGCATCATTGGCATTTCTACACCCGATCGTTCTCCTGTCCATCGTTCTGGTACACTGTCCAATCGTCGACTTCGTTCCAAAGAAGCTGGATCCACATCCCGTTGTAAGTGATGAGGGTACATGATCATACGATTTGATGTTAATTTGAAAAGTGACAAACGAAGGGCCACTTTGATAGCTTCCAAAATGGCAATCCATCGCCATTGGGCTTGTTTGCCCCATTTTTTCAACACGCCCATTTCCATCAAGACTTGGGTATAGGAGATAATGGATAATAAGGTCGAACAACGTTTGTGCATGGGAGAATGACTTGACCAAAAATTAATATACTTGTTGAATGCTGATTCTTCATGCTCAGATTTACTTTCTTCAGCATGGTTATGTGCTGCTCGTCGTAAGATGGCATTGTGATATAAACCAAGTAAGTTTAAAGCAGCATAAACTGTTTAAAATATTGATAAAGTATATATATATATATATAGTTTGGTTAGTTTTTATTCTTTTTCTTTTCTCTCTCCCCTATAATCCCTCTTCTCCTTCTTTCCCCCTTCCCGAAAAACTGTTATTGTCCAAGCATTTCTTGACAGTTCTTTGTTTCTTTAAAGGATAGGTTTTTTGTATATAGAAGGCGTGAGAAGAAAAAAAGAGGATGCTATATTTCAATATACTACTTACCTGCTTGTGATGCAAACTCGGCGTCGTGGAAACGACCTACAATTCTTTTTTATAAGCATAAAAAATATACATATAATTCTACTTTTTTTTTATATTACCTGGTAAAATATAAGTTAAAGATCGAAGTGATGCTTCAATACCAGTAATTTGTGAAGCATTCTTTAATAAAAAATCATCATATTTTGTTAGGTATTCCATAATAATTGTTTATATTAAAAGGAAAGGAGTAATTATAGTTATCGGTTGTTGTTGTTGTTGTTGTTGTTGTGTATGTGTTTGTTGGGGGGAGAGAAAGGGAGACGTAATTGAAAATGAAAAAAAAAAGTGAAAAAGAAAAAGAGAAAAGGGAAATTTATGAATTAAGTTTTACGCTGACCAATTTCAGTTGATTCTTTTAAGTCACAATGTTCAAATGTGGGTTATTAAAAATGGCCGTGCGAGAATTATTTTATATAAATTTATATAAACCCCATGAATGATTAAAGAGATTGTTTTTTATTATTATTTCTAATCTAAAATACTTTTTTTTATATATACTTTTACATATAATATATATAAAATTGAAGAAGAACAAAGTGTATTTTCTTTACAAAATATTACAAATAATAATCAATTGAGAGCTGTACAAAAAAAAAAAAAAGAAAAAAGAATCTAATAAAAAAAATGGAATATATAAAATAGTTGCTCTATAGGATGAAAAATGCTTTTTTTTTGGTGAGGTTGACTAACTTGTTATGATGAATGTTGCTTGTTTTCGAAGGAGTTGGTGTCTTGGGTATGTATAAATAATAATAATAAGGAAGAGGAGGATAAGATGATGATTTTAAAAATTCAAGCATGTGATTTTATAAAAAAAAGAAGAAGTAAAAGGTGGCGTTAGTGATCGTTATTCGATTTGATGTTTTTTTGTTGTTCTTGTTGTGATGCTTCTGCCATGACTACAAATCGTTCAAGAACCTATTGTTTTTATATAGTTATTATTATTAACCATCAAATTCAATTCATTCTTATTATAACTATTATCATTATCCACAAACTTTACCTTACTAAACCCTTCTCGACCAACAGCGGCATTTTGTTGAAATCGTTTAATTGAAAAATCTTCTAATACACTCGCCCAGCGAGTCATCATACTTCCTGCTGAAATAGTAGCTTGTTGTGAAAATTGAGTTCTAACCATTATATCATTAGTTCTATACATCCTATATCATCGTCATCGCCATCCATGCGTTCATAATCATAATAATAATAACATACTTATTGGAATCTTCGGGATGTACACTGTATTCAATTTCTTCCTCCACTGATAAGAGATTAGACATGGTCAAGTTTTGGCTCCGCATCGTCAATGTTTTTTTCTTTGGATCAATAATTGAAATTTCTCGTACATATTGTGCGTTAGAGTCACCACCCAATAACTATTGAATATGGTACATGATTATATAATTAATATAATGCTAAATCTATAAATCAATCATGGATAGAGAGATAATCGCAAAAAAAGAAAAAAAATTAAGAGTGCGTTTTACCTTCATGATAAGTCTAGGTACACTCTGGTTAACTGTAATTAAACGTTCAGTTGTCAAAACACCTGTTTCAGGATCTAAACGTCTATCCAATACATCGACTGCATGAACATGAGTACAATGTTCATTAGGATATTTCTGCCAATTAGCAGCAGAAACAAGACTCCATTCATATTGGAAATCATGAACTGATTTAAAAAGTTTCATTCTATAGATATATATAAAGGGAGGGAGAAAATAGAGAGAGAGAGAGAGGAAGAGAGAGGAAAAAAATAACAAAAATAAAATTTAAAGCCCTACAGACTAAGTGAACTTCTCCACTTTTTTTTTTCAAGAAGTTGATTTAAAAGATGAGATTTGGCTGTTGCTTTATATAGTCGCGAAAATCGATTTTTCCCGGACATGCAAATGCAAATCAAACAAACGGAACATTTTATTTACCGCTCATAGGTGTCTGGAAGAACATGCAGCCGACTCCCAAAAAGAAACATTTTAACCTATTCCGATAGGTTCCAGCCTTTTTATCCTTCCTTCTATTTCTTTTTTGGTTTCATCCAATCTTATATATTTAATGTTTTATAAATTCTTTTTTTCTTGTTTTATCATAATAAGAAGATATATCAAATGAAGGTTGATAGATAGAGGAGAAAGATGAAATATCTGTTATGATAAATTTCGTAAACTCGGTACTACTACTAGTGAAAATCCCACTCCAAGATGAATATACTATTTATGGATAGAGAAGACTACATCATCTATTTCCATTCTTAACAAAATGGTTAAATAGAGGCCTGTCATTGTGCGATTATACAATGCATGGTTTTTTTTATATTATAAAAGATATGGAACCATTTCGCTCTACTGCTATTGAAGATGAAAAATGATGACAAGAAGTGACGTATGTTTTTATAGTGTTTATAAATGATGCATGGATGTTTCTGTCTGGAGAGTGGAAAGATGTGGCATAATATTCCTTTTAAATCAATCCAATAATTACAAAACATTCGGATACTAGTCATTCAATTGGTAATACAAGTCATTCTATAATCTAGAAACATGCTACTACTATGAGTCAAATTATGTAGTATAACGAGGAGCTTAACTTATTATATAAGGTGGAAAGATATGCGCCTATACGCTATTGCATTACAAACTTCTTTTTTTTCATAAATATCACTTCTCTTTACATTTTCAGTCAACCGAGAAAAGAAATCATATTATGTAGGATAAAATGAAAATAATAATGGATAAAGTTAATCATGTTGTAGTAATAATAGATGCTCTTTTTTTTATTTACACGATCCATATAATTTGCGATTGGCCTACTATATATAACTAACTGTCCGTGAAGACGTTTTATAATAACTACTAATAAACATACAATCTACTTAATGAGCTTTTTTTTACCAATCCAAGGGACAAAAATCATTATGAAAACATTCATGCTGCCCTAGATCAATATCCATTGTGTTAGGTGTAAGATAGAGGAATATAGTCATTTACTAGTCTAATTTGTAAGCAATTCATTTCAAAGTTATACGACTCTACTTCATTGTACACATCTGGAGGCAGATTTGCTTCCTTCGATGGTTTACTCAAGATCAAAACTACTGTTTTTTCTAGTGAACCATTCTCTTGTTGAAAACGATGAATTCAGTCATAAACTATTACTAGCAAAGACACCAGTACAATCAAGTCTACCTTGACCAAATGGAAGTTTCATAATATTACTATCAGTAATGGTTTTCCAGAATTGTACGTTTAATTTACCATCTTTAAGAGTGGCGTTACCATAAGTAATGAATCTCGATGATAAAGACCTTTCTAGATCATTACTTTTAATCCAACTTGAATTACACGGATAATCAGTGGATAAAGCAGGTAATGCACAACCAGGCAAGTTTCCAATTACAACGTTAATAGCAGAATTTTTACCTTCATCACCTTTACAATAATGATCATGAATCATGGTGAATATAATGTTGAGTGCTAGAATGAAATTACAATGATACATTTTCTTGTTCAGATATAGAATAGACGACATCTTCTACTTGATGACAACCATCTTCAGTTTCTGGACAATATACCATTGCTCCTCCCCATGTTCATCTTTCAAAATCCCATTTTAATCTCCAAAAAAACAGCGCGGTGTTATTAGTAAAACAAGTGACCCCATCGATACATAGTAAGGTACAGTTCTTTCAATAGAATGTATTTTCATCAACGATAGATAGGTAGTTCTAGTTAGGTGACGAGTGTCGAGCAACTTTCAGAAGGTCATTATGTCCATCATAATATCGACAGTTGCATTTTATTCCATATAATAAACTTACAAATATTTCCTTCTCTTTTTAGTTGGGTATCTTTATAATAAAAAATATAATACGAATAAATAATACCTTTGTTTTTTTCATGATACTTACATTATATAATGTGAAATAATAGTAAAGATGAATATTAGTGTGTAATCAATGTAGAATTATCCCCTTCCAATATTGTGTTAAACTTAGCTTATTTTAATAATCTTTTCTAATATGATTCACTGACCTATTATTCAACAGCTTTTTGGAATTATTTCTTTTTACGTATTACCACCATATATGGACCTCAAGTAGAACAAATCCAGAAATTAAACTGTAGTTTTGAATATGCTACTAGTAAATCCAAAAGGATGAAGAGGGTAAAAACATAATCATGCTAACAATAACATTCATTGGCTCAATGTTCCTTGTTTCGCATATAGAATGGTGACCCATAGATTAATTAAGCATAATGCCATTCTAAGAAAAATAAAGACTCAGCTTTCCAATTTCATTGGATATCATGATTTTTTTGTTGAAATAATAAAAAAAGACGCGTTTTAAGTTGTAGCTTTTTTTTTTTTGAGGCTACACACACCTAAAAAAAAAGACCAAGTTGATTATTATTATATGAACAAAAAAATAATGAAAGAGTATTCAAAACGTTCGACACCTTCACGTCAACAACAAAAACAGATAAAACCTTCACAAAAACGTGCTTTACCACCAAGACACTCTTTTCTTACAGAAGCTGTCCAAATCGCTTTAGAAAAACAATCAAGTAAATAATATTCTTATTATTTTTTATTATTAAAACTCTGTTTTTTTTTCGTCCCATCGATCTGTACTCATCGCCTTTTTCGAAAAAAAAAAATAAACTTTCCATTTCTTCAAATTGATTTTTTTTTTTCATCTCGTCTCTAATGACTAGGCAAATTGGAACCTCATATTGATGCCAATACTATACTTTATATTACCGATGAAAATAATAATGGCGATCTTTTAGATCAACCAGTAGCAATGGTACAAGACGATCAACAAATACATGAACTATTATTAGACCATAAAGAACAACAACCCACTGTGAAACCTGTTTTTACTGTTTTTGATAAACCTCCGCGACGCCCGAGGAGACGTTCTTTACCAAACGTACCTATCCATCAAATTGAGGTAATATGTTACTTACGTTTATATATATATAAGAACAAATACATATGCATCATTTATTGATATATAAAAATATAAAATGAAATAGCCAATACCCGAAGAATATTATCTTAAACGACATCGAAAACATGAAAAAGAAGAAAAAAAAGTAAAAAATCGAGAAAAAGAACGATTACAGCATGAAATGTATCAACAACAACAATTTGTTGAACGTATACGACATACTGATAAATCCATTATTATGGCCATTGCCACATCATTAAAACACCAACAAGAGATTCATCATGATAAAGAGGAGAAGGAGGATGAGGCTCAAAAAGTGGATAATAATAATAATAGTAATAAAGAAAAGGAGGATGATAGCCATCATGACGACAACTTTCCTTCTTCTATAGATACAACAACAGTATTACCCGAAGTATTACCGGATATTGATGTATTATATCGTCAAGTATTACATGATGCAGAAGAACATTTACGACGTTATGAGATGCTTGGATTAACACGAAAATCACGTAAAGAAGAATATAAGTCTCCTCCTATTGTACCTGATATATCCTCTATCCCAGCTTCACCACCAGCATCTCCTCCTCCTTCATCTTCTTCACATACAATGACGACCGTGCCATCATCTACATCTTTATCCTCTATAGCATCATCATCACCTCCACCCTCTCTTCCTCCTGCATCATCTTCATCTAATACTTTATCTACTTTTACATCTTCCTCTTCATCATCACAACAACAGCAACAAGCATCTTCAAAAAAGAGCACAACACCTATCAAAACACCATTTACATCATTTTATAAACATAAAAGTGCATCTCAAAATGAAACAGTACCTTCAGGAGCACGTCGAAGTGCACGAAATATACTTGCGTTTGGACATAGAATACCCCCTATGCGTGAATGTGATTTTCATTTACCTATGGATGAATATGGTGATGCGATGGAACAACGGCTCAGGAATAAATGGAAAAAACCAAAAAAAGCAGTAAAATAAATATTTCATCTTCATTTTCATACCTTAAATATCCTAATATCCATTTTTTTTCCACGAGTCTGGTTTTTTTTTAAGGAGTCTCCAAAAAAGCAAAAGAAAGGGGGGGAGAAGGAGAGGATGAATGGATAAATGGAATAAGTTGGATAGGATTATAATATAGAAATATATTTCTTTTATTTATATTTATTATAATATATATATATAAATACTGCACGAATTGAGTGTTTTAAGTGAAGTTAGGGAATAGGTTTTTTTTGTTGCGTGTGTCAAGTTATAAAATATGTTGCTTGTTTTTTTTTTGTCACATCTTACGACAACAAAGGTGACGACTCGCTGTTGTTGTTACGTGCATGTCCGCATGCATGGTGCCACACCCACGAAAATACTCCGTTAAATACAAAAACACCCAATACCAATACAACAAATCCACCCAGTTGGATCCAAGAGAAAGTATCCCAACCATAATGAATAGCAATAATCCAAATAAGAATTGTTCTACAAAATATATATATATTGATCGTGAGTACCTACCCTCTTTTGAAACCTAAATCTTATTCTTCTTTTTTTTTTCCCGTTCAACTGCCATTCCAACAAACAACGTCATTTTCATATAATGAAAAAAAATATCCCTTTTTTTGGTGAAACCATTTGTTACCTTAAAGTGTCAATGACACTCCGACCAGGCACTCCGACGGGTGTGCTTACAGCCAAACCAAAGAAGTTGAACAAAGCAACCATTAAAGCCAAAACAAGCGCCGATTGCCATAATACATAAGCATCAAACAGTTGTACCACACCTGCACGCATATCACCAATATCCAAAATGACGGCAATCACCATAGTAATAACTAATAACACGGTACCAAACGCGCCTTCAATACCCATGGCTTTCAAAGGATGAAGACGATAACGATCCATCAAATATTCTTCCAATACAAATTGACCAGCGACAAAGAGTTGAGCAACACAAAGGTAAGCAGGACCTACCCAGTCATCTTGCATGCAGACAAGGGTTGTACCGATGAGAATCGCAGCCACAGCTCCCCATTCATAACCAAGAAATCGTCGTGATAAGAAAATCAAACTAAAAATGGCGGAAAACCCAACAATACTACTTCTCACCATTTGAAAGATGGATGCTGTACTATAAATCAAACCCAAGTTCATCAACTATTTATCGTTGTCAAATGATTCTATATTAGTTTAATAAAATATCTTTTATTACAGAAAAAAAAAGAACGTGTTTCATATATTATCGTATGTTTATATGTAAAATAATAATAATAAAAAAAAACTTTACCGTAGTAGCAATCAGATCACAAGCACTTGGAACGATAAACCAGATAAGAGCCCAGTTACTTGACCTTGTAGCAGCGGCCCAATCGGGATGATCTCCATAACCAGGTGTAGGTTGTTGTGGAGGTTGTTGTTGTGGAGCGACTGCTTGTAAAAGAGAACGATCCAAAAGTGAAGGAGCTTTACTTGCTAACTGAATCACAACAATACATACAATTTCACCCAAGAATATCATGGCAGTTTGCAATAAAGGTTGAGCAAAATACACCGGTGGGTCATTGGTAGTTTGATTCACAGGTTGGTAATTCTGAAAAGTTAAAATAAGTGGTATAGAAACGCCTGAAACATCCAAGGGAAATTAGTTATTTTTTTTTCACTCCTTATTTTGACATTCTTGTAGTAAAAAAAAAAGGAAGTGTAGGTAGATAATATATAGATAAATTTCATTTACCAGAAGCCAATAGACCTAGTGTTAAAAAGAGGGTATATATAGTTCCCATGGTTATATGATTACAACTTTTAATATATAAAAAGCTGTCAAAAAAAGAAAGAAAGAAAAAAAGATAAAGAAGTAAAGAAAACGTTCAAGAAAAAAGAAAAAGTAAAAGAAAAAAAGAAGAGAAAAAAAAAAAGAATCAGGTTTTTTTTTTTTTACTTTAACTTATGCGCAACACATACATACACACACAAACACAAACACACAGTTCAGAGTTGACTCTCCGAATAATGCCTCTTCCTGTAACTTTCGCGTTTTACAACACAGTATGACATGCTTTCTTTTATATATATATATATATATATATATATTTCTTTATTTGATATGATATTTATTTAATTGTGTGAAAAAAAAGGAATTTTTATCTTTAGATACAACGTTTTTATTTTTCATCTTCATTTTTTTTTTTCGTTAAAAAACCTTTCATAATGAAAAAGGTCCAAAAGTAACTCCAAAGAAAATGAAATATAAAAACAAGAAAAAAAAAGGAGGTTGGTTGTTTCTTTTTGGGATGAACAAGAATATAAAAAATGATACATAAAAAAAAATAATACTAATCCATGCTAAAAAAAATGTGAGTGATGTATATATATAGAGAGGACGTGGTTTTGTATAGTTTTTTCTTTAAGTGTGAGATAATTGCATGTGTGTGAGTCTTTTTTTTTGGTGTGGGAAACAACTATATATAAAGAAGAGGATGATGGTAGTATAGGTAAAAGGGGGGATAATAAGCAAAAATAAGAAAGCTTATATATTTATATATAAAGTGTGTTGGTTGGTCGGATGATGATCATACTTAATAAAATGGATAATAAAATAAAAGGTACTCCATTTTATATAATTGTTATGAATGTTTGTTGAGTGTTTTTCTTTTTAAGCAGTAGCTTGTTGAGCAGATGATGAACCACTTGGGACAGTGGTAGCTGCAGCAGCTACTCGCTTACTCTTATAATCCTTAATAGCAGACTTGATAGCATCTTCAGCAAGCACTAAAATGATAATAATAATAATGTCAGTGGTGAGTATTATAGTCTCTCTTTCTCTCCACACTAAAATAAATAGTTCCATTTTTATATCTCCCTCTCCAGCCCTAAAAACAATAATAATAAATACATACTGGAACAATGCAATTTGACGGGTGGCAAAGATAATTCCTTTGCAATTTCAGTATTCTTAATTTGACCTGCTTGTTCAAGAGTCAAACCACGAACACGTTCTGTCATAAAACTAGAAGAAGCAATAGCTGAACCACAACCAAATGTCTTGAACTTGACATCAACAATTTTACCAGTGTCGTCATCCACCTTGATTTGTAATTTCATGACATCACCACAAGCAGGTGCTCCCACTAAACCTGTACCAACACCCTTTTCATTCTTGGGGAATGATCCAACGTTACGAGGTTTTTCAAAGTGATTGATAACCTATTATTATTATACTTTTGTTTAGAAAAAAAATGTTTTTTTTTCATTTCAAAAAAAAAAGATCTAAAATGAAATATATACCTTTTCGTGATAGAATCGTACACCGTTAGCAGCAGAAACAGTCAAAGGCTTACGAATAGCTTGAGTAGAACGGTTCAATGTAGTCAAAGTATTGCGAAACATTATTTTGATTGTTAATAATAATAATAAAAAAAAGAGAAGGGAGTAAAAGAAACAAGTTGAGAAATGAAAATGGGGGTGCTGAGATTTGCTGACTGATATTTATATTGTTTATTTCCAAATGATTAGAAACCCCCCCGCCCCAATCTGATTAAACTTTGATTGGCTAAAAATGGACTTGTAATCGACCGAGATGCCGCACAACCTTTTTTTTCTTTTTGCTTCCTTTCATAATAAAACCAGACTGAAACGTGATCATCCACCAAACAATTTTTATTATTATGCTAAACAATAATAATCTGATGAAAAGGGAGTTCATTCAATTTCTTTTCGTCATAACTACGTTTTTTTTTTCATAAGAAGTAATATGAATTTTATTTATGAAAAGGTTACACAAATGCTATCTTGACTCGGTTTAGTCAAGAAAGGTAGGACGAAAATGGAGTTCTTTCTCTATCAGATTTTTTTTTGTTCATTTAAACGTGGTTATATTCAACAAGGTTTCAAAATAATACCAACAGTTTCTATTAGAATATATAATTGAATAATGTAATAACGTAGAATTAATGTATATTTAACATGAGGATACTATCATATAATTCAATAAAATATATATAAATGACAAGCATAGTATTAATTATTCAATAGGAAAAAGCGATATCAGAAAAACCGATTTGCCCCGAAAAAAAAAATGAGAAATATAGATGAACACAAAGATTTTTTCATCTCTTTTCCTTTTGCAGTTTATATCACTGAAACAAACGTTTCTCTTTTTTTTATAGGTTCTTGTTGTAATCGTTGAATATATATATACCACCATCATTCATTTCATCCTACAGCATGCATAATATCGAGAAATAGGATATGTATCCGGTTGTTGTTATTTCTATCGTTTAATGAGGTCCTCTTTGATCCAAATGATAATAGATTACATCCTTTGTCATATAGCGTATAATACATCCGCAGTAGGTCATTGAAAAAATCAGTGATGAATAAAAAGTAACCTGTTCAAGTGCAAAAGAGATCAAAAATATGGTTTTTTTTTTGACCTTAGAAAATAATTAAAAAAGTAACTGTTTATCAGTCGGACTTTTTTCCTAATCAGATTGATTGCTTGTCACAAGAATGAAACTAAACCACATGGATGGAACCATTGGATAAAAATAGAAAGGAAGAATTATTTCATAGTGCTTTTGGTCCCAATCCATTATCATTATGATATCATTCGTAGAAATATGGGGAACCAGGTAAAAATATATATAACCCATCATCCCTCATTTCAATATAGAATATAATTTAATTGTGTCCATTAGATATAAATAATAATAATAATATAGAGTACAAGAAGATAATGATACAAGATGGTGTGTAAGGGAAGAAACTTATTAACATCCTCCACCGCCGCCACCTCCACCCCCTCCACAACCGCCACCACCACCGCCTCCGCCTCCTCCTCCACCTCCACATCCTCCTCCACCGCCTCCTCCTCCTCCACCGCATGCACCTCCACCTCCTCCGCAGTTGGCGTTGGCGATAGAGTTTCCAATAAGTTGACCGAGACCTTCTCCAAGGCCACCCCAATCTACATGTTGATTATTCTTTTTAGGAGGTCGTTGATTCCATTGTGTAAGGTTCAATACAGTAGCAGGTGTCACGAAAGGTAATAGGTTTGGCCATTGAGCGGAAGCTGCTTGTCTTTGTGAATAAACTAGATCGATGGATAGAAATGATAAGTTTATCTGGTAGTGATATATATATATATGATTTCATGGGATGATGAGTGCAACTTACTTATATTGCTAATTTTTTTTTATTTCGTTATCATTTAGTAGAAAACATGATTATTAGTTTGGGTCTTTTCTTTCAATCCATATTGATAATTATCAATTACACTTACTCTAATTGGTTGTTAGGTCCAGTAAATCCTATATGGTTTGATTCATATATTGTCAGTTATATATTCTATTTATTATTACATATAAAGAAAAAGTGTAAATACCTGCAGCACAATTGATCGTTCTATCAATATTAATCGAGTTAAAAAAACAGAATTCTTAAACTTGTCTTATTTTAAAAATTGTTTCTTATTCTTACCCAATATATCCATATCCTGTTTTTTGTAATTCTTCATGAAGTCGAAGTTGGTTAGATTCTGTTATGGTTGTATTTCTCCTAACATTGAAGATGGATTTCACTTTTCCTAATAAACGAAAGATATTAAAGAAGTTTAATAATGGTATGGTGAAAAAAAAACGATATAAAAGAAAGAGGGGTATCGCATACTTCGATCATGATGACTTTGTTCTTCGTGAAAGAATTCTTGTTGACTCCTATATTATAAAATGAAAGACCAAGTGTTTTAATTAATATAATAGTTGTAGATTAAAAAATTCATTACATACTTTGCCACAACAAACTTATCCGTAGCATCCATCAATGTTCCTGGATTATAATCCACAGAACTCAATCCAGGGTTAAATGTTTTACGAATTTTACCAAAAAACGTCGATCCTCTTTTCGATTTCTTGTCATTACCATTGTGGATCTTTTCATTCAATTCACGCACATTCTTATTTATCAAATTATGTCCATTCGTTTCACGCCATACTTTATCCGTCCCATCGGCAAATTGTTTCAATCGTTCTGGTACAATATTATCATCATGATTGACATATTGACCCGTATACTTGAATGTAAAAATCCGATATGCGGCTGGATGTAACATATGGGTATGCCATGCCAAATCGATTTCCAACGTAGGTACCATGACTTGAGAAGGATACATCATGATCATTTTCAAAAATTCATTGTATTGTCGAATCCCTCGTACGATCCCAAAGGGGGATTGCCAATCAATCTTGATTACAGCTTTGATATTAAAATCTTGTTGTCTTCCTACTGCTTGAATTAAATCCAATGAAAATGGACTAGGGTTGTTTTGATAACATCCACGAAGGGCGTTCACTAAAAGAGGTGTAGCAGTTCGATGCCAATCTTGGGTTTTTTGCATTGAACTGCCTTTCCCATAAAATGTATTTTTGTTTGGGTCCGCCATGTCTTGAATAAAACCAATGATTTGATCCATGGATCGTTGAGGGACTAACAGTCGAAATTCAGGCAATAGTTTTTCTTCAGCAATTTTCATCACATGTGCCATGGTACGTTGTATTTGGAATCGACCAGGTTGTTTAATGTTGCCGTTTTTTTCTAAAAGAGTGCCACTGTGGTCATCATAACATTATGTTGTTGATTAGTACTTATTCTTGCAGAGAAGACAAAAAACTAGATCTCATGAAAGGTTCAATTTTTTTTTTACATACGCGATTAAAAAGGAACGAGATTCAATGTCTTCATTTAATCGAACAACGGATGTTGTTCCCACTGTAGTTGAACTGCGACAAGTATGACAATGGATACCCATGAATGGATCATGTCGCCAATCAGCATATTCAATCCTATATATATATGTTGTCAATAAACAATCTACATAGCAAGGAAATAATAATAATAATAAAGAGAATTGCTTATATATTCTTACCAGCTGCATTGCATAGATGAAGAGCAAAAACTACAGTCTACTGTAGTTGTTCCTACTACGACATTTTCTGGTGTTAACATATATGGTTCATCATTTCCATAATACAATGCCCAAGTATTCATCACTGTTGGATCGAGATAGGAAGTTGCATTTTGATACTAAAAATAGCATACAGACTTTAGATGGATGATGTTCTGACAGGAATATATGATACTTAGTATGACGAATACTAATTCCAAGGTGTAATAAAAATGAATTACCAATTGTCGTAAGGGAAGGTTCATTTTAAATATAGAGGTTTGATTTAATCGAATAGCATCTTCAAAATAACGAAAGGGACTCAACATATGGGCATGCCATAAATAAGCAACATCTAGATGATAATATATACGTATCATCATTCCAAAAAAAAAAAAGGCGATCAATACATCATTTTTTCAGACACCTCTACTATAAATAATAATAATAATAATATATTTTACCAAGAGGAGGAACAAAAGGTTTATAACCTGATCTTGAAAAAGAAGATTGAATTATATGTCTCCATTGAATATATCGACGTTCTGCTCGAGCCAACAAAATTTTTAAATGAAATGGATCAAATTTTTCTTTATACAGTAAAAATTGTTCCATTAATGATAAATAATAATGACAATGTTCAACGGTGACCACATTGTTCAATTTTGGAAATTGATTGGGTTTTACTTCGCGAGGAGGTGGTGATGCATATTTAATATTGGATGATGGTTGTTGTTGAAGAGAAGGAGGAGGAGGAGGTCCTGGAGGTGGTCGATAATCTGGTGGCCTTGACGTATTTGCTGCCATTGCATATATAAAAAATAATTGTTCAAGTCTGGTGGTGGGTATAATAAAACAAAAAATAGAAAGAGAAAGGTTAAAAAAAAGGAACAAGAATTTAAATAGCCTGATAGTTTTTTTTTTTTTTTGGTTTTAGAAAACAAGGTTACTCAGCCACGTTATATGAACTGTTCCATCCATTTATCTTCCTTTGAGGGTGTAATCCTGCGTAGCCAGCACAGCAAATATTAGTTTTGAAGTTAAAGATGCTTACCGCGCAGAAAAGTATTCCTTTTTCAGCTTAGTAGTTTTTTCTATTGTTGTACAGAATAGAAATAAATGGATGATCATCACATGTTTATCCGCCACCTCTTATTCTCAACCAAGTTTACAAGTTTATATAGCTAAATTACTTTTTGTTTAGCATATATATTATATGTCTATAATATAGTTACCAAGGTCTTACACAATCCTCGCACCTCAAAAAATAATATATTGACTTGTTTCTTCCCATTGACAAGATGAATGATGTACAGTAATTATTCACACACTATTATTATATATTTATAAATTCAACCTTATCCTGATAAAGCATGAAAGCATAGATTTGTTACACGATGAATTTGTGTTAATGCATCCTATATGAACTAAAATGTGTGACACGAATGACATACTATCTACCGTCATTATGGTAAAAAAAAACAGTAACCCAGCTGGATGATCTTGTTACCATTCTTAAATAATATGATCATCCTCAACATGATTATCATCACCATATCCATAAAATAATAATTAATATATTATATATATCGAGAAAATATATAGCTATTATGATCAAAAGAGTTTACGATCATAAGATAACTGGTCGGTAGAAATGATAAAAAAGTAGAATTTATATATTCTTGGTCACTATAATTTTAAACAGACATCAGTGCCAAATGGCGCACAGGTGTATCATAATAAGGTTAATAACAGTAACATTCATTCGTATCATTTTTTCCTTCCATGTTTATCGTTCTTCTTGATTATGAACGACAATAACTTGTTTATATTGTTGCAACCATCATCTTGTTGAGCATAAAAGCACACTGAACTAAAATGATATTTTTAGTCTATTATAGAGGTTTACAAAACAAATAATAATAGTGTGTGGTAACTAAAGATAAGTTTCGAGTAACACTACTACTTATTAGTATAACAAAATATTATTTGTATAGTCTTTACATACATTGATGATGATGCTGCTGCTCAGCAAAATATAATAAGATTATATTACATAAATACATAAAAAATTAACCATACTTGGGAAAAATATCAAGTAATAGGAATACTTCTGAAAGTTCTGAAAAGAACATCCCAACTGGCTCAGAATACTCTGTGATATATTATTAGAGTTTGATATAAATTCAACAGCATATTTTTCTGACACTTGAGGTTTATGATACAAAGCATTATTCGATAAATGATGATAAAAAAAACCTCTCAAGTTCTCTTATATGCAGAAACTGAGGAAAAATGTGTTATTTAGCTGTGATTGTCTTCTGTATGGTATATTGTTTAACATTTTACCGGAATGTCGAGTATGATATGCATTTAGATAATAAATGCAACTATTATAGCCTATAAATTATATATTTCACTTCATTCTATCATTGCTATTGCAGTAACTTCATGAAATGTACAAAAAATATTTTTTTTAACCTGTTGCCAGCAACTAATGGGGTTATTGTCGCTTACGCTTTTTTTTCTTGTTGACAACAAGAGCATTATTCTTTTTACGCGGAAATGATGGGACGGATATCAAAAGTAAGCAAATGTTACTGATCGATGATGTTATTAATTTCATAGCAAAGGATCCAATTGGTAAGTTATTTCAGAATCTTTGTTATTATATTATGTTGTTTTATAACTCATTCTATTGTTGATTAGGACCAACTCCGGTGGTAATGAATTTGATGGTTGGTGCTGGAGAAGCTGCTTATTCTTCAGAAAGCCGCAAGATGCAACACGATCTTGGCAAGCCTCTTCGCGAAGGCAAGGATGTTTTATACGGGTTGATCAACTGTTCGCCTGACCCAATAACAGCCAGCAATTCGAATGGATGGGTACTGTACTCGCTCACTATAATGATACTACCCGTGGAACTGAAAATGCATCGTTCTATCGAATTATCATTATATCGAATTAGTGCCCAGGATGTTATTTACCGGTTAAAATCGTATCCTTTAGTAACTTATGTTTTTTATGAATAGTCTCATCTCAAAATTATGTACCTATTAATTAAAAGAATATAAAATACTACTAGAATAGGATAAAAAAAATAATTTATTCCATAATTTCACCCAATGTCATTATACATTTTAATACGTAGCCAAACCCAAAAGCTACTTTTGACCGTCCCATGGAAGCAGATAACAAGATGAATATTTTTTTTGTAATAAATGGTTTCTATTTAACCAATAGGTAATAACAAAAATAAAATAGAAAAAGTATATAATCATACGAATTAGAGAGGTTTCTTGGTTATGCAAAATGGCACCTGCTTTATTTCCTCTCACATCCAACTTATTCCCAATAATATCAACAATATCTATCATACATATTAAAATTTTTGATTATCATAAAATATAAATAGAAAAAACATACAAAGCAACATTCATGCTTGTTGCGGATGTTGTTTCTACTTTGATAGATTTTACCATTTTTATTTTTCAAAGAAAAATATTTGATACAAACAATATGTAATAACGCTACTTGTAACTACACTGTAGTTTTGGCACTTTTTCGTGATTGATTCAATTTGTTCATGATGGATAAATTAAATACAATACACTGTGTACCTCGTATGTGTGTTTTGCTTTGTTTGAATTTTATTTAGTCTACTTTTTTGTGTTCATTCGGTTAGTTACTATTTCTTTTTTTTTTATTTCTCCATCTTAGTCAAAACACGCTCTCTGCTGTTAAGAACTCTTACCAAAAGATCTAAGAAAACGGACAGGAAAAACACAAGTGTGTAATATAAGTGGTTAGCGAGAGCCATAATAGAGTCTAGTATTTTGGTTACGTATGTATAGCAGCTTTTTTTTCGACACAATGTATAACTGCCAACGGTAATAAAAATAATATATTATTATACCGATAAATGCGCTTTCATAATAATACGTAACAAAGGAGTCTGCTTGTCCTGATTGTTCTCCACCGTTCCTTCGCCCAAACAATCCTGTTGCTTAATTGTATATTAGTGTTTTTATTCTTTTCCTAATTCGGTATAATCCTAGAAAGCATCTTGTATTATGCATCATATAAACTTGACTCCGGTGATCAGGATGCTCTGTCCAAGAGTGAGTTTCAATTTGATGATAGAGATGATTGGATCAACGTATCCGTAATAAGCAGTGTCATATGCTACTATATAGGCTAGAGTAATAAATTCTTGTTGGCGCTAATTTTATTATGCTGCATATTCTTACGCTTTAGTACTCCTAATTATATAAACAGTAATTACTACTAGCTTTGTGATCACCGTTCCTCTTCTTTTATAATGAAGTAATTATAGTTCAAAGAAACAAGAAAAAAAACATATGCGTAAAACAGGAACAAACAGAGCAATATTATTAAAATAAAAAAAAAGTTGTACTGAGTAAATAATAGCAATACGTTGTTATTATTATTGAGTGGTGGTATAATCAGCAACAGTGAAAGGTAGCTAAAAATGAAGAATTAAAAAGTATGAAAAAATACAGATAATATTTATTTATTATAGAGAAATAATAGATATAAAAAAAACCTCCAGGCAAATGACCGGTACTACTTGCTCTCAGTCTCCTTAGTTCACCACCTGCTTGAGGCAGGTAGCTTAACAGGGGGAACCAAACGCGAAGGATGGACTGAGACATCCCCCCACTCCTCCACATCCAACTGCCGGGCTGCCTTACGTGTCTTGGTGTCAGATGCATCATCAGAGGAAACCGTTGCTTGATTAGGAGCACAGCCAACATCCCAGGGTTTCGCACCTAATTAAAAACAACAATGTTAAATATAAGGAATATTCAACTTGAACTCCTTTAAAGAGTGCTAAACCAATTGATTCATCATTTCACTATCTTCTCTTTGTTCACGTCTAGAATAATAATTACCTCAATCGCACCATCATGATCGCCAGAATCTAATAAAACAGAAGATAATATATGATGTGAGTACTAACCATTTGATTCATCATTTCATCATATTCTCTTTGTTCACGTCTAAAATAATAATTACCTCAATCGACTTGACTCTGTCCTCAATCGCTCACTAACTTACTCAATCGCGCACCAACTTACTCAATCGCGCACCAACTTAATCGCGCACCAACTTTCTCAATCGCTCACCAGATTACTCAATCGCCAAAGGGACTTGAACCATAAAGGTGTTGAACCATTTACGACTTGCAACTGGGCTCGGGGCAATTTCAGAAAACCAACCCATAAATGATTCTGCCAGAATGGATCAACCAGAAGGAAACTTGAACCATAACGTACGGATCGCCGGGCGCGCTCGTCTTGTTTCGCACGCGTTCGAAGCGTGTGAGCATGTTCTAAGATTTAAAGAAATAATAGTGTTTATAAATTAATAAACGCATTACTATTATTATTGTTGCCAAGCAGCATTGTTGCCAGGCAACATTTATTTAACTAGTTACTGTACCAGCGTTCCGTTCGTTTCGCATCGTTGATCGCCAAACATGCTCGCCTTGACTTACCCGATAATCTTTCACGCTTTTTGAGCGTGTGAGCATGCTATAATTAAAAAAAATAAAAATATTATTCATAAATTAATAGACACGTTGCCATTATTATTACTTTAATTGTTATCGCCAACCAACATTCATATAACTTTTGTACCTGTGATTCGTTCGTTTAATGGAGGAAAGAAAAATAAAGCTAGTGGGAGAAATAATTATAAGCTTATTGCAGCTGCGGTTGTTGAAATTTATTACTGCAGTTGATTTTTTTCCCGCACAGCTAAAGGTATGTGTCAAATCAGATCTACTAAGCGCCTTAGAAAAAATACATTCAGTATAATATATTCGAAGATGTCAAGATATCTTGAATATGTATTCTTTTTTTTTTTTCTACAAAAAAAGTTGAAATGTATTCGAAAGAATATCCATATTCAAGAAGAATTCTTAATATATTCAAGATAAATCGTGCATTATCAAAAAGAATAAAATAAATCACTGCCATTTATATCATAGTTACTATATATTATGCATCAATCTATATGTTTCACAGCTTCTCCGCTTTTTTCAATAGGTACGCATGAACAGTCGAAATTTTTTATTTCGCTCACTCGAGATAAAAGATTAATAATAACAACCCCAGCCAGGATCCACATTCACACTTTTTCATACCTTTTAATCTGGTTGCTTGATCTCCCCCCCTCACAGAGGTTGGGTTGTCAGCTCTTTAAAATTGAGTGGTTGGGGAACATAGATGGTGTACCGGTTGCGTCCTTGCAACGGGGGCTCTGTCGGGATTAACACGGCGTGTTTATGTTTCTTGCGAACTGGATATCCGGGTTTTGGTGTTTTCTAGTGGTGAGCCCTGCCTTCATTCATTTCTCCGTCCTACCCTGTTTGCGTCTGTTCTTGAGCAATACTCTCCAAATGAAGGATTACTGATGGATAGAGTCATTTGCTAGATTTGAAATTAATTTTTCTCATCATATGCGTCTTGTCAGTAAATTTCAATATATTGCACTTCCATTGTGTTTACTTTCAAGCAATTTTTTCCACCCGCAAACTTTGTTGGCACCCAATTCAATTAAGAAAATGATAAAAAAAATATACTTGATAAAAGACAATGTACTATTGTAAAAATGGTGTGTCTTTTTTTTCAGGTCCTTCCTTTTATATACTTTCGTTGTTTCATATTTATAATTTTATAATTTTTAATAAACTATATTATTGTTTCTTTATTATCATAAACATCATCATAAAAACCTATTGTTTTTAGCCGCTCCCATTTTCTGGAATGGCTTCCGAATGCACGGACCATGCTAATCTTTTTCTCTTTTATATAATTAATTTGACGTTTGATTATTTGATCATGAAAGAACAGACTTTATTAACAATAATAGACGGTGCCACGTATTTTTTTTCTATTATTATATGAGCATTGTATTTTGGCCAAAGGTTTTGAAGTAAATCTAAATTTGATAATAAGGGCAAGTGATGCACATGAAGTATAGCCAGATCCAGCAAAGATTTTGCGATAAATATAAGATTCCATATTGATATTAATTGAATCTAAATACATGATGACAAACGAACCCAATACACTTGCTAAATCTGAAAGTGTTCGGTAACCCAATGTTTTTTGAAAAATAACCAGTATATTTATACCTAAGATAAATAAAAAAAAGAAAGTTACGTATAAATATTTAGATACTTACGAGTCGGACAGTGTTCGACCCCAACAATAATAATTATTGTCGATGTTGCTATTTATTACATCCTGATTTTAGATATTTATCCAAATAATAACAATGACACTAATAAGGTATGTAATTAATTAATTACTATGCACTAAGAAGTATTGTATTCCACTTAAATAATTCCATCATTGTCTTAGTTGCTATGATGGTTCGAGAATAAGAGGATATGGTTCCTGCAAATAAACCGGTGTTACGGAGAAATATGTGCATAACCTTTGTGACCAGGTGAAACAGAGTTAAGCTTGGTTTACAAAGTAAACCAGACACACTCAGCCATGTACTGCTTTTACCTCCATGACAACCACAACATTCTTTTTGACATTGACTTCATTAACTATCTTTTTTTTTAATATTAATATATTAATACACTGATTGCTCCATAACCAGAGAGCAGCGGTGTTTAATTTTTAATGTGACATCTGATTGGCTGGCAGTGAAGAACGTCATAATAAAGAGACTAATCTTTTGGAGGTGGGTTTGCTCCTTTAGTTCCAACCTTTAGGATCGAAGGAAGTGCTCGTTCACGCATTGCTTGAGGAAGGCACAAATTGGTCCTCCTGTAAATGTATTACGACCCTTTCATTTCTGAATATCCGAGTAATGTACATTCATATGGCCACAAAGTTTGTGCTCTTTTGAGATGTTCCTGGGGTGTACATTGCGTTGGCGTTTTCCCAACAGATTATTTAATCTAAAGGGTAGCGCTTCATTTTTCTATTATTACCCTCGCTGGTCAGCATGGCGTTAGTTCTGACCGCTAACATGTTCACTTCTATTCTTCGCCACACCATTCACTCGCGGTATAATGGCTCCTTATTTTGCAAATTATGTAAAATTAACATTTTAAACAAACTGTTCTAATTTTATTCATTGAAATATATTTTGTGCGAAAGGCAATAAAAGTATTAATTACAGCAATGTGTTTATTAATTCATGCATAAAACTTTTATTTTATTCTTTAAATCTTAGCGTGCTCACGCGCTTCAACGCATGTAACAAGACAAGCGTGTGTGGCGACCCGTACCTTCTGGTTCAAGTTCCTTCCCCTCTGGTTAAGTCCTTTTGGTGCAATCCCCTTTTGGTTTAATTCCCTCCAGGTTGAGTCGTTTAAGGTTTAGTTTTTCTGAACCCAGTGGTAATAATTGGCAAAGGGCTCCAAACCTCTTTGATTTAAGTTATTTTGGTTGAACGATCTACCAGATCTTTTCGGGCAAGTCCTTTTGGTGCAATCAATGGCAGGTCGGCTTTCTGAACTCGCACAAAAAAACAGTTACAATCCATAAACTGCATAAATGTTTTCTTTTTGAAAATCAAGGCGATACATACTCTTCAAGCCATTTAAATCCTTTATGTTCTCAATTTCTTTACGTCTTTCAAGTCATTCAAATCGTTCATGCTATTCAAGTCATGTACTATTCAAGTCATTCGTGATATTCAAGTCAATCATGATATTCACGTCATTCACGATGTTCAAGCCATTTAAGCCATTCAAGGTAGTCAAGTTTTTCAGGTTTTTCATATTTAAAGTACACTTGCTCTTAGTCAACACCGGTTGACATGGTTCGGTTATTTACTCAAGCTACCGAGGGGTAGGAAGGGTTTCTTCTTCTTTTTAATAAACATAAAACTTAAAAACACGGGAGTCTTAAAGTACTTGATAGTGTCGTGGAAATAATAAGCTTTGTTTCTTGCGTATTGTTAAGAAGTCTTTAATAAAACACGCCATTACTGGTCCATTACAATAGTTCCTGTGGTGTCACTTCTAAAGTTCGAGAAAGATTGCTGTCGTACTTGTTCAACCGTTTTCGGAATGCTTCCGAGTGCACGGGCTATGGTTATAAAGTTAATTTTCCATTTTTTTGGTCAATCATATAGGTTGTTCAATGATCGGTTCTTTTTTCTTAACCATTGGATATTTAATCTTTATTCAATTCCGTTCTAAAAAATAAATATGAGCTGAATAAAGGGGGTCCCCTTTATACAGTATTAGTGTCTTCTTGTTGTTTTACTTGCAACCTGGATATCGAAAGCTTACTTGAATAGACTTGTAGATTTCTTACGTTGTTCAAAAAAGATACATTACTGTTGAACTGAAATAAAGAAATGGAACTGCTAATCAGGTACGTATATTCAGCTTGATTCATTATCAAACACCAGGAAAACAAGCAACATCCAAAACGCAGAGGACACCGGCCCAGCTGTTGAAATGGCAATGGAGGGTTCAATATCTTTTCTGTTATAGAAAGAGTAAACTGAGAAAATAGGGTATACACATCTGATATGAAAAAACGAAAAACGGTTTAATATTACAACAGCCATATCATGTCTTGTCCTTTTTTTTTCTTTTGAGTTTCATGTCTCTGTTCTCATCAACCTCAACAAACACCATTATTTATCATGCGTTTATTCAAACAAGCGCACAATAGAGTCAAATTTATTGCTTGCTTTTAATATATAAAAAAGGTTCCATAATCGTTGTCATCACCTCCAGTAGGTCAAGAAATTTTCATTTTGTTCATACCAAAAATCGAAAAAACGATCAATAGTAGTCGCCTACTTCAACCAAAGTATATTTCATCTCTATACAACTCCATCAAGAAACAGATGACCTTCACACAGCATTAAGCATTTATTTACAAGACAAAAACTACGAACCCCCAGAAGATCCACATCATTCTTTGTTACTAAAAGAAAAATATCAAGAATGAACATCGAAAATCATACAAAGCGAAATCAGGGTAGTAGTTTACGCAATGTGATAAGGTATATGCTACCAACACTGGAACAAACTCAGTTGTATTGCGGTGACCCATATACCCATGTTATATATCAATATACCTTTTTTTCATAGTCTCACATATGAACAGTTGTATATATATTTTTACAGTGTGCAAAAACGCCTTAATTAATAATGTATGCTTTCTATATTTATTTTATCACAGTCATAATAAAATTGTCAGTGCTATACAGATTTCTAGTGCTCAAGTGAAGCAATCCAAAGGCTTGGTGGACCAGGTACAGTTAGGCACTGCTTTAACTCTACATAAATATCCATGACAACGACATTGTCAACTTTTTGACATTCACTTCATTTATTTATTAATCGAACAAGGTATCTTAGTTATAAACGTGCTGCGCAACAATCGGAAAAAAATTACAAAAAGCGATTTTTTTTCGCCCTTTCTGTTTTCTTTTTTTTCTTCACTTAAGAAACCTTACTGGCATATTATTATTATTATCATTTTTGGTAAATCATTGTGTGATTCAGGCATGTACAATAATCAGCCGGGTCTAGTTCCGATCTGTGAGTACATTTGTTCTGTTTTACTAGCTGTGTCGGTAGTTTTCCTCGTATGACTCCAATGAATTACCAGAAAGCCTAGTACCGTCTTCTTGTTTTCAGGGGAAAGCTGTCTCTATTCGCTCGATTGCAAATTGCATCCCAAACCGAGGAATCGCGTTTCTGTTCACTACAGACGTTTGATGGGTAGTAGTTATCTGATGATTCGTTAGCACCTATACTAGTACCCATGCTAATGATTTCTGATTCAGCTATTATTTGATCATTAACTTTCCATGGAAGGTTAGATTCTTTGGGCTTTTGAATATTGGCGGGAGATATATGGAAGCCTGTTAATAGTGTAAGACTCCTTTTCCCCCACGCTGTCAAGTCAGGTCTACGTCCTGTGGGGGACGGATCCATGTTTAACTTTTTATTGTTAGCATGGTGAACTAAGAACTTGACATTTCATTTGCTATTTATTTATTATTACCCCATTTCTCTCCTATTTTATTTGATCCTTCAAACACATTGACCATTCGACTTTTAGAACATCACCAGCTTTACTATTGCTGAATTTAAAACAATAATAGATAATTTATTTGGTTACGTATAATAATAGTCTATAATAAATATACATCTCTCTTTCTCACACAAAACTTCTTACTTCTACTACAATTATTCAATGATGATTTATCTATTTTTTATCCAATCAACTAAAAATGAAAGTTCTGTACAGATACAAAATATATAAATACATGTTGCTTTTGTAAAATAATCCATTGACATTTGTTGGAACAGTAAATCTCCCCTATCACCGAACTTTGCAAGTGTAATTACACAGAAGCATTATTCATGCTGACAACGATATATGCATCATAATCCATATGGCTCCTTGGTCTCAATATATTTTAACCCTTTCAACAATTTTTGAATAGCCACACATTCATCCATTATTTTTCATGATTCTTCGTCTTACTGTCGTTCTGTACAATCGAACATTACTTCGTTATTCATATGCTACTCATTGTTTAATGGACCAGGGGTGAGTTACTTGTTAAATATCTGATAATCTTCTATATGTAATAAAGGTTTTGATGATATATCTCTGTAGCACTAAGAGTTTCTTTCTGCTTTTATTGTCAACATCTATATAAAAGCGGTCAACGCTTGACTGTAGCTATAGAGAATATATAACTAACTTAATTATCGATATGATGTATCATTCATAAAAAAATAAAAAATAAATACATCTATTGTGTTTAAAAGACATATGAAACAACAGATATTATACTGTCTATACGATCACGACAACAATAATAGTAAACAAGCCTGTTGTATGATTTTTAAAAGATTGCATGAGAAGACTATATTTCTCTGTGGTGATTTAGTATGATAAATATACCAGCGAGTAGGCTGCGCCGGTGATTCGCCATTTAATACTTGCAATATTTTTTCATGTAGTACCCAACAACAATAATAACATAGGCTTTTTCTTTTTCGTTGCCAAGCCCACAACATCTTGGCAAGTAGGAATAGGTATCATCTTTATGCGTAAAAAAAATATGAATAAAAGCTCACAGACTTTATTAAATTAGCCCAAGCCCATTATTATCAGTGATAATTATGTTTTTTTTTCTGTCGCGTAGTAATGAACTAGTAAAACATTGTTGTCAGATGAAATAAAATTCACCGCAGTAATATGCACCCCTTAAAAAAGGATAGACGTCGCCTTTTTTATTCACTTTCTCCTTTCTTTCAACTTGCAACTTATTTTCTAGTTATATTTTTTATTATTAAACAAATATCATACAGCAATGGACATGTCTTGGGATTCACACTCTAATAATGACATTAAAAAGGATTTTGTCACATACCTTCCTTATGATGAGATTGCTACCATTTTCTCATTATGTTCTTTTCGAGATTGCATACGATTCACTAGAGTTTCAGTCAGTTGGCGAACGTTTTTACTGTGTTGGCCCGGATTATGGGAAAATATCACGGACCGTCACTGCAACTATGTCGATTTATTAACGACAGTCCCTTCCACAATACAAGGTCGACACGTTCATAAGGTAGATGTTCAAAACAAGAATATGAATGAACAGCAGGCTGTTATCGAGTTTCTTCAAAAGATGAATTGTAATGCTCTTGATTCATGTAAGTATCTACTACCCCTTATGCATAAACTTTCTATCAGCAGATAAAGATGGTGATTAAAATAAACAATGAAATAATCGCTGTTAGGGAGAGAAAGTGACGTAGTACTTTATACTTAAACAAGGAGAGTGGAAGAAGATGAACTCATGATTATAATTATTATGTTCAATTTATATAGTACGAATATCATCCAATTCAAACAACATTGAAATACTAAAGCAAGTATTACAAACATCGGGTCCAAGCTTAAAGCGCGTGGATATAAAAATGAAAGGCGATCCTCGATATATCCGTCTCCTTGCAGTCATACTCAAACATTGTCAAACACAACTCACACATCTGAGATATCAACATTCTAATCCTATTCGTCCTTTGAATCTTCCACTGGATGGAAGAATATTACCGCGACAACCATTACAAAATCTTATTTCCTTGGATATTGGGTGCCTTATGGAAATGTCCTATTTCCAGCGTCTTATAGAACTATTACCAAGACTCAAAAGTATTTGTGTCAACAGCGCTATGATCATCAATATGAAATCCTCTGGTCAATTACTAGATTTCTTACTCGCTACAAACTCTTCTCCTCCTTTCCTTCCAGAATGTCAAAATGTGGGTATTTATGGTGAGTTCGGTAATGGCAGCCGCGACGAGAGCAACGATTTTTGGGAGCTTCAGAATGATAACGACTTGGCACCATTATTTCAACGTTTTATGTCTACGGCAACTCAAGGTGATTATGATGGTACTGGTGATGATATTGAGTACAATGCTATTGATCGAATACAAATGAACGATACCTATGATGATAATGAACAAGAACAACACCACAACAACTCGAAATTGCGACGTTTAGTTTTACAAAAACTTCAAGAAGGTGTTAATCGAGATACTGTTGCTTCAATACTCCGAACACATCATTCCACTCTTGAAGCCATCTGTGTAACACTCTGTCGTGAAACCACAACATTATTATTCCCACCACTTGAATTCCTAAAGTTACGTGAAATTCAAATACACGATAATAATGTTGAATTATCAGTAAATATCAATTCTACTGAAAACTTGGTTAGGATGCTACATATGTCTCCTTGTTTGGAAGATGTATACTTAAATTGTCGCATGCCAATGGATTATGTCATTCGTGGATTACAGGGAGGATCTTACCGTCTTCGTACACTTTGCCTTAGAGATGCAACGAACAGCGGGAGTGTTGGGACACTCTCGCGTATTTTATCCACGGGTTGGCCACAACTACGATGCTTATCACTTTATGGTGTAAATGATGTCCAAGGAGCCGAACAATTGTTACGTTTGAAGAATATAATTGCAGACTGTCCAAACTTGGAGATTGTTGACTTGGATTGTGTTTTGGCTGCGGGGGAAGGTGTTTTATCCACCATTGGTAACTTGGAATATTTACGCTCTTTGAGGGTTCAAAGAGACATGGGGAGAGTAACAGAGAATCGAGCTTCTATGATTTCAGCTGAAAGTATGATTTCCTTTTTGCGTGGCAATTGTCGTCGATCATTACGCAAATTATGTATTCTGGATGTAACTACGTTTAACGATGCTGTATTGGATGCGATGATGGAAAATATGGCAGACAACTTGGTTTATTTACAACTTGCTTACCCAAGAAACTCAATGTTTCTTTTACGTCATCAATTGCGACAACAAAATAACAATAATAATCACAATAGAGGTGTTAGTACCTCTTCATCAGTTATCACACCAGAGGGTATTCGGCGATGGGGTCGAGGATTTGTTGGAAAACCATTGAAATATATTGGATTTTATGGGATCACACTCAGTGTTTCTTCCTCACAGGAGGCAAAAGACCTTCAAATAGCATGCAACGATGTACAAAGATTATTTCCTCCTGAACAACAGATTGTTGTTGATTGGACGACGAGAGGAAATGAACTAATGTCAGACGTATTTGGATCAATACCCTTGAATCAATTTTCTACTAGGTTTCAACAAATCTAGGGACTAATACTATATCTATAAAAATATATACCATTTTGTATTATTTTTAACATACATATACAACAAAATTATATATTATACCTATCATTAGCTAACCATCCACAATGTAGTAATATATACTCTATGTTATCCATAGTATACTAAGATTACTTGTTTTTATATACCATTATGTACTTTTTTTTCTTCAAAAATAAAAACTTTAAACTTTATAATTAAAAAACAAGGGAATAAATCATTTGACAAGATAGAAAAAAGGGATTTTTCCGGGTAAAATGTACAATTAGGCTTATGCAGTGGCAAAATCAGGTTTTATTCCACGAGTTGCGATAATAATACAACACGTTGTCGTTGTTTTTCATTGATGAGTGGTGGGAATGGTGGCAATAACACAATCTTATTATTATATAGATGCTAATATAATAGGAGTTAAACTATTGTTGTATATGAAGTTCTAAATAATACTAAAAAGAAGAAAATAGTATGTAAGTGTTCCTTATTGTTCCTGTTTCCTCTCCTCTTCTTTCTCCTCATAGATATTTATAAATTATACATATTTTATCTGTTATTATCTAAAAAAAAAAAGAAGGATGAGGAGCATATAGTATTAATAAGTAGATAGATAAAAAAGATAGATGTTATCTATATAGTAGATAATAAAACAATGTTGTAATAAATCATCATCAACATCGATCTTTCCACTACTTACTAGCTCCTCCTCCTCTCTCTATAATTTTATTAAGATATACATTAAAAAATATGAAAAAGAAGAATTAATTCCTTAGTTTATATCCTAGAGATACAGTGAAAATGAGTAATGAACTTAAAAATAATAAACTCTCTTTCTTCTCCCTCATTATTTTTGTTTCTCCACACGGTTTTTTTTTATATAAAGAAATAATTTACATATAACAAAAAAGAACAAATAATAATAAAACGCATGCAAACAAAATGGGCTCGTGCAACCATCAAAAAAGGAAACCAGTTACCTTCCTACCACATTCGGAATCCACGCTTGTGTTTTATTTTTATATATACTTAAAAAACCCCACCTGTTTCTTATTGTTATTGTTTCTTCTTCTTTATCTCCATTCTTTTTTTTAAAAAAAAAACATTTAACAAACCTTTTGTTTTTTTGAATAATAAAAATGGTTTGTTTGGGTCCTCGAAAGAAACCAGCAAAAAAGCCAGCTTTGCTGAGTCCGGATGATGCAACGAATCGGTCTGTCAAAGGATCGATGACGAAGAAAAAGTCCCTGACACCCATGTCTAAACGTAAAAGTACAGCTTCTGTCGCTTCAAGAACTTCAACAGATAGTGCCACTACAACTACACCTGGTAAACAAGTACGACGACCTACTTCACGTACTTCACTTGCTCGCTCACCTAGTCCTGATAATCGCCCTCGTTCTCCTCATACACGACCGCCACCGCCACCTGGCACAGCCCCTTCTGTACGCAGTAGTGCCCGACCTGGTTCCCATTCACGTAATGCCTCTAATGCTTCCTCTATTCGTAAATCACCTGTTGCTCAGATGAGAGAGGAGTTCGATGAATTAAAAGTCAAGGTAAAGGTTTTTTTTTTGAATATTTATTATTATTAGTATTGTTGGGTTTATTGGATTATCTATATCCATATCAAATCTATATATATATATATTGGCTATTATCATTAGCATATATTACATATTATATTTTTTCTGTTTTCCCCTTGGGGGGAGAAAAAGAGGCTTTTATTTAAGGGGGAGAAAAAGAGAAAGAGAAATTTGGATGTTATGGTGTTGACTTCATTATATATACATAAATTGGTCTGAAACTAATAATTTCTGTGTTTAGCATAATGAGAACCTTCAAGTGATTGCACAACAAAAGGCCGAACTTGAATTATTAAAACAACAACTAATGGAACAAAAACCAACATCCAAACCTCCTTCGCCAGAACTCAAACCATCCATCAGTCAATTGGAACTTGATACACTTCAGGCACAAAATGAGGAGAATCGAACCAAGCTTGAAAGTAAAGATCAGTTATTGGAAGAACGGGAGAAAGAATTAGAAGATCTACGACAACGACTTCAAGCGGAGAAGAATGTCCCAGATATTGTGATCAAGGATGAGGATGAATCACTTGCTGAAAGAGAACGCGCTTTGGAACAAAAGGAACGCGAACTTGCACAAGAGCGTCAAAAGTGGGAAGCTGAAAAATCAGAAAATAATATTGATGGTGCCGTTGAACAACTTGAAAAACTTAAACTTGAGGTAATGAATTCTTTTTTTTTATATTAAAAAAAAATATAAAACTTGTAACCACAAAAAGAAATTTACATGCAAAAAAACAAGCCTAACTGATTCTGGAAAAATAGAATGAGGAAGCCGTTCGTAGCTTGGCCAACAAGGAGAAAGAGTTAGAAACCTTACGAACTCAAATTCAAGAAGGAGAGCAGGATACAGCACAATTAGAACAAATTGAACTTTTGAACAAACAATTGGAATCCCAAAAATTGGCTCACGAAGAAAGTTTAAGACGTCATGAAGAAGCGATGGCTGAAAAAGAAAAGTTACTTTCAGAACAACAACGAGCTTTGGATTCATTGCAAGGATCTCACGAAGATGAAATCCGTAAATTAAAGACTGGACAATCCGGTAGTATTTTGACGTTAAAGCAACGTCATAAGCAAGATATGGCTGATCTTCAAACTCGTTTACAAGAAGCAGAAACCAAGGTCAAGAACAATAGTAATGCTGCCATGATGGATGATGAAATTGAACGTATCCTGCACGAGTTTGAACAAGCTGAACACTCTCATGCAGTCCAGATCGAGACATTGCAACAATCGCATCAGTCCGAACTTACAGATCTGCAACAAGACCACGTGGCTCAGCTCCGAAATTTGAAAAAGGTTCAAGATCAATCCCGCGAAAGCTGGACAACTCGTTATTTACCCACTGAAGCTGTTTCTTGGCCTGCTCCACCACCATTAAGTGCTTTGCGCAAGACCAATGGTCCTCGTCCAACTAATTCCGCTTCTCAACGTATTAAGAATGCTGCCAAAGATGATTCTGGTCCCATCTTGATTCCTTTGGATAATAAGAAGGTTCAAATTTATGTTTCTTCTGTTAGTGGTAATGTTGCGGTAAGTTTTTTTTAAGTATGATATAAATAATATAGGATGATAAGGGGAAGGAAGAATGTATAGACTTATTCAATTTGTATGATCTTTTGTTTTTATTATAATTAGATTAAGCGAAAGCAAGATGATATTCAACAATTGCTCAAGACAAACAACATCAAGTTTGAATTAGTGGATGTTGCTGCAAGTGAAGCTGCATTACAACATATGAAGCGTGCTAATAACAATGGATCTGCTGAAGGTCGTGCCAAAGAATTACCTCAACTTTTTGTTGGTGGTGAATACCGTGGTGTAAGTTTCAAAATTGATGGACAAACGATATGTGTATGTTTTTTTAAAAAAAAGAAAAGAATATTTTGATTGACTTATATTGGATGTATATAGCAATTCGAAGATGTATCCAATAACGTCGAAGAAGGAACTCTTGATACCCTTTTGGCACCTGCTGCTGAACGTAATTGGACTCCTGAAGAAAAAGCAGCACTTCAAAAGGCAGAAGCAGCTCGCGTTGAAGATCCTGCTATTGCACCACCTATCCGTGTCTTGCCTGCAGGTCCAGTGCAGATGCCAACATTGAAAAAGACTTCTGCTCCTGGTCCCGTGCGAGCTTATCGAGGTGTAGATGATGATGATGAAGCTCTTCTTAAAGAATTGGAGCAAGAATTAAATGCTGGAAAGATCAAGGATGAAGACCTCTAATTTGCTTTAACTACTTTAATACTTTTTTTAATATATCTCTTTATCCATACATTTTCTTTTCTTTTTTATCTGTTTTACATATATAACTACTGACAATCCAATTTTTTTTTTACATATCATTCCCCTTCCCCATTACCTTTGTGTTTTGTTTTTTTTCCTATATCTGTATCCTTTATATTATATATTTTTTTTCTTACTCTATTTGATAAAAACAATGTTTATTTCATTTTGATGACGCAATGTATTTGAATTCTTTAACTAAAGGACTTGATGATATATTAAATTGTGTAAGGGACTCTTTTTTTTTTGAGATACGTAGTGAGAGAGAGAAGATTCATGCATAAATTTGCGTAAATTGACAGAAATAAGTTCTGTTGAACGTAGACTTCTAAAAATAGTGGGACCCTTTCAAAAAAAAATCTTGATGGGCTCACTATATTAAACTTAAAGAATGACTACAGTATAACATCATACCTAATTCTTTTTTTTATAACTATTCTCCTAGTTTAAATTGTTGGGACGTAAACCCACTGCCAAGGAGCAAAGTTGTGAATAAAAGGATATGTCAATCAGAGCATTCATTAAATGGGTTGGCTACTGAGGCGGGTACGTTAAGTCCATATGGATATGCCACTAAGGCGAGGGACTCTCACGGTACGGAAATTAGCACTAAGCCCTATATTGATTGTGTCCTAAGTTCCTTTGTAAGGAGGGTATCAAAGAGAAAAAAATGAATATGGATAGCGTCACTTTTTAATGATGGACTGATTAATATAGGGTATATTTCAATATATACATGAAGTCGATACTTTTTTTTATCGAACTATTTCAAAGGAAAATAATAGTAGTAATAATAAAAACAGGTAATGTTATATACCATATAACATAGAAGTTATCATGCCAATAACTAAAGAAAAATAACAGGTTTAATAAGTAATATGATTCTTTATTATCATTTTCTTGATATGCATAGTTTACAAGAAAAAAAAAGTCATCATCAGTGGTACAACTTTTCCCCCATAAGAAAACGCAAGCAAAATAATTGTGGAATGTGTGCAAGCTGTGTGAATTTAAAAATAATCCTCTATTGGTAATAATCCCAATGGCATTTTTTTTTTTTACTAAAGTCAAGTCTCCAAGAAAATATAACTCTCATGTTATCAGTTAAAATAATTGTTTTAAAGTAAAACCAATTATCAAAGGCGATTGTGCTTTTCTGCAAACCACATAAAGTCGTTTCAAAGTGTATCCAGTCGTTCGGAAAGATTTCGCTCCTTGTTGTCGGATAAAGAAGTCATTTCATATAAAGGCCCACCCCTTCAAGAAGATTCGCTCTTTTGTCATTGACCTGGATACGATGGAAGTTGTAATAGTACATGGTACTAGAATAGAGGATGACGAAGGGTTCAAGACTATGTGGAAATATAATGATATAAATAAAGATGAGATTATACTTTAGGAACTTTTATCAACTTATACATTTTCAAAATCAACATTATTTGCAAACCAAAGTAAAATTACTTGAACGTGTCACCATAAAATGGAAGACAAGAATAAAACACAGCGTTCTGGTATGTGTAACACATTCATCAGTTGTTGGATTCAGACAATCCGAAGAAAATGTATATAATTTATTAAAGTTTGTCAAAAAAAAACCGGTTTTTAACAATAACAGTATGTTTTACCATGAAACAATGCAAAAGCAATATTTGATGTACACAACAACAACAACATTGACAACTTCTTTTTTATTTATAAAGTTTATTCTTCGATGATCATAGAATTGATCTTTCTTGTTTGGCATATTAGTAGATATCTTTTTTTTCCCTGTCTTCTTTGTCACTAAATAAGACCTCTTGTTTTCCTATTATAAAATTCTAATTAACTTTTATTATACCTCATTTAAAAAGAACGATCCACTCTACTACAAATTATTATTATTATATATATATATATAGAGAGAGAGAGAGAGAGAGAGAATCTAACCTTCTGTTTTTAGTTTCCAAATCATATTTTTATTAGGGATGATAAGTAATCAAATTATTCTGAGTTGTTTTGTTGCGGGTATTAGAAAAGGCGGTAGATCTAAAGAAGATGATTGTGTGTCTTTTTTTTTTCGCGTATGACAAAAAAGTTAGAACCATGATTTATACGTGTAATTCGAAGGACCCCAGTACTTTTACTGTCGTACCGTATATTCTTCTTTTTCCTTTAAAGATTTATTGTATTTTATCGGTTAAACTCATAAAAAAATGATGAACATGTTGGTTCTTATTACTAGAGCTAATCCAAAAATCAAATCTTGTAAGAGTATATCTATCATATTTCAAATCTTAGGTACTTATTATTATTTCGTAGTTTTTTTAATGTAATTAACATTTATTAGCAAACAAATTTTATGGGGTTCAAGTTAATGTTGTTGTAATACAATTTTAACAGAACTTCCGCTATTCCGCCAAAAAAAGTTTTTTTTTTTTTTTGAAGTGCATATTATGCCTTTGTACCATATGATATGTGTGTCACATTTTATTTTATCATATAATATGATATAGCTTATTAAGTGTTTTTGGCTCTACCCTTTCTATTTAAGCCATAGAGTACAATTTTAGAGTTTGTTCGAATGATCAAAATATAATGTTGTAGCAGTAGTAGAAAAATCCAAAATACTACCGTGGCACAACATATTCTAATGCATAGTTATAATTCCTCCTTTCCTTATAACATTTTGCATAATAAAAACAAGTATTATATTAAGTATAAATGCATGATGATCGCTCACTTGACAATCATGTTGACGATATAAGTGAATAAATCATAAAAAGGATCTTTAATTATACATCTACTTAAATCAACTGATCTGTGTTTCCATAGGCTTATTATTCCACCACTACTATTTTATATTTGTTACACTATATAAATAAATGGAATGAATCTCCACTTCATATTCTTAAATCCATCATATAGTAATAAGTTATTAGTGTTATTATATATATATTCATTGAGCGCGACAAGGAAACACGGAATACAATGGAAGGAATATGAAACCTAGAACGTGAACTCATTATATAAATAAGAGAAAAGTTGTTATTTCCTCGAGTTTTTTCTTCTTTTTCTGTATAATCCAACTTTCACCTAATTACCTCTATTCATTTTCTTTGACAATTATTACACAAGCAAAATGGTTGCAAGAGCTGCTATTCTTACAAGCAAACCAACGTCTCCTGAATGGCCCTTCAAGAATGGATTGGAAGTAAAGGAATTAGAATCACCAGAACCACAGAATACAGATGCCGTAGTCAAGATCCAAGCTGCTGCTTTAAATCATCGGTATGTCAGAATATGCTATGTAGAATATAATACTGAATAAGAAAGAAAAATATAAAATGCCATAACACTAAATTGATTTTTTTTAATTCTTCTATAGTGAGCTGTGGATTCTGAAAGGTCTTTATCCCGAAATTGTTCATGGTGGTGCAATTGGTGCCGATGCAGTTGGTATTCTTGAAAGACCTGGATGTTCAACCTTAGAACCTGGACAGCGAGTGTTAATATGTCCTTCCGTCAACTGGGACTCAGATCGTCGCGGCCCTAAACCAAAATCATTCCGAATTCTTGGTCTATTACCCTCTCCTGGTACAATTACAGATAAGATGACCATTGATGGTAATGAGGTTGTGCCTTGCCCTGAACATTTGTCGACTGCTGAAGCAGCTGCTTTACCGCTTGCTGGTCTTACTGCGTACAGGTAATATAATCTATTCTTTTTTAACTACTACTTCATATATTGTGAAATCAACTTTCTTTATTGACCTATTATATATTATACAGAGCCTTGTTTACCAAAGCTGAAGCAAAAGCAGGCGATTATATTCTTATTACAGGCATCGGAGGAGGAGTCGCTTTATTTGCTCTCCAATTTGCCGTTGTTCGTGGTATTCATGTCTATGTCACTTCTTCCAGTGAAGAAAAGATTGCTTCCGCCGTTGAATGGGGTGCTAAAGGAGGTGTAAATTACAAAGATCGTAAGTAGTAGTGTGCACGTAATTTCTATTACTATCATTCATTCTTGATGCTAAGTTCTTTGTTTGCTCATCATTTTTTTTTTATATAATAGCCAACGCTGGTAAAAAATTAAAAGAATTATTGGGTGAAGGCAATTATTTATCAGCCATTGTCGATGGTGCTGGTGGTGATATGTTTGATCAGTTTGCAGATTTGATGATGCCTGGTGGTATCATTTCACAATATGGACAAACTGCTGGCCCTGGTGTTCGCTACACAATGGACTTATGGTTCAATAATGTGGAATTACGTGGTTCGACAATGGGTTCACGTGCCGAGTTTAAAGAAATGGTAGACTTTGTGGATAAGCATAAAATTAAACCCATTGTATCCAAGGTGTTTAAAGGTTTAACTCAAGAAAATGTGGATGATGCAATCACTTATTTAAGGTATACAAATGTCCAGACTTAATTCACCAATTTATTTTACTATACAAAAGAGCTACCGCTTTGTTTTGGCGGATATATAATAACCACCGTTGTTATTTTATTTTAATTCTATAGTGGGGGTCAACAATTGGGAAAGGTTGTTATTGAAATCGACCATCAAAACTAAAGGAACTACATATATATTAAATCCGCTATTTACGATTTTGGTTAATATATTTTTATGTAATGCCACATGTTATTTACTGTTTAATATATCAAATCCCCATAACTGTATAATAAATGTTTATATCATATTATTTATTTTATCAAAAAATACCATTTCATATGGTATATGAATGAGAGTATACACTGTAAATACATTTGAAAAAAGTAGAATGGCATTGAAATGATAACATCTTTATGATATATTAGTTCATAGAAGATATATACCCTTATCCATCATCTACCTTGATAACAATAAATATTACAATAATGTCTTGCTATATATCACATATTCTATTATACAATGATGGATTATTAATACAATCGTGAGATTTGGTCATCGTTGATTATGTACAATCGTTTCCACGCTTCAGCTCCAATGTTCGGAGTGTTTGTGCATAAAACTCATACACTAAAAAAAACTCGAATGGACTTTTCGTGCTGACTAAGTCTTTCTCCACACTTTTCTTCTTTTTCTTTTCCCCTTAATTTATTAAAAAAATAACATTCAATCATGGTCGCTGCCATTCTCTCAAAACCTACTGCCGATTCCAAGTACAAGTTTAGTTTACAAGTAAAAGAGCACACTACACCTGCACCACAAACTGGAGAAGCAGTTGTCAAGATTCAAGCTGCTGCCCTTAATCATCGGTAAGTTTCTCAGAATGGAAGTCATTGTCATTTTAAGATGAATCATGCAGGAGAGGGAAGTAACGGTCAGTGGAATATATATATATAATTAAATTGACTGGATTATTATATTTATATAGAGATGTATGGATTTTGAAGGGACTGTATCCCGGTATTGTTGAAGGTTCAGTTCTTGGTGCTGATTGTGTTGGTGTTCTTGCACAACCTGGATCATCTTCTGTCCAAGCTGGTCAACGTGTATTGATTTCACCTTCTGTCAACTGGGATTCTGATCCACGCGGTCCTGAAGGCACTTTTGGTATCCTGGGTCTCTTGCCTTTCCCAGGTAAAAATTTTATGCAAATGCCGTTTTTGGGGGAGGAGATGATGGGAGAGAGAAAGAAGGAGAAAATGGAAAGATTTACAAAATTGAAATTAATTTATTTTTATAAAAATAAATTCAGGTACATTGACAGATACTATTAATATTGATGGTAAGGAGGTCTTCCCTTGTCCTTCTCATCTTTCCACTGCTGAAGCTGCTGCATTACCTCTTGCAGGTCTTACTGCTTTCAGGTAAAATGCGATAAAATGAATATGGATTCCCTTGTTTCGATGATGAGTAGATATATTAAATTTCCCACCGTTTTAGAGCGCTGTTTACTAAGTCTGAGGTCCGAAGTGGTGACCATGGTAAGTAATCACAACAATAAATATATTTTTTCATTCATGACATATATCCAACAAACATATTCTAATAAAAAACTATCATCATCGTAGTTTTGGTGCCTGGTATTGGAGGAGGTGTTGCTCTGTTTGCACTTCAATTTGCAGTAGCAGCAGGTGCTCATGTTTATGTTACTTCATCTAGCGAAGAAAAGATTAAGCATGCTATATCTTTGGGTGCAAAGGGAGGTGTCAATTATAAAGATCGTAAGTTAAAATTTTCTTTTTTTACATCCTTTTGTTTCACAAAGAAAGGGAAGGGTAAATTATAAAGAAATGACGTAGGCTAAGCAATTCTTAAATAATGACATATTATTACAGCCAATGCTGGTAAGGAACTCAAGAAATTATTGAATGGTAACTTGCTATCAGCCGTTGTGGATGGTTCTGGAGGTGCTTTGTTTGATCAGTATGTTCGTGTCATGAAGACTGGTGGTATTATTACACAATATGGTCAAACTGCCAGTCCAAAGGGTGTTAACTTTAACATGACGGCTGTCTTGAAGAATGTGGATATCCGAGGTTCAACAATGGGTTCCCGTGCCGAATTTAAACAAATGTTGGAATTTGTTGAGAAGCATAAGATTAGACCTATTGTTTCTCATGTTTTCAATGGTTTAACTCAAGAAAACATGGATAAGGCTATTGCTGTTATTGAGTAAGTTGTTTATGTTTATTTTTATATACAAAATTACCCGCATTATGTATGCGGGAATTTTCTTTTTACATGTGATCTATTTTTGTAGATAATAATATGCTGATTGCTGATGATTGATTTTATTTTTATTTTATTTTTTTTGGTAATTAGTGCTGGTCAACAAACTGGCAAAGTAGTCCTTGAAATCAATGAAAACCTTCGTCAAAAGCTTTAAAATAATAATTATTTTAGTTTTATAAAAGAGAAAATCCGTTGTAAATTTATTATTATTATTGATTATTACTATGAAATTTAACATGAAATATTTCTTTATTACTTTATACATTCAGCATAAATAATCCCTAATTGTATAATTATCAGTGATTAGCCCCCAGTTCAACTTGAATGCCTCCCCCCCCAAAAAAAAAGAGCAAAGGGTTTCTTACTATTATTCTTCCTTCTTTCTCCCCTTTTTTTCTTTTGTCGCGTGTATATATATGTGTGCTCATATGTGTGCATAGAAGTAAAAGATATTGCTATTATACATATTCACACACACTTTCATATAGACTCTCACACACGCCAATAACAACAAATAGCCCACAAAGACAACTCAACCCCCTTACTTTTCTTTTACTTTTTTTTTCTTTAATCAATTCTTCATTGCTCCCAATGATATCTCTGACCACTTTTTTGACAATCTACCTATTAGGTGGTGTGACATTTATACCAGTATTACTATTGGTCGTATTTTACCTATATGGCGTTGATCCCCAATCAGAACTACAACTGAGTAAGGACAACAATAGCAAACGAATTTACCCAAAAGAAGAATATAAAGATTGCGATCCTGATCAAGGCAAAAGTGGTTGGATTCGTCTTACAAAGAAACACGATACAGCAGTCAATTCTGGTAGATTTATGACGCCAACCAATGGCAATAACACTAACAACAATAGTAATAATAGCAATGGCAACAGTAACAACAGTATCCATAGTAGCAGTAGTAGCATAAGCAGCATGACAACGAATAGTAGTAGCAGTAGCAACAATAACAGCAACTCTAAAAAATATAAAGACTTGTATTACGGTGTTCTCAAACACGGTACATTATTTATCTACGAGTCCGACAAGATGTTCGAGTGTAAAATGATAATTCCTGTCCATGACTTTACAGTGTCAATATATCCCGATGGCCGACGCGACCATGAATTATTCAACAAGTCAACGGCTATTCGGCTCCGTCCCAAGCATCTCCGCAAGAAAAAAGCCAAGAAAAACAACAATGTCACCAAGGCTAAGACAGATACAGATCTTTTGGAAAACAAAGAACACGAAGACGAGGGTGATAGTTGGGCATTGGACCAAGATTTTTATTTGTATTGTGGTCAAGCCATTGACAAGGAAGATTGGTATTTTGCGTTGATTAGTGGATCCAATTTTATGGCTGATTCTCCTACCATGAATTCGAAACAATTTGACCCAGAAGCCATGCATGAATTAATCAAGAATATTCACCATGACCCATCCACTCGTCAAATGCAATGGCTGAATGCCATTTTAGGAAGAATTTTCTTGGGCATGTACAAGACGGATAAAGTCCATCGATTTTTTGAACAAAAAATTACAAAAAAAGTCAGCAAGATGAAACGCCCAGTGTTTATTGATGCCATTGCTGTGCATCGTGTCCAAGTGGGTCATGCTATTCCGTATATCAATAATCCTAAACTGTTATCCCTTTCCATGGATGGCAGTTTAACGGCGGAAGCACAAGTAGAATACGAAGGTGGTCTGTGCGTGGAAATTGAGACGGGGTTTTTATGGACATACTCTTCCCGAATGAAGCCTATCCGTGTCAATTTAATTCTGTCCGTCACATTGAAAAAATTGTCAGGTCGTTTCATGTTCAAGATCAAGGCGCCACCTACAAATCGCTATTGGGTTGGGTTTTATGAACCACCTGTGATGGATTTGGTGATCAAGCCCATTGTGTCGGATAAACAAATTAAATTAAATGTTGTCACCAATGCCATTGAATCCAAGATTCGTGAAGTGATTGCTGATACAATGGTATTACCGAATATGGATGATTTTATCTTTTGTGATTCGGATGGAAAAGGTGGTATTTTTGACGATGAAGTACCTCCTTCTCCTATATCGCCGCAAACACCCGAGAAACAACAAGTATCAGCAGCAGGAAGTATCAAAAGTGAACCTGGATCTATATCTCAACAACAACAGCATCCTCATCATCACCACCATCATGAAAGCACCAAATCATCCTCCATTTCTGTATCATCACGTCGCCCATCCTCTGCATCTTCACCCCCGGCACCTCGTACATCAGAATCCATGCCGCCTCCTGTTCGTCGTGCCGATTCTGAAAAATCACCAGAACATCTTTTCGTTCAACCAAACAATGAAATATCCAAATCATCTCCTGATTTACTTTCTGGTAGCCAGTCTGATCCAATCAACAAACAGTCCACAGAAAGAGGAGGAGAAACGGCATCCCTTGTATCACAAGACTCAAGTGACTCGAATTCATCATCCATTCGATGGCCAAGTTCTATGAATCTACGACGAAAGAAAAAAAGATCCGATAGTGCATCCATTATATCGACAGAAAAACAAGAGGATGATAGTAGCAGTATCCATCATGATGAAGATCATAATTCATCATCCACAACACCTTCCGTTCGTTCCATGGGTGCCAGACGTAGTTTCTTATCTAAGTTAAAATCGGAAATTAGTGAAGAGATGCGTTCGGGTGAACGCAAACCTCTTTATCAAAAGGCAGAGAATATTTGGCAAAGGAGTAAGGAAGTGACTCGTGAATATCGTGAACAACAGCAACATGAGCGAGAACAAATGGAACGAGAGCAGATGGAACGTGAACAAGTTGAAAGGGAGCAAATGGAACGAGAGCAAGCGGAAAAGGGACAAACAGAAAATGATAAGGAATCAATAATATCAGCAGTAGCAGATGAACAAGATCAAGATCAGAAAAGTCAATCGACCAAGAAGGAAGTGGATAGTATGAGTATAAATGATACGTTCTCTATCGCTCAGCAACAACACCAAGAACAATCACCACCAGCTATAATAGAAGAAAAATCTCGAATTAGTAAAAAGCCACCAGCCCCCCACGACCTGCTTGTCGACGACCATCATCCACAAAGGAAGAGGACAGACCACCACTTCCACCTCGTTCACCTATAGATGAGAATGATAGTCATAATAATAACAATAATAATAATAGAGATCAAGCATTATTATCTCTTACATCTCTTGAAACTTCATCCATCACAAAAATTCCTCCAACACCACCTCCACGAAAAGCACCCCCATCGTTGCCGCCACGTGTTTCTCCACAGCCTCCAAATCGTCAGACTAATACCACTCCCACTGTAATTTCTACTAAAGAACAATAAAAAAAATTGTGTGTGTCTTTTTTTTTCTAAAATGTTCTTTTTTGTTCTTTACATTTAATATAAATATTGTCACTCTTCTTCTCCTTTTACAAAACATATGTTACATTTTCAATATGTATTTGAATTACCTACAGAAGAACAACGACGTCAAAATCTATATTATAGACGACAACAGCAGCAGCGACAACAAGAAGGACAACTACAAGCCATAGAACATCATGAAGACTCAACACCAGTTTCATCTTTACCCATCACAGTCTCAATATCCACTTTACTTCAACGTGCAACATCAGATGGGTTGATGGGGAATACTTTACGAGAGGTCATGACAAATATCAATGAACATGGTAGTTCTCCTCCTATCTTAACACCAGAAAAAATGGCCTATGTGCTTGATGGCAACGTGGGCCACAGTGATCAAACTGCAGTGTTGGATAGTGGTCGGGTAACTATATAACAGAAAAATGAACATGACGATTTCTACGTCATTAGGTTTCACATAAAGTGATGGATGAATCTCCATTTCGTTTACGTAAAAAAAATAATTTTCTATACGTTCCCAAATTAGACTTTGTTAATATTGCGGCTAATACATGAATAATGCTGGTAAAGTGAAAAAAGCACATGCTTCTATACATTATCCATTGCTAATCAATGATCATCATCTTTTTTTTATTTATTGATATGGATATAGATTATTAGGAAATGCCAATTTAGAGACCCTTGCTTTCCAACTGAAGGTAACAATGTAGAAGTTACTAGAGTAAAATTAATTACATTCAATAGTCAATTCATGATTAGTGATGATCTAACTTGAAAAAAAATGCCCTTTAGAATAATTCTGATCTTACTGCAACCTCTCAAACAAATGCTGATGATTTACTTTATCGTTTAATACACCTGATTGAATCATTCAATAACAGGAGTAATGTTTAAAATAATAATATACATTTTATAAATATAAATAAATAGTAATAATAACACTATACGCAAAAGGAATTTATTTTTCAATTTTTTTTTGTTTATCTATACAACTTATTTTTATTTGTGAGTGTGTGAGTGTGTGTATGTATGGTAATCTTAAACAAAAGGTTCAAGGTTAAATTCAAGGACGGTGGTAGGAAGGTTCAATTCGAAACTTTCGAGAACGGTGGGGTGAAGGACACCGAAGGAACCAATCATCAATTCCTTACGTTCACCTTCTTCAGTTAAATAACGCAAATGAATATCTGCTGAACGACCAGGGAAATAGGTAGGATCTATAAATAAAAAAAATTCTCATAGTAAATGAGTTTCCAACATTTATATATACCCAGATGCATATACATGCATGAATGTTTATTTTTTATCCATCATCAATTGAAAAAAAAAGACTTACGTTCAGATTCAACAATCCAATAACCCAATTCCTTAGATGTCTTGGTGATAAGCTTAGTGCTGAACATTTCCATCAAACGACCCAATAAACCATGGATGATTTCGAAACCAGAAGTCTTTGACATGTAAGCAGCACACACGTGACGTTCATTACGTGTTCTGCGTTCGCGAGTTTCATCCTTGAAACCAACATCGGATACTTCAAAGACCTTGAGAGGCAAGGGCAATTTCTTGTTATTATTGATGGTCTTGAGGACACCAGGTAAAAGGGAAGTACGAACGACTTGGTATTCAATAGTCTTGGGATTTGCAAGCTTGATGGCGGTTTGATTGTCATCGACACGGTTCAAGAACTTAAAGTTTTCGTCATGGGAACAAAGAATCAAGGGGGCTACTTCGGTAAATCCAGCCATAGCAATTTCACGACGAGCATGATCTGAAAGTTTGTTCAAGGGCAATGCAGATGCAAAGGTGGAGACAGCAGGCATTTTTCGTGGCAAGTTGTCATAACCATATGAAATACACACATCTTCCATGATATCAGCAGCGTGCAAAATATCCCAACGGGTAGGGGGCACGTCGACAAGAATTTCATTGGCATCTTCAGGGTTGACATTGGCGCCTAAACTCATCTTCTCTAATAAACCACAAATGTCGTTACCCTTCAAATCAAGAGCTGTACATGAGTTGATGTAATCGACTTTAGCAGTAGCACGCCATGGTTGAACCTTGGGGGTTTGCTTGACGGTGCCATCAGGATATACAATTTCTACTGGCTCTACACTATTTATTACATGAAATCATCCCAGTTAATATTCCTTGTTGAACATCCTTCAAAAACATATATCCACTTCTTCCAATTCATCGCAGTTCCAAATTAAAAGATCGTTAAACGTACGTGAAGGGATCAGCACAGTATTGAGAGAACATGGCAACCAAAGTGTTCAAAACAATATTGGCTTTGTGTTCATCTGTTGCTGTGATTTCGATAAAGACATTTTTAGTTGTCAACTTGATCTTTGAGTGTTCTGAGTTGATAATAGGAGGAAGGGAGCAGACAACACGGTTGGCATCATATACAACAGGATAGACGGGGGAATCACGGATAATATGAAGGAAACGGCCCAAGTGCTTGTCATTCTATTTTTTTTCACCAAAAAAAAAAGGTCCAAAATACTGTTATTATCCATATCATCCATTATATAGAAAAATCTAACAACGTCATTCTCCATTATTCTTATACCGCTATACCTCATAGAATTCCATCAATGAATCACCATCCAATTCAGTGGTTTGATTAAGAGGAACAAACTTGATATCCTTGTGTGGCAAAGCTTCATATGTGAAAGGACCCTGAATTGTATCAAGATCGTGTGTACCCATAGAAGCAAGTGTACGCTTTCTTTTATATTCTCAGTATTTAAGTATATTTTTTCCTTTTCTATTATCACCCTATAGTGATTATCATCCTCCCCACTTTTTTTTATGAAATATTTACCGGCAAATGTTGTTATGCAACTTGTCTTGAAGGTCAATGAAACTGTCATAAGCTTCTTGAGTGAATGTGATGTTGCGAAGAATAGCAGCAACAATAGCAGGGCGGATTTGAGCAGTCTAATACCCAAGTAACAGTATGAATTACAATTTCTATATCACTTCTCCCCCATCCCATTTCAATTTGCAAATATATATACCTCTGGCTTAACAATGACTTGTTCCAATTTACCACTGGCAGGCTTGACAAGCTTATATTGTGGGGGCTTGCATTTACCTTCATATACACGTAAAGCTTGAGCAAGACCTTCTTGACACAACAAATCGTATCTGGATATATGCGCATAGTTTTTTTTTATATATTTAATTTATTTCCATTATTTTCCTTTTTGCTCGTATTCCATTCATCATTATTAGGAGAATAATCACCTGTTGGCTGGGATATCAATCTTTAATTGAGGACGTTCACCTTCAACCTTTTCCGATTCATCCTTTTCCGAGGTCTAGAGAGAGTTAAATTATCCACGAAAATATGAGAAACCCGATGTTTTCATTTAAAATAAAATAATAATATATTTCTATTCACATACGTCTTCTTCGAGTTCGATACCGAAACGGAAGCAGAGTTCGTTGAACTCTTCGCTTGCTATATTTTGAAAAAAGTTGTCAAAATGTCATTGAGTTAGGAAAAAAAAAAAGAGCATTACAATTAACACTCAAATAATGACTAAAGAAGAGTATGAACTAAGAATAAAGAACTTTACGAAAATAAAAACTCACTATAATCCTTTTCTAATGCTTCGAAAAGAAGCTGTTTATCAACGGTAACGGTAGGCATGAGGCGTGTTTCAAGGGCAACTTGGTCGTGTTCTCAGTCTGACACTTAAAGGAGAAACCCAATATAGGAAGGAAGTGGAGATCTGCCCTGTGGCTTGGGTATGATTCATACTTATTATCATTATGAACACAACCTGTCACCTCGAATAAAGTTTTACTGCGGTACAAATACAAAATCGATTTATTACAAGTACATGATTCTTTAGAGTGCAGCTATAAATAAAAATAAAAATCACTGCATGGCTACAAATTATTGTGTTGATATTACAAGATTCTCATATATAGTAGTAGCAATATAATTAATCGTTTGAGAAAGGACGTTTTCTTTTGGTATATAAATTATTATCATCATCGTTGGCCACCTTTAAACACCATGGTAGGGGGTTGTTTAATAGAAGCACGGTTTTGTTCATCTTCTTCAACCGTGTATCTGCTATCTATAGACTGAGTACGTTTATAACCAGCTCGATCTCTCCTTCCACCTAAAATACCAACTACATTATGCTGTCGACGGGATGCTCCTGCACGATGTCGTCGTTTATTTGATTTATCAGGGTACTTGACAGCTTTATCCAATTTTTGGAATACTTCATCGTCAATATAATACGATTGGAACACTTTTTCGAGCAATTGCATACGATCTTCCATTGATTCTACTCGTCGTCCGTGATCATCACTGTCACCTCCAACGTATTTCTCACCATTTTCATCATCCCGTGAACCTCTCTCTAGGGTTAATATAGCATCTGTCTCGTCAGATGCATAGCTACTATGAGCGTTGAATCCCATGCCAATGTTCTTCAAGTGTATTATTCCATCTTCAGCGTCGACTTTTTCATTATTTGTATAATTGGAATATTGTCTTGCATGCACTGGATTTACCATAGGTGTAGGTGACCTGTAGTCTTTAAATCCATCCTTGAGACCTCGATAAATTGAACGGCGCATGGGACCAACAGACCAGCGATGGAGATAACCAAATGGAGATTGTGGACGATAACCAAACATGGCACTTTGAAAAGCGATGAATAGACCGTAGATACCACCAACGAAACCAAAGGCATTTACCAAAGTATAGACTCTTTGCTCTTTATTCACTGTAATATCAAAAGTCGATGGTGTCAATAAAATACTGCCAACAGTACCATAGGTACCGGGTTGAGGTTCTCCCCATTTATATTTTTGGATTGTTGTCTTGACTTCTGTTGTTTGATTATAAATTGATGCAAATCCAACGAAATTCCACCATGACTTTGTCAAATGCTTTGTCACTTCGATGCTATATTGAATATTAGCCGACTCCATTGGCTCGAGTGATTCACCACTAACATAGCTACTATCACGATACTTCCAATTTTCAATGTATTCATCATCAAGTTGTATATTAGGCTCATTTATATAAACGTGACGGTTAGGATCCTCTCTGGGGTGATAAAATGACATGAAAAGTCGAACTGGTTCTGTTACATTATCCACACGAGGTGTAAATCCAATAATCGTTCCATTGTTTACTCCTGGTATTCTTGTAGGAGAGAGTCGTATGGGTTCAATGTTGTCAGTCAAATCATCACTGAGAAACAAGAAACATCGATTGAAAGTTGAGGTCACAGGTAACGGCGAATGCTTTGACCGATCAAGTAACATGATTTGTCTCTGACAATCGCCACCAATATCGGTCTCACAACTCATATGAGGAGAATAAGGATCTGAATCGTTTGAATATCCGTCAAAACAAAATCGAATATCTTTTAATATATAATAAGAAAGATTATCATTGTTAGGTTCAAGTATTTATGATTTATTCCTTTTTTTTGCACATTCACAATTATTACTCAATTTACCTGGGACGTCTAAACCTTTTTCTTCTGCAGATTCAATTCTTGAATCGGATGTGACAGGACTATTTATGACTTGCACCACAAGAAACACAACAAATGCGATAAACAGCAAAACTAAGAAAGTCCCTGTTATGAATCGAGATATTTCTGCCCAAAGAGGTTCACCAATTCTATATTATTAATGTAATATAAGTATATGTACATAGACCCATTATTGCTACTTTATACATGCCAACAATTGTTCTTCATTACTAACCTACGATCCCATACTGCATCCCATGATATAATCATGACATACTTGACACGATGTCTAAATAAGAATAGCAGGATGATACAAATAAGACCACTCACTCCAAACCCTACTGAAAGGCCAATGATGACACCTTTGCTAGGGCCGGAGGGTTTACGTTCTGCCTCTTCTTGGGTCTCTCCAGTGGAGATGTTATAAAGCCATTTATACGGTCCAGATTCTACGCTCTCATCACCTTTTGATATGTCGGGTAGCTTGAGCACATCAATAGATTCAATGGCAAAGTTTTGTGTCCTACCTAATGTTATCAAGTTCTGTTACTCAATACAGTATTCATAACACTAGAATAAAAACAATTCCAAAATTATGGTTCTTTAAAACTAATTACCATAGCAAAAATAGATGTAGTCATTGTTGATTAGAGCTGCAGAGGAACCTGTGCGAGTGATGGGTTGAGTTCCTGAAACGTTGGATGGTATTCCCCACGTCCATGTATGCGTATCTAATATCCAAAGATCGTTATATACCATCATTTTATTGTTTTCAGTGGCGGGAGTATCACCTGTTGATTTAATAGATGTTTTTTAATTAATAAATACACTGATTACCATTTGGTCACGATTGTAATAGATAGTAATAATCTTCACCTCCAAAAACATAAATGTAACGATTTTCTGGACCTATTTTTTTTTTAAAAAAAAAGGTCAGTATTTGATGTATGAGTGGATATTGATTGGAATTCATCCTAAATGTTATACAGCCATCAACTTACCTAAGACAGCGCTGAGATTTTCCCTTTCAAGCGTAAAGTTTTTTATAGCTGTAGTGTTGAGGGGTTGAGTTCTCCACGAATTTGAATTGATATCATATATTAATGCTCTATCAAGTCGAAACATGACAGGGAGTGTCTCAAGAGTAACTGTATCGTAATACCCACCCAAATATACAATGGGTCCATCACTAATATATAGAAAGAATATGATCTACAATGAATACATTTATTTTCAATTTGAAAAGCCAAAAAAAAAAAAAGAAGATAAAACATACGGTAATGCAGTTGCAGTGGCAGCGAACAGGCCAAAAGGTGGATCGTCCAACTTTTTCAAATCTCCTGTTGATGCTTCATACGACCAAGCATCAAGTAATATGCTATTGTAAGGTGCGTTTTGGGTACCACCTTGAATGTAGATCAACCCATCTGATGCTTTAACGGCTGTGTGTCCTTGTCGGTGTTCAGGATGTGTTTGAAGACTGTAACGAGAATCATTTAACCCAGGTAAAGAATTCCAACTTTGTTGACTGAATGAATATGTATATCCTATAAGTGATGGCATTGAACTAGGGTCTAACCTAGCCCAGTTAAGTGAACCGCCGATAAACGCGACAGTATCATTATCAAGAATGATGGCCTGTGAATCATACGTTGGCATACCGGAACTATCGACAACTGTACGAGTCATCACACCATTGTTCATATCAATGTTCACTTCATACAATACACTTGTAGGGCTATTGAAATTTCTTCCACCATAAGTATACATCTTTCCATTGATAGTGAAACCAGCAGTGTCAGATATTTTTGCAGTCGGATTACTTGAATTCGAAGGATATTCACCCCGAGATACATCGAATATCGAGAATAGTATAATGATGGTGAAGAGTAGCAGCGGTGCTGATACTATTGTTCGCTGCAGTAGTAATCGTATAAAAAACAACATATTGTCAATCTATTTTTTTATTTGACTACTCTACTGATTCTCAAGAGAAGAAAAATATTCAGGAAAGAAAGCAAAAAGGGGAAATAATAAAGAAGTGTATTTTCTGGTGATAATATTTATATTTAAATGATTGAAATCTTTTTGTCAGCTAAGCCCGGTGTCACACAGTCAGTAGAACAAAGATTTTCCTATTAAAGACATGCTATGGTATATCATCATCATTTTTCCTTTATCTGAAAATAAAAAGCCGAGGTACGACACACTCTAGATCAACCACCGTTCATACTACTCGAATTACCAGATACTGGGTCTGGTATTACCAATATATATCGCCACACATTTTTAATATAAAAGGACTTTTTAATTTGAAACTCACCAACCTTCCATCATGGTCCTTTGTTTCATTGGACCACTCACTTTTTACCCCATCTGAAAATTCGTTCTTCAGGGCGTACAAAAGCTGCAACGCGCCGCAAAATTGTAACACAAGCTTTTTTTGTAGAAAGCCTTGTGTGTTTTCACCATGCCGTTTTATTTTGAGGATCAAGATAAACTTGCATAATTATTTATATGCAATAACAATAAGCTTATATGTAAAGCGTTTGACAAGTATCGATCGTCACTTTTATGATACATATACCAATCAATACTATTAGTCTATTGTGAACATTTTATTATATATAGTATGGGTATGATCTCACTGTTACTATTGTTATTAAATGATGACTTATCACCTCAGCCACTATTTGGGTCATTCTATTTTCTTATCATCATTAGCTACGATGTTAGATCCAACACCACTAGTGCATAGCCTATTCAAATAATTCTATTATTTCTCCCAAAATAAAAAGTTACAGCATAAAAAGTGTATTTACTGGCTCCAAAAGCGCTGATGATCGATGTCGAATGTTAAAATGTCGAACAACCTTTGATATTAGTCCCATCTATTCATTCTTAGCAATCAAGGTAATATAAACATGCTGATTCGATATTTTGTTACTGTCATTGTATCTTGTGTACCACATAACCACATAAAAGGTACAATATGCACAAATATGGAAAAATAAGCAAATAAATAATAAGCCTCATCTGGCTTCTCTAATTGTAAACATTCTTAAGCTTATTTTTATCTGTAAATCTCATGTAGGGAAGATTCTCTATAACGAATCAATTTTGTTTTTCGAACATTGAGACTAACGTTGAAGCAATGGATAAATAAATGTTCTTAAATAATTTTACGAGTAAAATAATAAAACTAAAAGAAAAAATCATTCTTCTTACCAAACATACTATATTCATTCGTAAACAAAGTCTTCTACATGTACATTTACGAGATACAAGTTTGATCCATATAAAAATGTTTATTACGTATATATACGCATGAAAATAGAAAATTATTTATTAAGTAGCAACATTATTCATTATTATTAAAAATCGAATTATATTTTTTTTTGTAAATATAAAAGTATAATAGACTATATATGGTCTATAAAGGTTAACTGATAGCATTGTAGGCAGGTCACGTGTTTCTATCTCTAAATAAAGAAGGAGGCTGAGGAATAGAATCTTCATCCATTGAAAATTTACTACTATCCAACGATTTTGTTTTTTTGTAACCACTTCGACTCCTTCTTTCTCCAAGAATTCCAACCATATTATTATGCTGTTGAAGGGGTGACCCGACATGTCGTCGTCGATTTGATTTTTCAGGGCACTTGACGGCTTCATCCAATTTTTGAAATACTTCATCATCTACATAGTAGGATTGGAATAATCTCTCGAGTAGTTGCACGCGATCTTCCATTGATTCTAGCCGTCGTCCTTGCTCTTCATCATTTGCACAAAGATATTTCTGATCGTCGTCATTTTGTAAACCTCCTTCCATGGCTAATATGTCTGCTTCGTCAGCAGTATAATTATTACGATTGTTGAATCCTGTACCGATACTCTTTAAATGTATGCCACCATTATCAACGCCTACTTTCTCTTTGTTTGTATAATTAGAATATTGTCTTGCATGTACTGGATTCACCAAAGGAGTAGGTGATCTGTAATCTTCAAATCCATTCTTGAGACCTCGATAAATTGAACGACGCATGGGGCCAACAGACCAGCGATGGAGATAACCAAATGGAGATTGTGGACGATAACCAAACATAGCAGTTTGAAATGCAATAAGTAAACCATAGATACCACCAACGAAGCCAAATGCATTTACCAAAGTATAGACTCTTTGTTCTTTATTTACCAAGATGGTAAACCCATCTGGCTTCAGATTGATGTTACCCATACCACCATAGTTTCCGGGTGTTGGAGTACCTATTCGGTACTTTTGAATATCTTTCTTTACTACTGTCGAAGAATTATAGACGGATGCAAATCCAACGTAGTTCCACCAGGTGGGTTGTAAATATTCTGTTATTTCAAGTCGGTACTGGATATTGGCATATTCCATCTGTTCAAAAGGATCACCACTGATAATACTAGAATCATGTGCTTTCCATTCATTTACTTCAGTGTCACTGAGTCTTGGCATGGGTTGGTTTAGATAAACCTTTCGGTTGAAGTTTTGTTCAGCATGATAAAACGTAGTATAGAGTCGAACTTGTTCCGATGTGTTTCCAATCTGTGTATAAAATCCAATAAGACTTCCGTTGTTTTTTTGTGGTATAGGCGTAGGATACAAACGTAATGGTTCTTCGTTATCGTCAAGATAATCGCCATAAAACATATAGCATCGAGTTCTACCAGTTCCAAAAAATATTGGCTGATGAACTGACATATTCAGCTGCCGGATATGTTTATTACATGACTTGCCGATATCTGTTTCACATTGCAACGTTGGGCCCATATTTTCATTTGTAAATCCATGAAAACAAAATCGAATATCTGTTCATGGGTATAATAAAAATACAACAACAGAGTAAATTAGCATTAAATTATTTTTGCATTTGCTGTAGTTATTTTTCATTTGACATTTACCTGGAAGTTCTATGCCTTTATCGAGTACGGATTTAGGTGTTGTATAAGTTGTTGTAGGGCTCTCAATTGCTTGAATCACCAGAAACACGAAAAATGCAATAAACAGTAGGAATAAGATAATTCTGGAAACAAGTCGAGACATTTCTGTCCAAGTTGGTTCACCGGTTCTAAAATAGTGCAAATAAATATATATAAATATTAACGTATTGATTGAATTTTGCTATTATTTAGTATATGCCTGACCTTGGATTCCACATTTGATTTTATAATGAAATGAACATATTTGAAGTAGAATGTCGAAACCAGAAAAGCAGGAATATGCATACAAGTCCAACAACACCACAGACTACCGAGATAACAATGATTTTCGTTCTGCTAAGGCCAGACTCTCTTGGTAGTGATTCCTCGAGAGTAAGTCCAGATGTTACATTGTTCACCCATTTTAATGTAGTAAAATCCAAATCGCCACCTTCGGCACTAGATGCATTTGGAAGCTTGAGAACATCAACAGTATCGTAGAAGAAATAATCAGATTTACCTAAATAACAATTTATTATCAGATACTATTATTAAAAACTAATGTTGAAATAATATTTATATGTCTCGTGATTCCATCTAAATATAAAAGTAATCATTACCCATGCAGAAAACCATGTAATTATCTTTTGTTATTAGAGCACCCGCTGGACCAGTCCGAAACTTTGGCTTACTCCCAGAAACATCAGGTATATTCCAAGTCCATGTTTGTGTGTCAAGTACCCAAAGGTCGTTATAAACTTCTAGAGTGCCAGGTCCAGTATATGCATTATCACCTAATAAAAAAACACCATTATATATTATAGATTAATATTTATATGGAAATCGGAAGATGCTTATTTACGAAGATTTTAGATGATTATTACCTCCAAAATAATATATATACCGTCCTTCAGGTCCTATCCAACAAAATAAGTTCATAAAGTATAAGAAAGTCAAATAAAATTTAATAAAACATCTAATTAAACTCACCCAAAACAGCACTTGAATATCCTCGTGAAAGACTAAAATTATTAATAGCGGTTGTATTAAGACGCTGCTCAGCCCATGTATCAGAAGCTGTATGGTAAATCATGGCCCGATTGAGCAGGAAAGGAGATCGAAGATCTGTTTGATTTAGTTGGCCATATACTCCGCCAACATATACAATACGACCATCACTAAATACAAAGAGAATTTAATTTTTTCTGAATAAATAAATGATATAATAATTATAATTTTTACATACGATAATGCAGTGGCTGTGCTGGCATATAAATTAAGTGGTGGGAGTGAGAGCCGTGTATAAAGTGTGGTTTCAGGATTGTACGACCAAGAATCAAACAGCATTTGGGATACATAAGGAGCATTTAAACCTCCACCTTGGAAATAAACCAAACCATTCGATGCCATAACAGCAGTATGTCCTTGACGGTGAATTGGTGGTCCAATGGCTGTTAGGTATTGACCTGGTAAATCTGACCAACTATCATTACTGAATCTATACATGGCTACTTGGAGTTCTAAAGTATCAGCCCTGATATTGGGACGCAAATTACGGAAGCCACCAAAGACCGCAATTGAATCTTTATCTGGCAAAACGACAACTTGGGAAGCATAAGAAAGTGGGCCCATATAGTTGATCACTTTACGATGAAGCACTCCGTCGTCATCAAATGAAATTTGTGCGAGTTGATTTGTAATAAAATCATCGGCTCCTTGTCCGCCAAAAGTATACATTGTGTCGTTGAGTGAAAATCCAGTGCTAGCAAAGAGTTTTGGAATTGTTCCTCCTATGTCTGGAATACTAGGATATTCACCATTGGTTACATGGGATACAGATAATATAACAACAATGGAAAAGAGTAGTACAGGTGGTGATACTATTGTGTGTTGCAGTAATGACGGTATAAAAGACAACATAGTTTGGATCCGTCTTTATTTTTTTCAAAAAGGGGAATAAAACAGAGTGAGAAAAGAAGGAAAAGTAAAAGGCGCTGTGATTTCTTCGGTCCATATAAATTGCTCAGTTAATAATGCGTAACACGAATCATCATGGTGGAGCTGGTTGTCCCCAAGTTAAAGTTTTGTTTTTATAGTGTAAATATACTTTTCCAGGTATAAAATAGGTATAAGAGCTTCCAGATAAGTCGCTCATGAAAACTTCTTCGATTGTAATATCGTCATTTGAAATTTCTGAACTCGGTGTAACAATCGTTATTAGCATTTGAATGCGTTGAAGGGCTTGAACATTCTTTGAAGTTCTTTCGAATCAAAATAGGTTGATAGTGTACCACAAAAACTGTCAAGACAAGTGACATTTTGTGTTTATAATAACAATTGATAGAGCAAAATGTACTAGAAGTTGAAAAAAAAATAAGAATAAAATTACTCTATCGTTTGACTTTCCACGGTTAGATAAAAAATGTGACGTGAATTTATGCTGTTTCTCTCAACTCAATGAAGAAGGAGAAAAGTTAATCCGTGAATGGGGGATTCTATCAACGGTAGGTTGCCATTAAAATATATGATGCATAGCCGAGTAATCAGTTTCTACTTTGTCATGTATTTCTCTATGATAAATATTGCTACTTGCTTTTCTTCATTTGATTTTCTACTACTTTTTCCATTTGAGAAAATAATATCAAAGAATACGACTTTTCACTAAACAACAAAATAGTACAACTTTTTATATTCATTGATTCTAATTTCATACTGAAAATATATATAAAATGGATTCTCTTATAGTCTCATTTTATTATTTTTTTTATTTAATCCAAGTTGTCTTTCATTTACAAATTTAAAATATGTCAATCTATTGGGAGCTATTATTGCAATGATCTATGATATTGATAATAAAAGTGGCACATCAATAGAAACACATTATATATTTTATTGCTTGATTTTTTTTTATCCCAAAGCAATACCCTCATTGTTGTTTCCTATATGGCGTAATTGTATTTATATTATTGTTACTTAAATAAAGAATTATCGGTCTGGTACTCAGAGTTTGATCTATTCTTTTTTTAAAAGATTGGGGAGATGATGATGGAGAGAATGTTACTGTGATCTTCCAGCAGAACCTAAGCTAGGAACTTTCATTATTTTTTGAGCATTTCATGATTGATGTAATATGGCTTGAGCAAGTGTTCAAGTACCTGTACATGATCTACGATGGGTTTCATTCTAGTGGCACCAGGTGTTTCGACGATCACTTCTGTAAATCTATGCTACAAATTACCTTTGTTGCTGTAATCATCTAAGGATATATTTCCCAAATCCTGGAAGACAGATTTGTATTACAATAATATATTCTCGATATTAAATGTTTGCTTCACGCCACGTTTTGAAAAAAAAATTAGTTCTTTTTATTTCTGCTTTACAAATATTAAATGAAACCCAATACAATTTAATAGTAATAGATGGTTAATAAGCTCTTTAACTCAAAGAATCGTAATAAGTACCATTATCATTATTATGCCGTATGTTTAAGCACTATTTAAAATAAAAACAGCATATTGACATACTATTACACGATCTTCAGTATTTTATAAATACAATAGCAAATAAATATAATGCTACTATACAACATATAATTTATAAAATGGAAAAATTTTCCATGGGTAGTCAACATTTCTCCTTTTTATTTTGATGTAATAACAAATGAGTCGTTATATTTGCAAAAAAAAAAAAAAAAAAAAAAAAACTGAAGAACTTGTATATTTTTTTTCTAATCATGAGGTTGTTTATATATGATTGAAACGCACGGGATCAGAGAAGAGTGTATATAAGAATAATAATGATCGCAACCACCATGTAGTTGAAGTCAATATTATTGCATGGTGATTAAGTTCTCCTTATTAATGTGATACAAAACAAGTCGTTGTGTAGAGTGCTTGGGACCAACATTTTTTTCAATAGTTGTATAGAATATAATAACAATATTGCTTAAGAAAGCACAATAACCATTGAAACCTGTTGAAGATAATTTTTTTACTAAGCCTACAACTACAAGTTCAAGTAAATAAAAAAAAAAAAAAGAACCCCATTATCAACTGGATCGAAAAGCATGTTTTTCGTATTTGGGAAAAACTTGGCTATCATTTTTAGGGGCCAGTAAAAAAAGATTGCAGGTCGTTTGATAAGACATATATAACAAAAAGCTAACATCATTATCATACATTTTCGATCCAATATGATAAAAATAAATGTACTCATCTATATGAAATAAATAATTAACACTTATCTATTACGTAAAATGTAATGTTGACATGGTAATATAAATAATATGCTACAGAAAGTAGAGAACGACGAATGAAATACAGCAAGACGCAGTAACTAGGAGTTAACATGAGAAGCAAAGAAGTTGTTGCATAAAATATGCACAGACAACAAGCAAGTGTCAACTAAAAAAAAAAAAAAAAAAAACTTGGATCATACTTTACCCAAAAAGTAAATCGTTTCTCCTTATTTTTTTTTTTTTCAAAAAAAAAACCAACCTCAAGCCAGTTTCTTGGATAGATACCAACCTTTAACCAAGGTTTTAAAAATTATGTAGCACAATATATTAATTGCCACAATATAACGGCGTCTTTAAACAAATAAGATTTTAATAATAAATTGTATATAAGTATATGAATTATACGTACGTAAAGATGTTATAATCAATAATCAATAAAATGGGTTACTACAGTAAAAATAAGAGAATATATCATAATGATGGATGCAAAAGGGAAAGAAAGAAATAACGTGTGCTTAAAAAAATTGCAACACAAACAACAACCATAAAAAAATATACAGGTCGTTCTACTACTATTTTTTTTTTACTATATATTGCTATTACTATTACTATTATGAGAATAAATCATTTTTTTAATATTTGTTAATATGCTTTCCTCCTATAGTCATATCGGTTGATCTAGCACTATCGGTATCATCTTCTTTGGTAGTTGGATGAACCACTGGTAAGTCATATTTCATGGACCGTTCTGGATTGACATGAGCATCATTATCAAATGTCATTTCACCAGTAATATGATCAGTTGTTTGAAGGTTCTTGGCACGTGTATCTGTTTGGCCATTCTTCTTGCCACCACTTGTTGTGACCCAATGGACAGTTACAACATTGATCTAATAATTAAAATTTAGTTAATATTATTTTTATGACAAGTAAAAAGTAGTAAATTGAATATATTGGTAAGTTTAGCATTAATAAATATTTACCGTTACATCAACTGTGCACATGGTCAAACATACAAGACCACGCTCATGACCAGTAGTAAGTACAACGACAAGTACATTGAAGAAGGAAATCATTAAGCATACAAGAGATGCAACAAGAGTTTTACGAGCCAAACGGTAAAGTTTGGTGGATTTCCAATCTGTTCGAGTATTTCGACCAACATTCATCAAAGGTCGCATAAACAACCATGTAAGGTACAAGTTGAAGATCTAAATGAAATATATGCAAGTTAATTACTAAAATCCAATGTAAAAGTAGTTATGTTTTAAACACTTACAAAATCATAAATCTGTATGTAGAAAAATAAAGTAAACCAAAAGGCATTAGTCAAAGAAGTATACGAATTACAATTCTTATTTATAAATGAATTAGGCTGGAACTTACCAAGAGAGGAATACTAGCAATAGGTTGTAAACCAATAATACATTTTCCATCATCTTCCAAATAAATGTTTCGGAACGAAACCTATTATCATTATTTAAAATAAGCAAATACTCATTTTGTAATAACAGTATATAGTATATATTACCATAAGAATAAAAATAATAACATAGGGGCAAAGTAATACAATGTGGAACTTGTACTGGCATGTCTTCATTCGGATGGTTTTAACAGCAGTAACCATATGAACACGTTCAATAAGCCTGTTTATAAAATTAACATTCTTAGCATTTCACACTTTTGATTTAATGATAATTACTTTATATACTACCACATACCATGCATAAATGGCAATTTTACTACCGGCATAAAAGACATCACAGGAAAGCATACCCAACGTACATGAAATCATGTTGTCTGACATATATATAAAATGAACAATTAGTATCCTAGCTTATTGATGATCTGATTTGATATGCTATAATTACTTACTGTTATTAGTGGAGACAACCACAATTGAAGTAGCTGAGAACGCCCATGAAAAAAAGTAAAGAATAATAACCAAAGCTCGACCGTAATTCAATGATTTAAGTTTTTCACCATCTGTTTTCACACCTAATGCACAAGCCAAGACAGTAATACAAGCCAAAGAAATAAACTCGGATCCAATTTCAAGTGGATCAGGTCCGATTATATTAGGATCAAAAATAGGTCCGGGAATTCCTGGATAACTACTTGAAGACATTCTCGATTTTGGGATTTGAGATTCAGATGGAAAATGAAGAAGTATAAAAAAAAAAGAGAAGAAAGTTAAAAAAAAAAAGAAATAAATAATGGGATTTTTACTTTAAAAAGCGGTAAAACGAGAGAATCTATACTATACAAGTATCCTCAGCCAGAACCTTATAACCAGATAATCTAACTATGTTACTATTATTATTATTATCATACTAACTTCCCCTCTTCTTGGATGACTTTTTTAATGTTATTTTTACTCCCTGGATCTACAAAAAAAAAGTATAAAGCTTAAGTGAATCAAATAGTATAAAATATATCAAGTTACAAGTACAAGTTATACAACAAAAATATAGATTGTCAATCCTTAAAAAAAACCCCAATAAGGTGTGTAAGAGGCTATTTCTCACATTTTTATGGATCGAGTTACATACAAAAGCAGAAAGAAAGAGGGGGCTAATTGCCATTCTTAGAATTGTTGAAGTTGCTGTTATAAATATTTAGAGGAGAAATAATTGTTGTACTTGATATTATAGCTTTTTAGTTATCACAACATGTAAGGATAAGATAAAAAAAAAAAGTTGTAAATAAGTAGTCGAATTCATTCGGGTTCAAGGAGGAGATTAATAAAGAGCTGTATCTTTCTTCTATTTATCCATCCAAATATATAATGATAATGATGAATATGGATCATATTAAAAGATGATCAAAGGGAAAATGGGGTAACAAAAGGTTTTATTATATGAAACTAATCAATAATTTATTTTTTACCCTTCTTGTTTTTGTTATTCTTGCTAGGATTCTTTTGTTCCTCCTCTTCCATCTTTAATAAATCCTCTTCTGCTTGTTTAGCTTCTTTTAACCTCCTTTCTTGTTCGCGTTCTTCAGCCAACTTGAGCTCCTTTTCTTGCATCAATCTTCTCTTTTCTTCTGCCTCTTTCATTGCCTTCATTTCTTGTTGTAACACCTTTTGCTTTTCGTGTTCCAACATTTGTGCTGCTGTAGAAAATATCGTTTGTCCCCAATTGGACTTATATGTGTTGGCCTCCTGACTCACTTCTTGGAGTTCCATCATAGTTTGTTGTTCTGCTACTGAAAAGTCTCGCCACAAATCATCACCAATGCTTCCCATTCGCATCAGTTGTTGCAATGCTGGTTTTTCTTGTTGAATTTGAACCAATCGACGTACTGCTTCCATTGCTCGTCGTAATAATGCCGCACGTAAGTGTTGTTCAGGTACGGGTTTTTCGGTATTCAATAAAACAATGTATTGTTCTTTTTCATTATTATCTGAGAACCATGGTTCGACTGTCTTGATGCCTATATATATTGTTTTTAGTTAATCCCATTTATTATCAATGTCAACTTGGACCTGTCTTTTCTTTGTCAAGTTTAACCCCATCCCTCCTTTATTTTAATGAAACCGGTTTTTTTTATTATTACTAGATCAAACATGCAAGTTACCTGTCACTCGACGATATACAAAGGAAAAGACACTCATGGCAGCAATGCAGCCACCGAGATAGAGGGCTGGCAGGGCTAATGTATCCATAATCGCGTTTTTCTTTTTGGTTAAAAGGGAACCAGGTAAAATTGAATAATATTACTTGTGCTGTCTGTCTATGATTGGAACTTGTTTAAAATCCGACTAGTTTTAAAGTGTCAAATATGTTATTGGTTGTCAATTCCTTAAACACTCTCTCCACTTTTATTTCTTTATTCAAATTGTATATCCTACATTTTATAATACAATCAACTGTTTGATGATAGATTACGGCTCCTTTTCTATAGTAGAAAAAAACATAACAAACAACTTTATTAAATAAAATGAATACAACAATACCACTCGAATTTGACTTATTTATCACCGATTGGAGGGAAATTCTTATTTGGAATGATGGAATAGCAGAATTGACCAAACGTTTATCATTTTTAAAATCGATCAGCATATTAAGCAGATAAATGATAGAAAAGAATCATGTTTTTGAATATATTTATCAGGCACTATTTCCACAGTTAACACAAAGATTGCTGTAGTACATTCAACTACGACAACATCGCTCGAATACATTCAAACATCAAGGGCTTGGAAACAGCGATTTTGATTGAAAGGGTTATCTTTGACAGGTACCATACATTATAGGTAAAGGAGACTTTATGATACGCCACGCTGATAGATTATCAAAGTTAGAAATAGGTACAATTCGTTTTAACTCAAGGATTCATCCGACATTTCTATGCACACATCCTACCCTTCCATCTCCCGTTGACATTAAATACATAAACCAACTGAATATCTCATTTTCTTTATCTATTATGTCATATATTACATAGGGGCTGATTACAACAAAATGATATATTTTCATTATTTGGATCAAGGTACCAAAATATGTGCCTTCATCTTGTCATATTTACAAAATATTATTTATCTATTACCTTTGGATAATATAATGATACACACGGATGGCTATGTTATTAGGATTAAGAGTGCATGAACGTTGACACTTTTGGAATCATCACGTGGATTTGGGGCATTGAAAAGATTTTGGATACTGTAGTATTGACGCAGGGTAGCAAACCATAAAAACGCCCAAGTATAAAGCACCATCCATTTCGACATCCCAAAATAGTTTGATGGAGGAGTATATATCACCAGTGATATATAAAAGAAAATATGGGTTGGGCGTAAATCATATCGATTATCCAGCATCCTTAATAGGTATCCCATTGTAACTCTGAAAACAACCTCCCTTTTTTCTTTATTCTTTATAGGATAGAAAGGAGAACATTTAAGGATGTTTTTAGTTCAACCACTGCACTTTTTTTTTTTGGTAACGGTGTTAAATGAATCGTTGCCGTGGATAGATAGGTGGACTGCTGATCGATATATAACCACATATTCGGACCGATCTTAACATATACAGATAACAAAATAACGAATGGTAGTGTTATTTAGTTTACATTGTATTTATCAGCCAAATAATTCTTATATACTCCCATCTTAAAAAAAAATACAAAACAAACAAAAAATGTCCTTAACATATCATTGTTTACTGTGTGTATATACAATAACTTACACTGTTTATCGTCACATATTATATACCCCTAATCTACCCATATTTTTGCATACAAAATAAAAAGTGTAAGATGATTTATATGAGGAGAAGGACCAAGTATTTCTTTCCAAACAAAAAAAAAAGTTATATAATATGACCTATAAATACTTTATAACATATTTCAAGTATAAAGAATTGTATTACAACAAAATATAATAAAATACATTGCTCTTTTTACAAATATAGAGATTAATAAGTATCTATTAAAAAAGTTGACAATTTACATATTCTCTTCCATTCCTTGTATTCGGCCATCTTTTTTAATCCCTAAGAAAAATTTGCTGTGCATTGTTAAAGAGATATAATAACTTGAAATATAGCATTATAACATACTAATACATTGTTATTATTAAGGAAGAGAAAATGATAGGTACATTTGTGAAAGTAAAAGACTTTTCAAAAAAAAAAAGAGAGATACTTAGTAAGTATTATTTATCTGTATCATGCATCATCATCCTTAGAATAATCTCCACGAAAACCAACCATTGCTGGTGATAATAATGTAAAACGTACAATTCTGCAGGATTTTTTGTTGTTGATTATGTGTAGTACGTAAGTTTTCAATGAATATGATAAAACGTTGCAATTCTGTTATTTATATAACTATTAAAGATTGCTGTATCCATATTCGAATAGTAAATGAAGTAATCTTTAATAAAAGAGCAGCTCTTGTTTCTTCTAACAGAACTTTTATGATTCTTTGGTTGTATACTCGCTTCTCTCAATGAAGTTTCAAAGACATGGGAAATATTAGCTACAACGATAAAACATTTAAGACATAATCGGCAGTGCTGCATTTTTATTTTTCCAGTGAATCAGCTTTATAAAAGCAAGATTTTCTATATTGATATTTATAATATGATTCTCAACATTATGTGCTTTGTTTACAATTACCACCATGTCTTTTCCTTCTCTGAAGAAAAACATACAAATATACAATTGGGACATTTTTTAAAAGTTCTACGTACCTTTTAGATATGATCGTAAGTATTTGTATTCTTCATTAACGTGTATTTTGTTCCTTTATTCGATTATGGCATTCTTTCGTGATGGAATTCTTCTTTCATGGATGTTTTCTACAAGGTGAAGATCCGGTGATTGGCCAGACCAATTAAGGTTTATAATAACAATATATCCCGCCCACGCCCCGTTTGAGGAGGTGCTACCTTTTTTTAGAGCGATGGCGCTCCGTCTTCCATTAATACAAAGATATAAAATAATGTTACGATATAGTGCATCATTTCGCAACGTTGTCATGGTCATACATATATTCGAATGATTAAAATGTCACAAGAAATAGGCTGAATCTGGATAAGTTCTTTTATCCTTTTTTTTTTCTTGTTCGTCAAATGTGACAATTTTGTTTCTGCAAGCATAATAAATGATGAGCATTAAGAAATTATGAATCTCTAGGTCATCTGAAGATTGAGAAACAGTTTTGCTGCCATCACGATGCGTACAATCTATCTAATTTGTATATATCTTTGATGAGAAATCAATCAAGTACATAATATGATGTAACAAAAGATTACATAAAAACTCACTAATTTAGTCGTGATACTATATCACTTGTCATATTCTCTTGGCAACAAATGTAGAATATTCTCAAAGTACCCCTTTAAGTTGTATTAGGAGTTATGGAATGAGTGCTTGTGATTAGTAGTGCTTTTCTTCTAACAAAAAGATATAATTTCATGGCTCATTGATGTGTGTATTTGTTGAGTAAATTACTTTATATCAAACCAAACTACATTCATATACGGACTTAGCTCAATATATGTCAATACGAGTAATGGTTTCGATAACTTTTACCACGAAAACAATACTCGACCTAAATGAATGTTTCATTAGAAAATATATTTGTGCACAACTATCTATTGTGATTTAATTGTTCTTTCATAAGAAAGTAGCGTGACAATATGCTGCATTGATAGAGAAAATTAAAAGAATAGCAATAATTGGGTTTCCTTTATCGGATGAAGTAGCCAGTGTTGTGTTAAAGAAATCATGGAGTACGTCCACCGGTTTTGATTATGTTGATAAGGAAAGAATTGTTATTTTTACATATTCCGGACTGAGCTTTTAATTAAGTATTGCCATTTTACTCTCCAGGGATGTTCATGACAATTGAAAAGATACGAAAAATATTGGAGATAATCATGGGGTTAAATGGTGATTCTTTGATATGTCAATCTTCCATTCACTGGGACACGATGAAAATTCTGAGTTTCATATTGGGTAACATTACTATTAAGAGGGAAATATGAAAACCTGTATATATATAAGGCAACGAAGGGATGGCCGTTCACAATAATATACTAATGTTCTTGTTGCTCGCTGTTGTATATGTGTGCAGAATTCGATGTATTGTATAGAGTCACACTGCACATGAATATCCAAGAATTCCCTGAAAATCTTGATGCTCAGCTAATCCAATTAGTTTCATAATAGTTACCAGTTATTATTATCATATTATAGATGGTTACTCCTATTAATAAAACGCACCCTTCTTGATTATAGTACTGATGATGAATTTTATACAAATTAAAATTTCTAATAATCTAAAAGGGATACATGACATTCGCTGCCAAAAAGCTCTTCAATATAATATTGTTGGACTATCTGTTAAAGTATTGTGGTTGATCTGGATAATAAAAGAATGATAAAAGCCTTTTCTGTTAAGTGTATATCTTTTTTTTGCATTCTACTTTCATTAGCAATTTCATTTTTTTAGTATATCATTTTCTTGATAATAAGTTTATAATGTTAAACCTGTTTTCCCCATTTCATACTCTAATTTCTTCAATAAATATATTGTATCAATACCGCCGTAAGAAGTGTTTCCTTAAATTGCTTTTTCATATATAGGGTATAAACATTGCAGTTACTTATATTAAGGAATGAACGTTTCTTTTTCCTTGTCTTTCAGAATTGCTTTTACGCTAAATTCTGCACGGTTCAGTATACACATTGAAGATAAAGGCACCATCATTTTCAATTTATTAAGTATTTATCTATAGTCCCACTATATTCTTCCTGTAAATAATACACATGGGTGTCGCAAATGTTATACAAATCCTTCATAGATAGAGTTAATAAATAATATATAGGTAAATCAAGAATTATTCGAAGTAATTTTGCTGTTGTTTTTAAAAGGAGAATAATCGAATTTGTGATATACTTTTGTTGCTCAACAATACTATGAGGAGTATGTCGTAATTGGTGAGAAAAAAACTCAACATTCTTCACTTTCTTAATATTTATAATAGATGTTGGAACCTTCATATTCCTAACAACCATTTTAGCTATTAGAATATAGTGTATATAATGCTAACTTAGAGATGAATAACTCGGTTGAGTTTAGCTTCCAGTAAATAGGATAGAAGTAGTCCACTGTATGTTGCAATTACAAGATTCAAGGTGATTTCTATACCATAGTACTATTATATGCACTTTGCTGTGCGTGAATAATTTACATGAGAATCTAGGTATAGGTACTACAAGTACTGAATTCATCATACAACATATACAATTAAATTTGAAAAAAAAATATTACCACATTTTTTGCCTTTATTTTTACCAGACATGTTATAATAATCTCTGTCGATGCCAAAAATCTCACTGGTAATGGTCATCACTGTCGTTTTCGTCGTTAACATCTTCTTGGTTTTTTGAAATTATTGCAGCTAGAACGAAACTCAGTGATGATGTCACTCGAGGATGGTGTTTTGTATTTTGCGTTACGATAGATTGATCAGATAGCCACCAATACATAGTTTGTTAAATTATAATCAATGGGCAAAAATACTCCCTTTTTCTTTTCCCAACGAAAAGATTATGAGGATTTTTTCGAGTGTATCCAAGGAAAAGAAAAATACATATATATATAGTGACTTCGGTTGACTACTGTCTTTTTGATAGCAATACCTAACAACGATAAAAAAAAACCCCACTTTTGAAGGGCAAGATAGAATTATCAATGTTTTTCTCGGTCACTTCAAATAAGAATACGCTTGTTCACTTTTTTCCTATATACTTTTTTTTTCATGCGGTAATAATATAGTGGTATACCTTTTGACATGTATAAAAAATGTTCGTCGATAATACAACAGTACATATTTTCGAAAAAATAATAATTATATTTGAAATTAAATAACGAAGATGCTCCACTTGGTTCTGTTTCCTCTGTCAGTTTAAAAAAATTCAAATCGAATATTTTCCATTGTGTAATAAGATATCATGATTTGTGTTAATACCGTGTGTCTTTAATCAATATTTAACATGTATGAACAATGCTCTAAGGTAAATGGAACCATTCACTGTTTTTTTTTCGATTAAAACATCTGAGAAATTTATGCCAATATTTACCTGAGTACTATTATAAAAGTATCCGAGAAGAATGTAGTGAAATGTCTGTAAACTAACTCAATTTTCGGTGTGTGAAGGAAGTTTAGGTTTTGATCATACTAAAGTAAAAATGGTTGAGGATGTCTCTCACAGGAACAAGAATATGGTAATGATGTTTTTCGATTATGTATGGCTGCAAGAATGCGTTTAATTGATACCTTCTTCCTTGATTTCTGCATTAAAGAGTTGCTTTTTCCTTTAATTATTCTCTTGTCATTACGTAGTAAACTATTTTTTTCAATGTATGCCTTGACTACATTGCTTATATTTCCTTTTCTATATACAGTGTATAGATAGTAGCATATTCAATGGGAAAACAATTCTCTATCCATTATAGGTTATTTGCTTTGTATTGTCTATAACTCCAAAAGACAACTACAGGTGAATGCCATAATCCTTAAATGATGAAGAGGTCTGTTTATGCTAATGAAAATAACATATCGTTGCACCATTCGTTTACCGCATAACAATTTTTCTAGTATATAAAGGGGGAAAATATAAAATAATTTGATTAGGTATAAATAATAATTAGATAAGATAATGTTTCATTTTGTTCGTGTACTAGGCATACTATGCGGCGCTCTTTCTTTTGCAAGAATAACGTTGTTACAATTGGTTCTTCAAAAAATACAGAACAATATAAAATGTGTACTATATTTTCGTCCTACTGGTTTTCTTTTTACACTTTGAATCAATCATCAATATATGACAATGTATAACTATTATTTTGATATACTTTTGTCTCAAAATAACAATTAATAATTTTGGTTTATTCGATTTATCCAAATAGACAGCAAAAATATCAAGCTATATGTGGTCGAAATAAATTGTATTCTTCGTCATTTTTATATCGTTTTTTTCTTTGCCAGATTTCTGAATAATATATGGCTCTCTCTGGAAATAGAAATGTTTCGAAATATAAGGGGATGCTTCTAATCATCTTTTTTTTAACTGTTTATATAATATTTGTTTTGGAGCAAATGGATTATTGAGAAAAGATGTCCACAGAGTCTGTTGGTTATTGACGAGTCGATGATATCTGTCTCTTTTTCAACTTTGATGGACGCATGAATTACTGCTCTGTATGAAAATCAGTATAATGAAATTTGTCTGTAGAATCATTGGTATATCTGGCGTCACTCTCTCTCCTGTGATTAAACATTTTTCTTTTTGTTGCATCTATTTTTGTGTATAGCCTTCGTTCAGAATATATTTTACTACTGTTGTGTCAGTCTATCTATGTATTCGAGTGGGTGTACTGAATGAGAGATTCATTTTTTGTTGTCGTCGTCTATTTAAGTTTGGTAAACTGATGCGACCGGCTTGCTACAATTTCATTGCTTTTCTATGCTTCAGTTTTTTTCCCATCTTAATATCCACATGAAAAAAACATAGCTCGCCTCTTGAATGATTATTGATGGAAGTAATTTATTATATATAATGAATGAATAAACAAATACAAGGCAGTAGCAGTACCTCTTCTATGATTTCTAGCCGAATTTATTTTTTTCCTTTTAATGTGTCATATAGATTATATTGCATAGTTCCACTGCAGCTCATTGCGTTTTTTTTTCGGTAAGTGGAGATATCTCATTGTTGCTGTACATTTTATAATTGAAATATATATTAACTTTTCTTGTTACTTTTTTTTTTAGAATATGGATGCAAGGAACGTATAATTAAGAAGTCGGTTGTATATATATATATATATATAAATTATCTTCATATACAATGGTGTTAGACAACAAAGGCACATAGTAGTAGTAGTAAATAAATGTTATTAAAATATCGAGATAAGGCGACAAAATATGATATATAATAACGTGTGCATTATACCACATTCTTTTCTGTTTTCTATACCATTCTTCGCTAAGTAGAATAATGAAAATATGGAAATTGCCGTATTTCGTTATAAGTTCTTCTATAATAGACAGGAATATGGTTTGTATTAAATGGTTGTCTTCACTCATTTTGTGAAATAACAACTCATCAAACATTTGAGCAACGATCTACGCCATTCAATAGAGTTGCTTATAACGTAGTAGTGATATGCTTATTATCCTCATGAATTGTTTGCAGTCAACTTTATCCTTTTAAATCCAAGTGAATATGGTATTGTTGTTAACAGGAAATTCTGAGGCAATGATACACCAGACGGCCTTTATACAAATAGTCTGTTGCTTTTATAATCTCAAGTAAAAGCACGATTTGATGGAAATATACATTTATTCACGTGGTTCTATAACCAAATGGCTTCATTGAAAAAAGGCTCAATAGTTATCTCAACGATAGTCATCTTCTCAGTCTCTTTTTTTTTATCGTATAGCGCACCGAGTGAGAATATTCGATAATGAAGGGATCGTGGGGTTCTAGATTATATTTCGATTTTGCAAAGTGCTCTATGTGTCCACAGAATAATTCTTTATTGTAATAACTTGGCTTTATTGTTGAGGATGGACAAAGTTTTCTGATGTACTATTCTTATAAAAGAAAGATGTACATTTTCAGTAACTACCAGAAGCTTGAAGCACTATGTCATGACTGGTTGCGAAATTTCTTTTAAGAATACCACCTGTATTTTCTTTTCATTTAAAACGTTGTGGGTGCATAGTCGTTCTTTCACATTATTTGATTATTAGTATTGTAATTATATAAAATTGGCTGGCTCATTAGTACGGAATATATTCTATATTCATGGCCAGCACAATATGGAAATGCTTCGAACTCAAAATATCTCTTACGCAATAGCAGAAACGGGATAGATAAATTGTTTTGACAGCAAATAAAACTCACAACGTTCATCATCAAGCAAAGAAATATCAATGTAATGGTCGTTTTTTTTTTTCGCAGAAAAAGGTAGAGAAGGGAAAGAAGTGTAAAAAATGAATGACTCGGATCATTCTTTTTAAAACTTGATATAATTGATACAATAAAAATCACATGTATTCATATAACAGCATCTATATCTCTATTCCATGTTATTTCAGCAATGTCCATGCTATTTTATCCACAATTCAGCTTTCAACTTGATGGTTTTTGAAAGAGTACAAATAGAAAAATATCTTCATTTGTTCAAAGGGAGCATTTCGATTTTATAGTTTATCAGAACTCCTAAATTTGATCGGTGATCAATAAAGTGATCTCTCCGTCGATATCATTGTCAAGATATTCTTGGCAGATAAATAATAATTCTTTGTTGATCTTCTAGCATTTAATGCCACTCGTCAGGATTAGAAATAATCAAATCTGGGGAAGGTCAGTGCACGAAAGAAAGAAAAAAAAAAGAAGTAAATAGTAGATCATTCAATTGCTTGGAAAATGCTCCAACAGCAACATGTGAAACTGAGTTTTGTTTTGTTTTTTCCTTTTCATTTACTCTGCAGCCAAAAAAAGACGCGAATTAATAGTATTCTTCTCCTCTATTTTTTTCTTACATAAAAAAAATATATAATAATGCTGGTTGTACCTGACGAAGGCAAGTTTATCAATCAATACTTGACCGAACTCTCTTCTCGTGCTGTTCGATATGGTCAAGATTATACCACAAGAGATCTTCCTAAACCATTAAAGATTAAGGTAAACCATTCGAAATAATCATTAATTATTACAAAAAAAAATTATGCTCTCCAACGACGTTACTAAAAGATAATTATCAAACATAGAGATCACCCTTAACGCCATCTGAACCCACAACAACTGGTAAATTGGATTAAAAAAAAGCTTTCTTTGTCTAGGGAGAAAAGCTTTAAAAAAAGGGAAAAAATATAATCTAACGTGGTGATAAAAAAGAAATGGGGAGTGTGTGTGAGAGAGAGAAGGGAAAAAAGTTTCTTTTTCATATCCATCTCGAGTGAAGAAGGGAGTATGGTTTTTTTTTACCCATTCAAGAACTAAAAAAAAAACTAAAACTTTATTATTTATTATAGATGGTGCCCCTTCGACCATTGATTTAACGATCAAGATTCTTAAACCAGCATCGCAAATCACCATTCAAGGTGTCTCCTTGGACGATACCACCATTGAAGAATTAAAAGAACGTATTCATAAACAAAAATCCGAAGTCCCTGTGAATCGACAACGTCTTTTATTAAAAGGCAAAGTGTTGGCAGATAACAAGTTATTGAGTGATTATGGATTAGCAGATAATGCCACTTTACATTTAATGTTGACTGCTCCACCTAAACATCCCGAGACTGGACGATTTGGATTGACGTTGACGACAGAAAAGAAATTGGATGATCCAGCATTTTGGGATTCGCTGAAAGCAAGTGTGGCACAATTGGTGGATAATAATGATAAAGATACCGAGATTTTGATTTCTAAATTCCAAGAATTGACAAAACAATAATAATAATAAAATACATTTTGTATATATATATGTATGGGGATGGTTTTATATATAGGGTGAAAAGGACGATGATAATGATTATATAAATATTTATAAATATGTATATTAAATCACATACATTCATTTATTATTATTATTATAAAAAGTAATCCATAGTATTATTATTCTCCTAATAACCATTCAACAATTGTATGCTCTTGTTCATGTTCATCTTCTTCCCAATCTTCATCTGGAACAAACCATTCTTCATCACCCACAACAATACCACGTTCACTACTACAATCTTCTGCTGTAATGATCACACGAGGTAATTCTGGATCTGTTTGGACGCCTGCTTCAAGATAGATCGGTTTAGATGTTTGTGTAGTGACGGATTGTTCTGATTTTGCCAATTCAAATTTAAGCACCTTTTCACGTACCGCACCATTGGTTTTTGTCATTGTAGTGGTGGATACTGAGAGTGGAGACGATTGTTGTTGAGAAGGCGGTTCTTCCCCATCCACGTATTGAAGGGCAAAATTTTCATGGAAAGAAGTCGGTCTTGCACTACTGATCATGGAAGCTCGTTTAGCTACCATACTTGAAGGTCGTTCCAATTCTTCTTTGGTTTGTTGTCGTCGTGGTGTTCTTCGTGGTGGATGATCTGGTTCAACAAAGGATGTTCGTGTACCTGGTGCAATACTTCGAAGAATAGGTGGTTTTGGTGCAGATCGAGGATTTTCAAAAGGTGTTACAGGTTCATCCAATGATAATTTTTTATGTAACACTTGATGTGAATGACGTTGTTGTAATTGTTGTTGTTGTTGTTGTTGTTGTTGGAATTGAGAAGCAGGTAAATCCGATGAAACGGCTCTTCTCGTAGTAAAAGAAGATATATTATTAGTGTGATTATGATGAATCGCAGGAGTAATGGATCGATCCATACTAGTAGGTCGTATTTGTTGTTGATGAGGTGGTGGTAAAGGAGGTTGTTGCTTTGTAGCAATAAATGAATCTGAATCTGTGGATCGTATAGAAGTACTTTCATCAATACCACTATGATCTTTCATGATTTCTATTGATTTCAATCGACTTGGCGTTAATGATAATCGAACCGTATCGCCTGATTTGATCAAATCTTCAAAATTAATAGCAGGTGAATCTGAATGATACACAGAAACGGCAACAGGTGTTTTGGATGCTCGTTGTTGTTGTTGTTGTTGTATTGAAGGTTGATAGCTATTATGATGGTGATGGTGTTGTCGTACCGGCGACTGAGGTGAACTTGTATCTGTAGCTACTGAATCTCTTTTTTTACCAAAAAGTCGAAATCCTTTTTTACTTCCAGAGGAAGTGGTAGAGCTGATAGTATTGGTACTTGTACTTGTACTCATAATTGACATGGGCCGTGCTTGTGTCATTGAATACATGGATGGGATTTTTCCATTGGGTGGTGGACTACCTGGTTGACTATAATCCATTTCTTCATCATCTACAAATCCAATATCCATGTAGGGATCCACAGCTAATAGTAAAAAAAAATGAAAAAAAAGAAGAAAATATAAGTTTAAAACACGGAGAATACAATAAATATATAAAAAAATAGAATTTAGAAAAAATAGAAACAAAAACGCATAATATGCAAGATAATTATTTTGATGATGAGATCTTTTATCTTTTTTTCTTTAAATACTGATAAACAATCATACATACTCGAATCTCTTATATGAACATTGGATTGTTTCCTTGATGATGTGACAGGACTAGGTACAGGGGATGGTAATATATTTTGCTGTTGTTGTTGAGATGAACGATAATTAAGAACTGAAGCGCGTTTCTAAAATTATCCAAGCATATTTTTTTTTATTTAATATGGCAAATGTTACACATAGAACAAAAGCAATATTTCATAAAACTTTATTTTTTTTTTTTTACCTCTAATCGTTCTCGTAATGCCATTTTTGAAAACATATTTCCCACTTGAATATCATCCATTAATGTTATATAAACTTCTTTTACACGAATATATTCTGTATCTTGATGTTCTGCAGTCATTGCAATCGCCTGAAATCATTCAATAATTGATATATATATAATATATATATATATATAAACAAGTTGATTAGTTTTTTTATTTTCCCTTATTTTTTTCTCCTCTCTTTCTCGTTCTCTCTAATTTAAGTATTGGTTTTAAACTAACTAACCGTGAGGATATACTCTGCCACGTGCTCAATAATAGCAGTAACATAAACGATAACAATAGGTGATATCGCGATATTATTGACGGTATTGGTGGTCGATATAGTAGAAGCCAAGCTAGGTCGTCGAGGATTTTGATGATTTTTTTCAGCCAGTGTACAATAATTGACAATATCTTCTCGAAGACGATCGACTAATTTAGGTAATAATGAAGGATCCAATGTTCTTGTACGTTCATAGGCTTCATAGTCAATGGTATCTGTTGATTCACTATATGATTTGACTTGAAGTTCTGCTTCGACAATGGCATTCTTTCCAACAGCTGAAGATAATAATAAAGATAGAACGGTTGTTTTTATCCGAGAAAGGTCGAGAGATTGAGAGGATGATAATAAAAGGTGAACAAATTCGTCGAGGAATTGATTAATGACTTGTAAAGCATCTGTTGATACGCGTAAAGGATCGACTTCTGTAATGATGGCATTGGCAGCTCTGTGACAAACGTAACGTATTTCTAGTAATAATAATAATAATAATAATAATAATAGAAAGGGTTAAAAAAACAATGATTTGATTTTGTTACTATTATAAAATTTGTTTACTATAAATATATATATTTTTTTACCTCTTGACATGATTTCGATATAAAATAAAAATTATTAACAAAAATATAAAATAAAATAATAAAATAAGATAATAAATAATAAATAATAACAAAAAAAAAATAGATAATAAAAATAAGTATTAAATAAATTACACAAGAAAAAGAAGAATTGGTAGTGCAAAGAAAATATTAAAAAAAAAAAAGAAAAGAAAAAAGGGAAAAAGAAAAAGAATACAATTTTTTTTCTCGTAAAAGATATAGATAGTTAGATAGTGTATTTAGAATGACATATAATTATGATGATGATAGATTGATAATAATAAACTATATCAAAAAAAGAGACATATACAAGTTCGAGTCTAAAGGAGAGACGAAAAAAAAGGCGCGCACGAGGAGAGAGAGAGTGTGTGTGTGAATTAGATGGAGTGCCCAGGTTCAAAAAAGGCAGGGACAAGTTTTTTATACCAAAAAGCCGAACTTCAGGTACACTTTTTTTTTTTTTGAATGGCACAAACTCCAACGACTTGAAAAAATATAAAGGAAAAAGAGAAAAACGAAAAAAGGAGGGAAAAAAGCAAAAGAAAGAAAAAAAAAAGATGAGTACGAAAATAGGAGGTCAAAGTATATATAAAGTTGTAACACCAGAGCACAATCCAATATCACTATGCAGGTACAATATATATTTTTATATACTGCAGCAGCAACTATCGTCATTCTATGGTCTTTAGGATAAAAGGTAGATATCAACAAAGTAAATTGTATGAATGAGTATTAGTGAAAAAAAAAAAAAAAAAAAAAAAAAAAAACAATAATAATCTAGACTAAAATCAGAATAAACTCAGTCATTAAATCAAATCCAATCCGACATATAATTTTAAACAATAAGAACTTGCTTTAGAATCGATCTTCCTTTTTTCTTTGTTGAAAAGAAGGGGGAAAATAACCCTGGGAAAAGGGTTGCCGTATATAATTTTTGATAAATATAGGAAAATAGATGGGAATGTGTGGTATTATTATGATAAAAAGAGTGAGGAGCACGGACATAAAGATGGGGAGGGAAAAAAAAAAGATAGAGTAGACTGGTCCATGGTTTGTCTTTATTCTGTACCTTATTTATATATTATTATTATTATTATTCTCTTTTTCATAATTCACAATAAACCCTAAAGTATACTTATAATAGATGCCTATAATACTTCTTCTTGCATGATAATAATATAAGAAGGGTGGTGTGTAATGATAATAAAACATGATGATGATCTAACCATATACTCTATATATATAATGCAACCCTCTTTTAAAAAAAGACTCTCTCCTTTTTTTCTTGTTACGTACGATGAATCTTTTTTTTTTATAAAAGAGTAGTGTTGCTTACCTTTTATATATATATTCAAGACGACAACGACAATCATTTATTATAACCACTCATATTAAATAACAACAACATATGAAAACACCAACACCTTATGGTTGCTTGCTTACTTAATTACCAACATATATAATTATATAGGAGCATATTTTCTTGATCTATCTCTTTTTTTTTTTGGCATACAATGAATGTAAAAAAAATCGAATGATCCTTATTTTGTGATTCTTTTAATTAACGGAATTTCCAAATTTGGAATAATTCTTGAAACTAACAAAATTTTCTGTGTAGGAGCTTCTTTTTGCTTTATACATATCGATTTGATATAATAAATGCAATTCATGAAGTCTATTTTTTTTAATTATAATGCAGGCTACAAGCAGTAATAATGATGCGCATATCTTTAAAGAAAAATGTATCTCTCTTTTTATTTGACGTGCATCGTGAGTATGTGCGTCGTGCATCCGATTTTTTTTTTTAAGTTTGATGTGCAGTCATGTATATGTGTAAGTAATCCATGTGTTATTAAAACGGCTTATTATCTGATCTCGTCAAGAACTCATCTATCTACTTTAATAATAATAATAATACAAATCTAAGTTATAATTTTTACTATCTCTCGTTACTAATTGTTTACTATCCCTTCCTTCCTCCTTCAGTGTTTGAAATGGCTTTCTTAAGCCGTGCTTTGTATCTAAATCTATATAGTATAAAAATGAAATTAGTTGTTATATGCATAATATATAAGATGTTATATTAGTTGATTGGAAAAAGAAATCCCTTTTTTCAATTTTCTAGGTCTTCATCATCATCAAACATCCTCCCCCTTATTATTATTTTTTTTAATTGGAATCCGTTAACTTCTTGTAACTTTAATATTGATATAAATTCTATCTTGGTTATTCTCATCTATCCATAGGGAATGATTACGTAGTAGTGTATTAGACTTCTAATTAATATACAATATGGCCATGACTGATATACTATTATTCTTTTAATCAAAAGTTTCGTTCTTTCTCACGCACAAATAAAGGTAGTGTGATGGAAAAAAAATGACATTTTGTGATTGTGTTACCTGAAAAATCAGGACAGTAAATGACATACTACTTTCCCTTTCGAAGAAAAAACCCCCGCTTTTTATCACACGACAAATGCACACGCACACGCACATCACCCATCTCCCTTCCATCAATCTTTCTTTATATATATATCTGATCACCTTTGGTGTGGACGGAGGGGAGGAAAGAAGGAGATCAAAAGAGGGTTTATCGGAATAAGCCCTAAATAACTAAATGCTATTTTATATATATCAGAGACACAATAAGGTTTATATGATAGGAAAAAGAGGAGAGAGAATCAGAGATATTTTATTACCAAGAAGCCATCTTCTATACTACCGACTCTTTATCCCCTCTTACTCCTTCCATTATATATTATATGTTCCGGTTATTAGGTATTATTATTATCATTATGACTGGTGTGATTTACGTAGACATCCATGAGTTTACTATTATGTAGGTGTTATTCTATAAATCCAAATAAACCCGGAGTAATATATAAAACTTCTTTAATATAATCATTTATGCAAGAAACAAACATTTCTTTCCTTCTTTCCCTTTCTTTTTTAATTTCATAAATCTTCTTGTGTTACTACTATTACATTCATATATAAAATGTATTACTTATGTGTGTCTCCTAGAAAAAAAAGGTAGGTACAACAGCAACCTGCTGCTTGATAGATAGAAAAAGAATCAATCAATTCATCATAATGGAAATAACCACCATGAGTGTAAAATTATAACGTGTATATACATGACTACTTGTTTTTAAAAATGGATACTTCTCCTGTTAAACTCAATCTATATTATTGAACGAATTTTCCATCCATCAGACAAACAACTTTACTATTTAAAAAAGGAAAACTAATACTACCTTCTATTGCTTTCTTAATTGAATGGCGAATGAATGAATTATATTTCACACAAAAATGACAAATTCATGTTAATCAAGATGATCTATTTTGTATTTTGATCTTTTGGTTAGTACTTTTTTTTTCTTTTTTGCTATATACATATTCTTTTTGTGAATCCTTCCATATTTCATGCATACTTTTTATTAAATTTTCTACTAATGTTTTCTTTATTGTTATTGCTGCTATCAACAAGAAGTTATATTATTCACATGTTATAACAGTAGTAGGTTGTTTATCGTTTGACAACAACACCAATCACAGGTGTATAAATTCCTTGTTGCTATTGGGAATAATATCTTTACATCTAAGAATTGTAAGATATATATATAAACCAGCACGACCCATCCCTCTGGTTGTGGCACTGTAAACGAACAGTTACCATTTTGATTTTATATCGACGTTGATAACTAGATATTATGTGTTACCAAGAATTCTTTGGGACATTCATTTCAACTCTTTCTTTTTTTGATTCATTATAATACAAATCTATACATTCATGCTAAATAATGGACTAGCAGTGCATAACTAGTAGAAATATTTACAGAAAAAGGGGATTCTTTAAAGTTTATATAGAAAATGATATCCAATTTAACTCTTGTACTAAACCAAAAATGAATCTCATTGTGATACTTAATTGATGCGGTGGGTGTTACCCATATGGTGGTAATTTCCAAACCTTGAAAACTTTCTACTGTCCTGTTTCTCTTAATTCTTTAAAGCTAACTTATATTACTATGATCAATAATAACTCTAATAGAACAACTTTCTCACACTCTCACAAACCCAACTCTCTTTTTACTATTCTATATATTTCTCTTTTTTATTTATAATTTGTGAAAAAGAATTACAGCCATGGTGCAAGATCTTTTTGTCAAAATCTTGCCTACTTTACCTACTGAAGTTCACAATGAAATATTTCAATACTTGTCATTCCAGGAACGTTGGCAAATGGCCCAAGTGTGTCAATCGTGGCGTTATACTGTATTGAATTGGCAACCGCAATGGAAATCGTTACCCATCCACCATCATTGTTCTATTGTACCAGATATGCTTCCTTACGCGCCCTTTATTGAAAGTGGCTCGGTAAAAAAAATACGAGTCCATTATTTTAATCATTCTTATTTATCCAATACCCTTTATTTTATCTATAAACATCAATTTCATTTGATTTCCAAAGGTTGGTTTAGGATAACAAAAGTAGAGGGTTAGAAGAAACCGTATATATATATAACATTTGTTCATTTTGTTGAGAATTTATAATACATAGTGGATTTGGCAGTACCTGAATTTTCCAAAGAACAACTTGAAACCTTAGTACAAACGAGCAAAGACGCATTAACGGACATCAAAATCGCAGGACTTGGAAATTTCAGAAACAATGTTGGACCTGATACCTTATTAAAACAATGCCCAAATCTTATCAAGTTGGATTTCAATGGATGTGTATTTGTTGAGGATGGACGCTATAATCCAACAGATGCGGTAGGATTAAAACATGATTCATTATTGGCAATGTCGCTTCGATTCCATAATATGGAGGAATTTAGAAGTTTTGATCCAAGCCCATATCTAAAGGCAGTACCGAACCTCCGCTATCTCTCCTTGAATATTGCTCATTTACAAGTCCAAGGAGCCCATCTTGCTGATATGATCCGTGACCATTGTCCTGGTCTGGAAATACTGGTTATTTTCGAAAATGTACGTGGTGGTGAACGAATCCCAGAAATGCATAAAGTGATCATGAATCATGGTCAGCATGGTATTATCCGTGATGAAAAATTGGTTGCTTCTATTACTACACCATCACCACGACCTAGTTCACCATCCAGTTTATCATCATTCTCATCATCGTCATCGATATCATCATCAATGGAAGAAATAACACTACTAACACAACAACAACGAAGACGAGGATTACAACACCTTGTGATTCATCAACATAACTTTGCTCTAACAGCACGTCGTATATGTGAACCTCTCATGGATGCATTCCATCAAGAACTTGTTACTTTGGATTTTGCAGGTGCAGGCGTCGTCAATAATTATATATTAAACCACATATCGACATTACCATTTCCTTCATTAAAACATCTCAAACTCAGAAACAATGACTTTGCACCCCCTGACTTGGTTTCTGACACCATGCTCTCCGTCTTTCGACGATGGGATTCCATAAATAGCAACCATTTGACGCACCTTGTCTTATCTAATTTGAATATCAGTCTCAATGATACCTTATTGTCATTGATTGGCGTAACATGTCTATCCTTACAAGATATTATTTTGGATAATACGTATTTAATTACAGATGATGGCATGTTGTCGTTTCTTGAACATCAGCAACAACGATATCTTCTACACCAACAACAAACGGCAATTGAAGAAGAAAGAGGTGGAAATTATTTACGGGGAATCACATTGGATTCAGTACGTCGAGCCATGGATTCAAGGGTATTGTCATTTATGGGAAGAGAAATGGGATATTTGGAACGTGTCACACTACGAAGTGCCACATTTGATTATGATGGCTATGATCATATGAATAAATTTGTCAGTGTTCGACAGTATTGTTTTAATCGACAACGAAAAAATCCAACAGCTTATGCAAGAGAAAACAATGATTACTTCTTAATACGACCGTTGGAGAATTTGGAAATTTCTTTTTATGAATATCAGGGGATGGAAACCGATCAAATTAATCAAAGATTGGAAACTTTGTTCCAAGGTACAATGGATGAAATTGCAAATCATTGGAGTTATATAGTGGAAAAAAGAGATGAAGTTGGACAAGTCCCTGGTGCTGTTACTATCAAGAGAAAGATAACGGAGGTAGAATTTAGAACAGAAAGAGGAGTATAATTGATGGAATTGGTGTATTTTATTGTTGACTATAATAATAAAACATTTGGTTGATATACAATGTACATTACCATTTAAACATGTATAATAATACTTTTTTTTAAAAAAAAAAAAAAAAGATAAGCTATTTATTTATTATTGTTTCTAATATCAACAACTATTTTTTGGTTTACGTTATTGTTTCTATTTTATCATTATTTTATCTGTCCAGCTTTTTTTTTTTTGGATAAAACCGAATTGTCATGTCGTACAATCGAAAATGCAAAATATTTGGAAACATGTTGATTAGAGCAAAAAAAAATCTGCCGTGCGGGTTCGAATTTGTTATGTCACGTACATGCTAGCTATAAGACTGTACTTGCATTCCATTAGGAAAATTTTACACACAGTGTATATAAGAGCATCGGTGCAATAGTACATTTGTTTGCTGAATATCAGGCTGTGATAGCAGTTTTTCGTAACCTTTTGAGAGCTGAATAGGATTATAACGTCTGTCCTCCAAAACTATTTTGATTCACGAACTTATTATTCATAATATATATAATAACCTTTGTACATAGCAATTGACTTCCGGTCGCCAGAAAATAAGCCATTCTTATCACCTACTAGATTTAGTCCTTCCATGTATCATTTACTATATAAATAGGCATTATAACCCATGTTAAGCAGTTCCTTAGATATATAAGTCTCTTGAAAAGTCCATGAACGTTTATTCAATTAAGCACAAGAAAGTACCACAGGCTATTAGAATATCCATTGGGGTAAATTTGTTTTTGTTTTTTTTTCAGCTCTGGTACTAACGTCAGTGTACAATTAGCATGTCTATAATTTTATGTGTTTGATTTATCTCACGCACCTTCTCTTCTGGGTTATCTTGATCGATACATCTCTGGTCGTATCATATTTATCGTATGCAAAAACCTTTGCAACCTTATTGAATAGGTTTTTCATATTTCACGAGACAGATAGTAGAGCTTGTTATAAGAACTGTTTCTTAATCGTCTTGAAGTTATTATTTTGTGTTGCGCTATAATATTCCTTGATTCACAATTTTTTCTGATTGATTCCAAGAACAGGATAACATACAATATTGTTTATGGATATCAGATCTAAGAACACGTCGCACACCAGATACTCGGACTAACAAGAAAATTTAGATGGTGGATCACTGTCTGTTTTAAAAAAAATAGTTATTAGAACTGTACTCTATTGTGCTGTGAAAGGACTATGATTTATAAGAAAAAAAGATAAATATAGTATATACCCAAGAACAGGGTAACAATCCTCCTTTTTGATTAAGTTTGAAATGGCTCGGTTCTGGTAAAAGTTCTCCCTCTAGGTTTGCAATCTGGCACTGGACTCTCTCATATACAATATACATAGTACATTTAATGCTACTTTACTGATTAACAATTTTGTTTATACATTTTCATTATACATTCTTGGTGGTGATAATACACATTATTTTTTTCGTAATATCACTTTTAAGCCTTGAATGAAAGAATAATTGTAAAAGACGGGAAAAAGATAAACAACTACCAACTATAAAAACAATATATATTATTACCGTATTATTACACTTTGGCTTTGTCTTAAGTCATTCATTGGTTGCATCTTTTTCGATATCTTTATTGCACATCAAGACATCACTTGTATCACGACTTTGGGCTTAGCTTTACTACTATTATAAAGTTTCACCATAACAAACTCATCGATATAATAATCAAATAATACACCAATTGTTTATTGGAATTTACAAGCTGTTCTTTTTATCAAAATCTCTAGCTTTAACTCTCTGCAACAATTCTTGTTTAGAATTTGTCTTTGGGTATGAAACTTCCGGAATAGGTTGTCCAAGAAAGGCACATAATTTATCCCATTGACTATCTTTACCCAATTCCATCACCAGCAATTTATCAGCAGGCACATGTTTTCTGACCCACGCGTTATGTTGAAGAAACTTTTCCTTCATTGCTTGTGCATTTAAAAACTCGGCTGGTTTTCCAAACGATCCATCTAATACAATGGCATGGGCCATTTCGCGAATTTGTAAAATATGTTTCGGTGTCGATGCTTTAGCGGGTTGATGGGTCATTTGATAAATGGTACTCTTTACTGATTCATACCATGCATCGGGATCGCGAACAGTTAGGATAATTTTTGCCTCTGGGTATTGTTTCATTAAACGTTCTAGAAAAATAACCGATGGTCTATAGATAGGGTAAGATTTGTTGAAATTGAATGGATCAGATAAAAGAGAATGTGAGGATGGAGTGATGATGCTACTTACGTTCCAATAGCAGCATCAAAATCTTGGTATACAGCATTCCAATCAATTGGATTTTCGGGTTGTTCATAAGCTTTTTTGAAAAGATCAGGATCACCTTGTCCAAAGTATAGATGACGCATATGATGGGTTTTATATCTGAATTACAATGGGTTGTGTTTTAGCGTTCTTGCATCAAAAGTAGTAATGTTTATAAAACATTGAAAAGAAAACTCGGTGGATGATTACCCAAGGATGTCTAAAGCAACGGATAAACCGTCTGTTCCTGTACGATCCAATCCAGCTCCAATAACTTTTAAGGGTGCCATAATTGATAGATCTTGTATCGATGATGAAGGAAGGAAGAAAAATGGAATCTGGTAAACACCTTTTTATATAAAATAGGATATTTAGGAACGAGGGGTTTAGTGTCTGTGACTCCATGATCACGAGATTTCTTTAGTACGTGCAACGGTGACTTTTGGCGGCATATTTATTATTTATAGATTGCTACTTTTTACACTATGATAAATCTTCATATATAAATATTTATAGAATTTGAATGCTATTAGATGAACAATGATAAAGTTGTTAAGCATAACGCATCAGCCCTTTTCCATGATAAAAACTAATGGATAAATAATAAAAATACAAGCCATCTTTGTTGAATGTCTTACAAAGCTATTGTTAGTTTTTATCACACGAATATATATGTATAAACTTAAATGACCTTTTGATTATTATATATTTAATTCAGAACATAATCTTTTGATGTATGCGTGAACAGCACTATATCTTTTTTTTTTTTACTCATTTTAAGAATAGATTTCTTTCCACCTAGTCTGAATATGTAGTAATTTTCTCTGCTTAAAGTGCAAACTGACGAATTATAATTACTTTACAATGATATGATACAATAATTCTGACAAAAGTAGAAAAGCTCTCACTTTTATTGTGTGATTCTTTAAGCACCAACGGCCCAAATTACATTTTTTACGATAATTAGAAAAATAGCACAACAACAGCAAGAACAACAAAGTACAAAAAAAAGCTTTCGATCTTTATAATTTATTCTAATAGCACAGATAAAGCCCTCATATTAATAAAGTATGAAAAGAAAGAATACTTTTTGCCTATTACAATTATTCTGGTCAGCAAATATTATTATCTTTTACTTGGAATTATTATAAGATGAATGAGACACCTGATATCTGTCCGATCAATCGATATAATATCCATTATGAGCCAACAGGTTCTAAACCATGAGTTTCACGTAATATATGGCAAGTCATTGAACGTTTCATGGTAGATATAAGGAAGGTTGACTGGCAAAATTTCATCCAACAATACGAGCTTCTAAAACAGTTTTCAGATAATACGATATCTACTAAATAGTGAACAAATTAACAATAGTGAACCCTTGGTAGTAGATGATATGAGAGTTACAAAATATTATCTTTTGAAAGAATTCTCCAAGTGGAATTCATGGTTTTGTTTTATTTTACAATGCAAGCATTTTTTTTTATGACTTTGTAAACACCTACAGAATTAACAAGTTGATCAAAATTCAACATTAAGTTTATAAACTGATTGGCTCATATGGACCACATACTATACAAATAGGAGAGCTTATGATCAGATAAGAATGTCTTTCCAGGAAAAGTTTTTCCGAAAGGATAATTAAATGAACTTGAATATCAAAATCAAATCTGCTGGTATTCGACCTTGTGAAGAAAACAGTTAAGTTTATTCAATATGATACAATTTTCAAGTCAAAAGGAAATGTCAGATTGGGTACTCAGATTAATAGATAAGTCATATTGCTTAACTACTAGTGTATCATCATAAACTCAATGACTCTTACTGTTTCTAAACTATATTCCAACAAGCAATGCAGTGATATATAAAAAAGGTACAAGAGACAATCAAATGATTTTCAGACTTTAGAGAATACTATAACCGAAAAAAAATGCATTCTTTTGTAGTATATAAACAGTACAAAACAAGAGACACTTCTCTTCATGTAATAAAAAACAACTGCATAACTTATTTAATAAGAGTAATTAAGATATAGGTTAAAATTTATATTTTATTAATGTGGAAGACTGTAATTAAAATATAAATACATTCAAATAAACAACAATTAATTTATCCCCTCATCTATATGTTTGATGAGTCCAACCTTTAAAAAAAATCTAGACCACTGCTCCTCTCACGCCCAATATATATATAAGTATCTACTTTATGTGGACCACGATTCAAATTTATACATTTTAATATTTATATATATTTTTTTTCAGTCCTCTACATTAGGAAACACTTTCATTGATAATAATCCATGTTGTTTTGCAATCATAATTTTATTGAATATTGGTAATAAAATATGTTATTACTCACTTATAAAAAACATCGCCTTTCTTATAAGCATCCATCCGTAGAATAATAAAAAGTCTTGTTTTTCGGTACTAATATTAACTTGATTTACGATTTATATTATAGTTGTTTTTGAATTATGATGCTGTTCTTGTCCAATTATATCTATTAAAGATCTTGTGGATATTGCTATAGTTATTTTTTTTTTTTTGCCCTGAAAAATTAGAATAGTTACGTAATATAATCAGCTACTCATATATTATTACTGATATTATTATTGTGGTCTCGTTTCAATCAAGTACTGTTTGAAGATAAGAAACAGTAACGCCATGACACTCTTGAATATGAACTTCAACGTTATGACCCAGTTCACCTTGCCCTTCGTCATATCTTTCATTGACCGTTTCACCAAATTTTTGTAATGCATCCAAAGAAATACCGTTTGTTTGAACGATTGCTAATTTTTTCAAAGATGAAATACTGCCAATGGCCTCCAAAACGACATTATCCAATACACCATGAAACTGTTTCAATACCAAGGTCTTCAAATTTCCGTGATTATACTTTCGAATGTTTTCTGCAAACTTCACGAACCATTGGAAGTTAATGTTGGTGTGAGCGTGGTGGTCGTTATCATTACCATTTCCAATGCTATGACATTACCATCTTCATCATCATAATTCCTATGAGTATCATCATTATAACTATCGTAATCTAAAACAACACTTTTTAAGCATGATAACACACCCAAAGCTTCAAGTAATTGATCTGATATAAACAGTTTTCCGGCCACATCAATTTCTTCCAAATATCGTAATCCACTAAAAAGTTGACTATTGCCAGAAAACGTGTGTTGATGGTGTCTCCATAAATTACTGCTACAATTCAAGGTAATGGACTTGAGACCACGAAGATTACTTAATGATGTAATAACTTGATCATTGAGTGAATCAGAATGAATATGTAAAGATACGGTTTCCAACGCCATGGTGTTTTGTTCAGAATAAAAATCCATGAACTGTGCTAAAGAGGATGGAGCAAGCATGTTACCACCGAAACAGCCTTTGATAATTGTTAAAGCTTGAAGTGCTTCTTATCGGATATCGTTCGAGTGATACCAGCCATTGATTTCGTTGAGAGGATTTGAAATCACCAGCATTTTCAAGGAATGTTGTACTCTTTTTAAAAATGGGATCATTTTGTTTGCGTGAAATCTTTTTTCGTTATGATGGAAAATAAGCTGAGAGAATCCCCCTGATTCTCCAGTTTGGCGACAGCCACTTGATGTATTACCGCGACTACTCTTGATGTTGTTGAGTTTAGTATCTTCGTTCGCCACTTGTTTTTCCAAAAGGTCTATGTCGTCGCAATTATCGTAAGGTAAACAATCATGATAGCATTCAAGACGGAAAACACGTGGGCATAATACCAAAAGCTGTACAAAGTCAAAGTCGTGACGCGGAATGCTTCGATCAGGATCATGGAGGTACAAGTGTATGATACGTAAGTTGGGACAATGAGATAAGAAAGGTGTAATTCTTGTATAGAAATTGAATTTACTGTCCAATTCAAGAAAGAGAAGATGTGGTAATAACGGATGACCATGAAGATGGCTTCTTGTATTATCAAGGTGCTTGCGATGACTATTTCTTGGATTATTATATTGCATTGTTGTCTCAAAGTATTCATGAGGAAGTACATCATAATCCAAATGAAACTTAAAATTTTTGAGTAACGGACAAACTCGTGCCAATTGCAATAATGGTATATCATGAATACAGTACAATTCAAGTTTAGCAATATGACTGCCGATTGTATTCAGGATATCAAAGAATTGAGGGTTATTACGTGTTTTGCCATAGAATCCAGTGAGTGGATCTGTTCGAGGTGCAATGGCTATATTTTTTAAGAAAAGAAAGAAAAAAATGTGAGTATAGATGAAAAAAAAAACTGTCAGTAACAACGAATAATATAGATCAGGTACTTACATAAATTAACAACATTACAACCACCATGTTTCATAAATTCAGTAAAAATAGGCAGCATATGTTCATAGGCAACATCGATTGTTTTCACATGGGGACCTAAACACTGTAATAAACACGCATTTTTCTTTCCGCGGAAATCTCCATTTTGGTTGTCAAAGTCAATCGTTTTCCAAAGTGTCATTGTCGTGTATTTTGGCACATTGCAAAACCAATCATGACATACGCGCATGCATTCCAAGCAATCACGCTTTTTGACATGAGAAAATATTTCACATTTGATTTCAAATGGAAGTGTATCAATTATATTTTTTTCCATAGTTGGACGGACTAATGGAAAAAGAGAAAAATTGAATGGTGAAAGAACAGTAGAAAACATTATATGTGTGTGAGTGTGTAGTTATCAGGTTGACAACCAAAAAAGAACTAAAGGGACAATCAGGATAAATATGCATGTATTTTATAGACCGGAGGCCAAATTTTTGTGTAACCTTAAATGTAGACTGTCATTTTATGCTGATCCGGGTTGATAAATGATACCAGCTACATGATTCCTATATAATTCTTTTCGTTATAAGGTAGAATGACAAATAAACTTTCCATTGTTATTCTAATTAAACAAGTTATTTTATACCGACAAACATATCATCGTAGCTTAATTTTTATCACTTTTATTTATTATATTGATTATTATGAGAGTCTCTACTTGACAGACTTTAATATTTTCTGTATCATTTGTCTCGAAGGGAACCTCCTCACTTATCAAAAAATTATTTCCTCCGTTTATTTTTCTATATTTCGTGAACTTATTTTGACGAAGAAATCGTGTAATAATATATGTTTGGTGAAGCTGTACAGCATGATTTTTAGTATGATGAAACAAGATCTTCATACAACCAAAAAATTATAATAGTAAAGCTATTAAGATTGTTTCAAGTTATTCGACATATTTAGGTAAAGAAATTTCCTGGGGTGGGTTGGAAAATACAAAACAGGAACCACACACAGTATCAATACAACAGTATAATGAAAATTAAATTAGCAACTCTAGTTTGAGAGAAAGATTCACTCCTTGTGAACTAGTACCTGCTGATCGTAACAACTTGTGGTTCTTGAATACTGTTCAACTAGACGTAGACGCTTCTTACGGTTACCTTATGATACCCAATGAAAAAATAAGCGCATCAAATACTTGTAAAAAAAAAAAAAAGCTAGCATTAGTAGTTCTGTTTTTTTTCGGCAAATATATTCAGCCGCTGAGAGTGTTTTAGCATATTCATTGTTGTTTTTTTGCCACTTTAGACTTCCTGCATCCTCCTGTTTCTGTCAAAAAAAAAAAAAAAGGCTCCCCAATGCTTGCAGGATCACGATCTAAAATAAATATATACCATTCATGCCAGATCGCGTTATTACGAAAACGATCGTGTTATTATGTAACAGCTTCTACCATTCGATCTAATCAGGATTCATGGGAAGCGTTTAGAGCACAAGCTGCTCATTTGCAACGATTAGAAGAGTTGAAACGACATAATGATTCTTTGTTTGGAAAAGTATAACGTTGAATTTTTTTTCTGGACTAAGCAACTTCATTGGAATGAACAATAACAATGACAATAAATAGGAAGCGGAACAAGAACGAAGGCTAGAACAAGATTCAGAAAGCACTACTTTGCCTCCGTTACCGGTAGCAGATATACTAGAACCAGAACAATCATTTATTCGTGACGTAGAAGTAGACAATGTCGTCATTGTACCAAAAAGTGAACTTAAAAAGAAATCCAAAGTGTTTCCAAATCCTAACTTGTGGAGAAAAATAGATCGAAGTATACAATATGAGCGTAAGTTATCCTTTTTGCTTAGTTTTACTGAATTAAAACTTATAAATATTTAAAACTGACGGCTCGTCTTTATATAGGAATTGAAGGACCAGAACAACCTGAAGTAGCCAAGTTAGCCCATGGATTGGATCGTGTCCTTTTCAAGTAAGTTTTTTGTTTAGAAAAGAAAAGGGATAGAAGGAATGTATGGGCAGGATGCCTATATTTTGACTAATTCTTTTTTTTTATTTAGTCCGGGTGTACATTACTTGAGAGATCCACGAACACAGAAACTCAATTTTCCAGAATCACTGGAATATATCACACAACCCGAAGATTTTGATTATGAGACATTGACACCTTATATCACATCATCCAAAGATTCGGTAATAAAGAGAGAAAGAAAAAGAAGGATGGATATGGATAATGAGAAAGGAAAAAAAAAAAAGATTAACGCTCCATTTTGAATCATTGTATAGAAATTATTAGATATGGCACGAAAACATGATACACGATACATTGGATCCACATCATCTGTTTCTAGCATGTTGTCACAACTTTATTTTTTGATTTCACAATCCAAACCTGTCGATACTTCCATTTTTTCACACAAATTTAAAGATATGGCACGTGTGTTTTTGAAAGTGGCGATGAACTGCGTATTTGTTTTTATATATATGTAACTGACCATATGATTTTGAATAGGGTAACAAATTTACCAGAGGCACGAGAGCACCTTCTTCCATTAATTTGATCTGGAGAGATGGTGTTTATGCTGTAGATGCTTTTAAAAGTGATGCGGATAATATTCAAGATACCATTTTATCCATATTGGTAAGAATGATCGAAAGGAAAGAGAGTGGGAGAGGACAATGATAATCAAAATGTATAACAGAGGGAGAGAGAGAGAGAAAATGACTCATTCAATTACATATATATATATAAACAAGGGAAAATCGATGGAAAAAGTATTGACATTGGAACCTTCTGAGTATGAACGCCATCTTAAAGATGCAGATACTCCCATATCCGAAGATGAACGCAATCAACCCGAAACATATGCATATGGAAAGGTAAAAGAAAAAATTATCTTGTTACGATAAGATTCTGCACATAATTTTGTTGTTGTTGTTTTTAACTTGCACTACCTCATGTGCTGGATGAATTGGAAATATCATATAGATTGGCGCGTTTCTTTTACGATCACAATTAGATTGTCAAGATCCACGACTACCAAGAAAAACATTTGATTTAAAAACGCGTGCCGCTGTTCCTATACGATTAGATTTAGGCAACTATAAGGTATTTGTTTATTTATATATAAAAAGTTTTTCTTCATATAAAAAAAAAGGAGGGGAGGGAGGAAAAAGTGACCCCAAGTCGTTGTTATGCTTTTCCATTTATACATAAACATGCACACACGCTATTTTATTTTTTTCGTACATGCATTGCATTAATATTTATATAACATATAAACATACCATCATTTTCATGAATATGTCTATGTAATAGGACTATTTGGGATACTCACTTCGACGGTCGCATGGTTTATTTGAATCATTTGAACGAGAATATTTTGACATGTTGAGATCTGCATTTCTCAAATATAGTTTCCAAGTACGTATTGGTCATATGGATGGTATTTTTGTTGCGTATCACAATACTCGGAAAATCTTTGGATTCCAATATGTATCTCGGGAAGAAATGGATGTTCGACTTTTTGGTAGTAGTTATATGGGCAATGAATCGTTCCGCAATGTTCTTGTATTGTTTCAGGCCATATTAGATAAAGCAACTGAGAAATATCCAAAGAAGGTAATGCCGCTCTTTTTTCAGCCCCTACCTCACCCTCCCCTTCCATTCACTTCGTTACTCCGAGAACTTTATTGTGTTTATTGTTGAGCTTTCTCAGCCCGCATCTTATTTTTATTAACAAATGAAATGATTTATGTATACTATATAGTCTTTAAGAATATCCTTTGATTCACACCCTACGGTCATGAATGTATTTGTAGAACAACTTCCTGATTTGGATGATGATTCTGATGAAAAGCAATTACAACAAAATATTGAGGAATCCACCTTGGCAGGAGAAGAAGAAGAAGTAGATACCGAACATTCAACAATAATGCGTGATGAAGAAGATGGAGACGAAAACAACCATTCACTCGATGATGATGAATTTTTCCAAACCAAAAACGATGATACAACTTATGAACCTTATCAACCCATGACAATGTACTTTTTAAATACGCGATCCTTTGTCGATGGTAAATATGTCCCAAGCGACACACCTGTTGAATTACAAAAGAAATCGGATGTATGGAAATTGAATTACAGAATACGAGAATGCGATGGTCCAGAGAGTACTATCAATGATATTTATAAACGAATGCGTATACGACAACAACAAGCATTTAATCGACCGGGTGGTTTAAGTCGATCTTTTGTCAATATTTTAAAATCCATTAGTCGCCGTGGTATGAAATTTGAAAAAGACAAACATAAACAGTTACAAGTTGATTAAATAGAAAATATCAAGAGAACAAAAAAAAAAAATATACATAGAAATCATTCAAAATATAAACAACAAACAAAAATTTTAAAAAAAAAATACATTGTGTAATGGACTTCTGGGTTGAAAAAAAAAAAAGTTTCATCATTTGTTATATATATATATATAAAATATATTACCACAGAGAAACGTGTTTAGATACGCAATTTATAAAGACCACTTTTTGTTTCATTATTATTGAGAATGAAATTAGAATGAAAGAAGAAATAGAAACGATTATTTTATTGATATGGATTTAGTTAACTTTAAAAAAAATGAAATAAGTACTAATCTATAACAGATCTGTCAGAAAATAGAGAAAGGAAGGATGTAGTAGAAGAGGATGGCGGAATGATAAAAGAGTGAGAGAGAGAAAAAAGAGGGAAATCCCATGATGGGAATGATACAAAGGTTGTTATACAAACAAAGAAGAAACACGAATTACACATAATATTTATACAAACATAACAACAAGAAACCAACGTGATGCCATTCATTGGCCAGTATTACATTCTCGTTGATGAATTGGCTGATGAGCCTTTCGACATTTGTTACTACAATAAGCTTGCGATTTACATCTAGCACATACTGGCATGGCACGTTTTTCAATACCACAATGACTACAATTGGATGCTGTAGAAGAAGCATAGCTACTAGTTGTACTATAACTACTCACAGACATGGATCTACTAGATAAGGTCAACTTGTTAGCATGATGTTGTTGCTGGTGTTGGGGTGACGGAGGAGTAGATGGTGTCATAGCAGAAGTAGCGGCATGTTGAATTTCTGAGATCGTTTCTTGAACATTTGGTGAACAGCAACAGGGTTCAGGGACATTGATACATTTCTTGAAATATTTTGGATGATGGTGATGGGCACGAAAGTAATAGATCAAAATTCGAATGGCACGTCGATAACATATACCTTGTGTATGATGATGCATTGTAGATATAGTAGTAGTATCATTGCCACCTACAATAACATCCACTCTATCCAATTCTTCTCTATCTTCTTGTTGCTTGAGTCGTTTAGCAAGACACCATAATAATTCATCATCTTCTTGTCTAGATAAAACAGTTTGGAATAATGTATGATCACAATGAATCTTGACATGATCTGACTGTCCAAGTAATGCTGGAATATCGTTGTTATATTGAGTGTTATTATATGATTTTGTTTCTTGATGAGATGAAGAAGTAGAGGGATGTTTGTTTTTATTATTGGAAGAAAAAGAAGAAAGAGGACCCGAGAATTTGTCTATGGATGATGAAGAAGAGGAGGATCTACGAATAGCATGATAATTCCAAAATAATATGGAAGGCATATTAAAAACAAATAGTATAATATATAGAGAATAAGGGAGAAAAAGATGAAGGTAATTGTTTGTTAAAAAGAGAAGGAGTGAAAAAAAGATACTACCAATGTTAGACCCCTTTATATATCTTTACAACAATACCTATTCAGTTATTCATTTTTTTTTACGTGTCCGTCTAATAATAATAGCGATCAGAGAAAGATATTTGTTTGTATATTTGTTTTAGTATGTTGGAATTTGAAAAATGATACGAAAAAAAAATCAGCACATTGGTCTCAGGTGACCCCATGTGTGTCATTCAAGAATGGAATAGTTTATTATTGTTATTTTTTAGAATATAAACAATTCTATATCATAATTCTTTTGTTATTTTTTTACGCCTTGCAATCCTGCTAAGTTATAAAATGTATCAAAAGTATCAAATTTTGTTACTATTGTTCTAATCATTCCAACAAGTTTATATATAAAACTTTCTTTCTTTCTTACATAAAAATATGTGTGATCGGGAAACCTGTTTTATATGGCGAATGATCGCCACTTGTCAGATTTCTTTTTTCATCACCCCCCTTTTTCTTTTATAGAACGCCCTCTTATTCTCTCTCTCTTTCTCATTTTCGATCATTAAGAATATATATACATACACACACAGACATGGATATTCCTGAATCAAATATATAATAATAATAATAAGTTTACTCTCGGCTATCTTGTTCCGGGGCTTCCATTCCGAAGTCAAAGCGCCTTATAAATAGATTTTTTTTTATTTCTTCTTTCTTCAATAAGAAGAAAGTTTGTAACAACAACAACAATAGCTAATTGCTTTGCAGGATACATTATATATATTATGCTGCTGCTGCTGCTACTTGGCAAAACGAAAAATAAAATAAGCTCTTGTTTATTATTATTATTTTACGCCACCCCTTATTGCTTTTTTGTGTATAAATGTCACGTATTAGAGAATGATCATGGTTACGTGATGAAATTCCTCTATGAGGATGAAACGCAGATTTTTTTTTTATTATTCATTGGATGAAAATACAATTGTTACATCGTTTATTATTATTGATATAAATGAGTTCATGTACTATTGATAGAAACATGTCTCATGTTGTTGTTATTGTTTGATGGTACGTTTTCCTTTTGACAACGAAGAAGATAATTTGAAATAACAAACGTTTTTCCATGATGATGGTAATGACAGTTCCCTCAAAGCATGATATGATATAATATATAGGACAAAAAAAAATAGGAGTATTATACTCCTCGTACTTTTTTGTTCTCCCTGATAAGTATCTCACCTTCATCCTATACGGTGATAATAAATAATACTTGTAAAATGATGAAGGAGAAATTATTATAATATATTATCAAGTGGTTTTTTCAATAGGGCTGCATTTTGATGATGGGTTAATAAGTATAACGTATGAAAAAATTACTCCCTGTACTATCTTTTTTGCTCATAATATATAGATACTACTACGGCAACATAAATCTAAAAACATATATATATACACCCTATATTAAGTAGAATGACAGATAATAGAAAAAGAAGGTTATAAATAATAAATAAAATAGTACTGCATGTATTCGTATATGGTTAAATAACTCTTTATTGTTAGTATAAGATCCTGATTTGCTTTATCGTTTAGTTTATTATAAAATAAAATATTTTATTTTATTTTTTTGCGTAGTGGATTTTTTCCGTTCTTTCATTGGATACTTATTTTGCATAGATTAACATAATAATAACGTATTTGATGCCCTTGTTTTAGTTTAAAGGGTTTGCTGTATAACCTGGTATATAGCTTATAAATATTTCGATAGAATGTGGCCGTGAATAAATGAATTAAAATATTACCCTTGCTTGTTAACTGGCATTTTCAATTCCAATACCTTGGGTGATCTTCTCAGCAAACGTGGAAAATCCCAAATGTTTCGCTAGATAGTTTCAAATCCAAGCATTGCAAAATAGATACCAGATTATCTAGCCTATAATGACACCACTGCCTATAATACCAATTTCTATACGCAAATGGAGTCGCGCTTCCATCACCCAGAGATAATTCCTCTGGTTTGGTTGATTGTTATTGTAGACATTTAATTATACATCTACCATTTTGTTTTATCTGTGCTCAAAGTCTTCTTAGAAACTGTGTATAAAAAACATCTTAATAATCCAGTCATTTTTCTTCTCTGGCCCTAATAACGAATGTTCCTGTTTGCTAAAAAACGTACCCAATGTCAACTAGAGGTACCAACGGGTGCTTCCAGTAAAATCATTACTTTGTTTTTTTTTTTTTTGGATCTGGAAAATATGCTTGCTTTGCGCCCTCAATGTCTCAACAGACAACATTTTCAAATATCTAATAATATCATTTTTGGATAAAAAGGGTAAACAACAGCGTAAATGCTCATCACATTGATGATATGTCCGATGGATATCTTGCTCACTGTATTTTTCACCTCCACAGGATATGAAACAATGGGTCACGTTGTTTCATTCAAATGCTTTTGTAGTATAAATGCTCTGACCATGTCTTACATGGTCCATCGCAATAATAAAACAGTGTGGATATTGTAATTGTACAATAAACACAAGTACGCGTTTACCCTAGCTTACGTTTCGCGGATATACTAAATTGCAATAGTTTGTCGAATTCAAGTAACAGAAAGAATAAAGATCAAAGAATTAAAAAAACCATCCCCAATGACAATAAATTTTTAACTCCAGTGCGTCTTTATGGGTACAATTATTACTGCTATAGATAAATCTCTTGTCGAGTAAATAGCTTTTGATACAGTAAAAGGTTACTGTATAGGAGAAATACAATTGATAATCTAAATGTTTCAACGCGAAAAAGAAAGACGATGACAAATGGTGTTGTAGAAGTATATTGCGTCTCTTCCTTCTCCCCCCCCCTTTCTTATAACTCCTTTTTTTTCTCCCCTACTGCTGCACCCAATGTCAGGAGTAAGTTTAATCCTATCTTCCTTCTTACATGATATACTACAAAAGAGAGAGAGAATGCAGGTTGTAGGCCGATAGGATAATAGTCATAATAAATTATGAAAAAGGACAAGATGGATCATGATGATCAATTTTGTTGTATAATATTATAATAATATATGATGCTATTAGTATAAATAAATTGATGACAGTTTCTTCTATATTCAGAATCATAGAAGAAACACGGGGATTAGATAGATTAAGCAACATTGTACAACATTTATCCTTAAAAGAAAAAAAATTGCTGCAGAAATAGCACACCAACAAAAAGCCCACACCAGTCCATCAACATCAGCATCATCATCTATCAATATTTATCGTTAACTAAAAAAAAAAGTGCTACGTTTTTTTTTATCCTGATTCATCATTTCCCCAAACCCGCCTCTTTTCCTTTTTTTCTCTCTCCTACTTTGAAACCTTTTTATATCATTTTCAATTATTCTAGTACATTGGCACGTATGTCTCCCCTCATATTATAACTTAATCGTATTAAAAAAAAAGAGAGAGAGAGAGAGAGAGAATACATAGATACCAACTAAATAAGGAGCTATTGGGGAAAAAACCTACTTTTTTTTTCTAAAGTAGCTAAATATATAATAATTATACTATCATTTTTTTTAAAAAAAAATGAGAGGAGTGTCTAATACTGCCACAGCTACAAGTACTTTTGGTGGCACTACAGCTGCGGCAACTATTTCTTCCCATTCTTCTTCACTTGGTCGTCAACAACAACAACAAAAACAGCCACAACCACAACAACTCGATCTTGCCATGGTGGAATGGGAAGATCCACTTGCATCTCATCGCTCTTCGCAATCAGTCGGGAATAAATTTAAAGCTTTATTTAGTGACGACGAAGACGACGACGATCATCACTCTCATCCTCCTTTATCATGGAATCATAATAAAATCAATAACAATACTATTACATCTCATCATAATTATCTTCCTCATGGCCCTAGTAGTGGTAGTGGTAGTAATAAAACATCGAATCAACAACAGCCACTACACTATAATCCTATCATGCCATCATTAGCAGCCATGACACATACTTCTTCGGGGTTTGTTGATCCTTTATTAACATCCACTGCTTATCATATTCATCAAGCAGAATCTGCTTTATCCTCATTGAAACAAATTATTTGGGAATATGATTATCATAATCACCATCAACATAATAATAATGGAACAACGACGACAACAGTGACGACAACGAACGGTACAGGATGGAAAAAAACATTAAAACATAAAAAAAGTGGTGTTGTGGTTCATATGAAAAATGGTGGTGTTCATAAAGCAGATAAAACGCCCACCTTTAAAGGCGAAGCTGTCATTCATGGATTTTCACCTCAGTCTGTTTTCTATGTTATTGGCATGCGTAAATTATGGGATGAACAGTATGTTTTTTATTTTTTCTTTGTATATATATGATGTGGCAAAAAAAAAAAAAAAAAAAAAAAAAAAAAAAAAGCCAATTGATCCATTGACTGTTTTTTTTTTTTACTCATGATAAAGATACGAAGATGGTAACTTGGTGGAAAATTTAAATGAGACAACTTCTTTAACGTATGAAGTAGCTAAACCCAATCCAACTTCAAGGTAAGTTTTTTAGTATGACAAACATCGTTGTTACACTCGGTTTTTAACTATTTATGATAAAATGACAATGGCTCGATGGTGATTGTATTACAAACGTATCACTCTCTCACACAGCCCCCTTTTTTTTTCTTGAATTATAATATCCCCACATCATCATCATTATTATAAATGGCAAAAAAAAAAACACTCCTAACTGAAGTTTTTTTTTTTTATTTGACGCAACATATAGTCTTTGTGCGAATAGTATCAATCGACCACGCGATATGGCATTAGTGGAAAAAATTGAATGTACACAGGATGGTGCTATTTTCTTTGCTTGTACAAGTGTTGAAACACCTCGTGTACCACGCATTCAAGGAAGAGTTCGAGCTCAAATTAAGGTAATATATAATATAAAGAATTGAAAAAAAAAAGCCGATGCAAAATGTATATGAACCAGTTATATATACATATGATATGCCCCGTTTCTTCTTGTCCTTCTACCTCCCCCCCCCGAATCGTTTCTCACATTCTTCTTTCCTTCTCTCCTCCTCTCTTCCCCCCCCCAAAAAAAAAAAGTTGAAACAAACTAAAAAAAATGTATCAAAATGGTAGTTACAAGGTTGGGTATTACAACCAATACATCATCATGGTTCAAATACACCTGCAACTCGCGTCATTTATGTCATTCAAGAAAATATGAAAGGTTGGGTTCCCGGATTCGCAAAAAAATCATTGGCACGAAGACCCCTTGTTATTGCTTTAGTGAATGAATATCTGCAAAAGAAAGCAGAACGGATGCGTCTTCAAAAGATGCGTTCGACTACTTCTAATCATGCTGCTACTGTTGGGGCGACTACAGCAAGTGGCTCCTCAAGTGCCTCCTCAACACCATTTGCTTCTATGAGTAACGCAAGCATTACTACAGGTAGTCGATTTCAATCCACACGACGACCTTCTCTCTTGGCAAATTCTACTGTATCCGCACGGAGTAACCAGTTGCGTATCATCATTTTTTCTGTGAACATGTACCATTCTTTCTCCTACATATAAGTTACTTATCATTTTATTCTTAATCTACATCATATGTAGTAGTGCACGATACCCCTCGAGTTTAGTACAGCAACAACAATCCAAATCAACACCTTCACCATCTTCATCACAACGATCTAGTAGTGCTACTACTAATGGAACATTAAAAAAACGAATCACATTTGCAGAACAAGATACGACGTATTCTGCATCCCCTTTATTTGAAACAACGATGGATCCAAGTAGTACCAGTTCTTTAAGTAACATGAGTGGTGACTCCTCCATCAATACAAGTGTTGTTAACAACAAAAAACAACAGCAACCAACAATCCCACTACCAATCTCCACATCTTCTATGACGTTACCGATGGTAGTACGACCTCATCCACTTTACCCAGTTCATCGATATCTTTCTGAAAAAGTAGAATCCATGAATTTATTTAAACGTTTATCAGCATCCTTGGACCCTTGGACACTCGTGGAGGAAAACCCGAAAGATGATGAAGAAGGGGAAGAGAATAACGATTTTCGGATTTATAGTTATAATTGTCAACAGTTAACAACATCCTCATCACCCCGTTTACCCCTCATACGAGCTGATGGATTTATTATTGGGAAATGGAGTGCTGAACAATTATGTTCTGCCGTACAATGTTTTGGTGCACGTAAAACATGTAAATACATTATTCAATGCTTTGTTTTAAGAACCTAAGTGTTTTTTATAGATTTAATAGATTAAATAATGACTCATCCAACTGTTTTTATTTAGGGGACGATCATTTTGAAGAAGGTCATATAATAGATCGATTTAGCCAAAAAGACTACCTTGTTCATTGGGCTATGCAAAATCAACAACGCGTATTAGAATCCACTATAGCGATTACGAGTATTGAAACGGATCCAGTCTCAGGAGTGATTACCACAGTAACGACGAGTGTCCATGACAATAATCAGCATCCAACGAATAATAATCAATCGTCCCTTGTTCAACAGCAACACATTCGAGAGAGTAGTCATGGTACAGCAGCAGCACAGACATTGCAAGTGGACTTATATGGATGGATTTTTCGACCTGGTGATGACGGAGTGCATATTACTTGGATTAGCAACTTAGCCACCTCCAGTCACTGCATACCGAGATTGACAAGTTACATGAACCATTATGGATGTCCACCTTATATTCGCCGTGTGGCTGGCAAAGTAATTTTTGAAGATTTTAATAATGAATTGGGAACTTATCGTGTGGTATATATTGCCAAACATGAACAACAAAAGAAAAAGAATCATCGGTTATGGTGTACGGATATACGGATTCATGCGTCAAGGTATCCGGCAGGTATTCAAGTGACACTGACACCTTCCCATGGAACACGAGCAGATTTATCCTCTTCCATGGCAAGTATACGGGTTTATACAACATTGCAAGAATTGGATGGGGAAGAAGTGACAATTGATATTGCTCCAACGACAATATGTGAAGGAGAGAAAGAAGGAGACATGAAACAAACATTTACATGTAATGGTCAGCCGATGGTGCCTAGACTTGCTATTGCTGCTGCCGCTGCTGCTGCCAATACAACTGCTGGTGATGCAGCAGCAACCGCAACATTGGCAAATATACAATCTCCTCCCATAGCTGCTGCAGCAGCAGCTACAGTATCACCCCCGTTATCACAACAACAACAACAACAACCAACACCAACAACTGCACTTTCAGATAGCCCCCCATCCACGTCATCCATAGCAGTAGTAGATGAACAGGAACAGTTAGATCCGCCTATGGTAACACCACCTCAAAGTGCTGGTATTCAAACAACAAAAGAAAATGACGATACCCTATATGAAGATACCTTATCACCACCGATACAGCAACAAAAAGAACAAGAAGCTTCTTTACAAAAGGAAAATATCCCTGTTGAACAGAATCATATTCCAAAACATATTCATAAAAAAGAATCTGAACAATCATTTACATCACAATCACCGCATGTTGAAAAACATGAACAACCATCACCACCACCATCCACTCTTACCATCCCACTGAAATCAACCCCACGACCGTCGACTCCACCCCATCACCAACACCATCATTCTCATCTGCATCATAACTCTATCAAACATCCGCTATCATCAAAAAGTACTCGATTACTCCATGTGGTGCCTGAAGGTTATAAATTAATTCCTCAACATCAGGTATGTAGTATAAATTTGGATTAATCAAAATAGTGGATAAAATTCATGGAAATGAGATATCCATTTATTGAGTGCTGGATGAGCTAAAACACATACCTAAATTCTAATATTTGGATCATTCTATCCATTTTATAGAATAATAACATTATTATTATATCAGATGAACTTACATTCAATGGTCAGCAGCTGGCTGTGGTGTTTTTAGCCATGGTACTTTCCTATTATATGGGTAAACTAGCATGCGCATCCACTTACTGCTAAAACAACCCCCCCAACCTTATTTTATTTATTTTTGTTCTCTTTTTTTTTTGAATTGTACATTTTTTAAAACTAATTTTTGACCTATTTTTTTTTTTTTTACATACTTTCTATATTATTATCATTTACCCACTTTTTTTTATATTATCTGTTGAGAATAATAACATATATATATATTGTTTATTTTTACAGAACACAATAGTAAAGAAAAAAGAAAAGGATGATGTATTTTGGCATGAATGCACTGGATTGGGATGAGGGAGAAACTATCAAAGTTTCTTCTTGTATGTTGTATATGTATATATAAAAATCAATTTACAAATATATAGAAAGAGAATGAATTGGGGTATTGTAAAAAAAAAAAAAAAAAAATAGTGTAGAATACGATTAATGGATCGTTTCACATCGCGGATATGGATCAATCCAGTTGGCTAATTGGTGTCGATAATTCAAAATCATGGTGGTCATATCCATTATTACCTGATCCAATCGGTGTTCCATCATTAATCGACATTCCTCGATCCAATGGACAAAATAACGTAAATAAGTATCAGAACTTTGTTTGCATTTTTCAATCCAATCTTGGATAACCCATAATTTGTCATTGAATTGTTTGATACAATTCTTTATCATCACTATTCCATCGCTCATTCTATCACCTAATGGATAATCTGTATTCAAGTCAAGTGTACTACTCACAGTAGGAGTCAGTTGTCGCGTATATATTATGTATATCATACCAACAATCAAAAATAGAATGATGATCCAAATGAATGTCGAATCTTTTTTTGGTCTATATGCTGTTGTTGTGGTGGTAGGTGTTGATGATCGTGATATTGATGATAATGACTGGTCATTTTTGGATAACAAGGAGGATGGTGGTGGAGGAGAAAAGTCCTCTTTTAATGATGATGATGATGGTGGCTATGTATTTCAAAAAAAAAATACATTTATATCTAATAAATAGCAACACTTTATACTACACACCCTTATCTCTCTTTTACCATAATATATTCTTCTTTATCATCCAAACTCAAAACACCGTCCGTTTGGTTTAAAAGCGCCAGGAGTTCTTCTGTTGAGTTACGACGTGGTGGTGGTGATGAAGATTCTACTTGGGTGGCAACATTAGATGGTGTTGGTCGTTGTGGTGAAGGTTTAGGTGTGACATTAGGCTGCGCTGACAATATAGGTCGTGCATCACTGGAAGGTTTACGACGACGCTATTTTATAAAAAAAATTGACATCATTTTCAATATAACCAAAAAAAAAAGACTAATTGAATTTTTACTTTGAATGTCTTGACTCTCGGTGGATCGTTATTGTTCATTGTCAAACAGAAGTAAGCAACTCTTTTTTCTTGTGCACGAAAAAATCCGATTGGTACACGAAAAAAAATAAATCCTGTTAAACCCCCAATTGTCTCAACACTCTCGTTTTAAGCAGGAACGAATTTATCGAATGCCTTAAGCGTTCAAGTTCAAAGTGGATGCTCATCATGAAAAATAATAACCACACACATCATTTAACATATATGACGCGTTTATGGTTTGCCTCATTGAGTTATGGATCATCTCTACCGCCATAATCTTGATACTTTTTTTCAGTTTTGCTTAGTTGCAAATATAAATGGAAACCTGTTGTAATGGCACTAATAAACTCGTTTAAACAGATCATTATTATATAAAAGTATTATATCCTTGCCTTTTAAAAGTATATTTTGGTACTTGGTTTAGATTAGTATGGCTTTTTCGGTTTTAGTTATACGGTAGTCCATCCATAAAACCTGTCTACCTCGGTAACTGGGTGTCACCAATTATAGTCTCATATGACCATCCGAAGTAGGTCCGTGATCCATTCATTGTGTCACAAAAAAAAAGTCTAAATCGCATTATAAATGGATCTTTTAGATCAAGAAGATATACATTTATGGGAAGGATCGAGATGACCTGCCCTTCTGGTTATAAAAACATTGGTACTATAAAAACACATATGACCTGTATTTCCACTGGCGTACAAGATGAGATGATAAAGAAGAAATTCATCAGCACGCATATTATAAAATATATGAGAATTATTGTATACGATAAAAACAAGGATATTGCTATTACAATAATTCATTGATGGTATTAATGCGATCTAATAGTAGTAAATGCACAACTCCAACCCTGAATGACCCGTTACCAAAATTATCAATAATAATAATAAACATAATAGTATTGATCTACATTGTAAACATGGGGCAATAAAGGAGAAAATGATAATGGCAACCGTTTTTTTTTTTCATTGAAGAGTCATTTGATTTTGGGTTTGTGTAGCTGTACCTCCATTTTTACGCCAAAATAGATAAATAAATAAATAAAACATTAGATGGAAAAAGTAGTGTTTTCTTTTCCCATTTGATAAACATTTTCCTATAAACCAAGTGTTTTTATAATGGCTTCATATCAGGCTCCTCCAATATCAGATAGCAAAAAGGAACAAGTAGAGGTGACTCCTTCTTTTGATGTGGATGATACTCATGAAAAAGGAATTGTTTCTTCTGAATTGCCAGAAAAATTTATTATCCCTACTGAAGAAGAAGAACGTCGACTGGTACGAAAACAAGATCGTGTTTTAATGCCAATGATGATGTTGATTTATTTATTCTTTGATTTGGATGGAATTACGCTTGGTAATCATAATATACACAATCATTATTATTTAAAACCTATATTTTTTAATAAACTTGAATTATTTATTATTAGGCAACTCAAAGCTGGCAGGATTGATGGAAGATATTGACATAACTGGGGATCAGTTTAATTGGGCAGCTTCTGCATTTTCATTTGGTTTTGTAAGTTTTTTTTAGGGTGCATGGATGGATGAAAGATGGGGTTGAAAGAGGCTAATGCATGAAGCATACATTAATCGATTTTTCTGTAGATTTTATGCGAGGTACCAGCAAACATGTTACTTCAAAACTTTGGTGCACGAAAATGGCTTTCCATGACTATGTTTTTGTCTTCTATTATATTAGCAAGTATTGCTTCCGTTCATAATGGTAAAGGGTTAATCGCAGGTCGCTTTTTTCTTGGATGTGTTCAAGCAGCCGTGTTTCCGTAAGTAACTATATAACCAAAAACAGAAAGAAAGATAACGTGATTTTTTTATATAAAATGTAATAATAATTGATGTCCTTCTCTTATTCTTAATTATTAGTGGTCTTGTTTATTATGTTTCGTTATGGTATACTCGAAAAGAACAAGGCGCTCGGATGGCATGGTTTTTAGTGATGGGTTCAGTTGGATCAGTATGTTTTTTTTTTTTTTTAGATTGGATAGCTTAGAAACAAAATATTTTCATGTGTCGTATTTGCATAAAGTGCTAATAATTGCAGTTAATACTCTTTTTTTTTTTGGCTTTACATAGGCTGTTGGTGGTATTGTGGTAAGAAGAAAAAATGAATGGAAAAACCTTCAAGTTTATATTAAGTAGTATTATATATGCTCAAATAGCTGCGTTCTTTTTCTTGGGATTAAATATAGGCCTATGGTATTATGTTTATGGACTATACACGTGGTCTTCGAGCATGGCGATGGATTTTTATTATTATTGCTATTCCAACATTTTTGGTTGCGGTTATTGTTTTTTTGGTGCTTCCGGATACACCTGAACGACAAAAACGGTGTAAGTAGATGATCTAAAAACATTTATCTGTACTATTATATATACCAAAAAGAAAGAGGAACAGTGCGTGGTAATACTTTTATTTTTTATATGTAGTTTTATCTCCAAGAGAACGTGAAATAGCCATCTATCGACTTGCTAAAGAAAAAGGTGCTGGATCACAAGAACATTTTTCATGGGAACGATTTAAATCTGTGTTTAAAGATTGGAAAGTGTGGGTTTTTGCAGCAATCAATGTAACCTGTATGGTCCCCATTGTCAGTCTTGGTATTTTTATGCCTAGTATTGTCAAAGGAATGGGATTTAGTAATCTTACGGGTAAGTTCACTCCTAATATTGTGATGGTAGTGGTGTTCTCTTTTATTATTTATATTGATGTGGTCTAGATAAGAATCTTTGATATTTGCTTTATGTATATATATGTAGCTCAAGGCATGAGTGCACCACCATGGGTTGCAGGTATATTTTTTATTTCTCTATCGCAAAAACAGCTTGACTGAGAAACATTATTATTAACCATCCATCATGTATAAATGTAGCTATGATTGGTATGATAGTCATATCATGGCATTCAGATAAAAGAGGCGAACGGGGTATTCACGTCTTTCTATTCTGTATGCTAGCTTGTGTTGGTTATCTTTTATTGATTGTCTTGGTGGATCGTGGATGGGTGGCACTTTATGTAAGTGCCATCATTGCTACCTTTTGTGTATTTGCAGCCAATCCACCACGTGTAGCTTGGGTTGCCAATAGTTTTGGCGATCCAACAAAAAAGGGTATTGCTATTGCATTTATATCTTCCTGTGCAAGTATTGGTAGTGTTATTGGAGGTCAAATTTATCGCGAAGACGATAAACCACTTTACATTCGTGGTCACGCCATTGCATTGGCATTTAGCGGTGTCACTGCACTATTATCTTTACTGTTAAAGATTCTTCTTCGACGTGAAAACAAGCGACGGGATGCATTATCTTCTGAACAATATCAAAAAGAATCTCATAAAGTGGGAGATGATGTAATGTATCATTCATTGTTGCAAAGGATTACTGCATAGTATTTATATTACATTATACTAACCAGCATTTTCTTTTTCTTTTATTTCATGGAATAGCATCCGGATTATCGCTTCATCCATTAATTCATTGACTTTTACCGTTGTTATATTGACTAATCTACTACAACTACTACTACTCTCAATATCCCTGCGTTTTTTTATGTTGTATTTCCTATTGTCTATTGTATAGTTTTTTTTTTAATTGCTGTACAGCATATGCTACAATATCGCTATTTTACATGTACTAAATAATTTTGCTTGCCTTATTATTATTGTAACAATTCTTTTACTGTATTTAGATAATACCATTGCTAGTGATAATTGTTGACTACTCTAACTTAAGAATGGCGATATTAATATAATAATCCACTTCTTTTACTGAAACACTCTACTCAGATTTATCTTTTGGTTTATTTACCAACATTCTTATGGATATGAATTAATTTAACAATCATATCATTATTATTTTTTACGTGTAAATAAGATATCACCTTACGATCATATGTTCCTTTTATTTATTATGCCTGTTATTATTTATTTGCTAATTTGGAAGATCAACAACAGTAGCACTTTTTATTTTCTTTGTGTAAAAACGTATCACCATTATAATATCACTTCCTTGTTTTGTTTACTTTATATCAGATCGAATTTGACTATCGATTATCTTAAAGATTATTTTTCCTTAAGTTTTACATGTTGTGAATTGTACCCATTCATTGGTGTTTTGTGCATTTGGGCCACTTGTTGGATAATAATATAGCTTTATTGACCAACTAACTGGAAGGGCCGTACGAACAAATCAAGGTTATCCCGAGGTATGTTTTTTTTTTCTTCTTCCTTTATGAGTAGTATGTATCACATCAACTTACGAGAGTGTTGATGTATATAATTGAAACGATTATGTGTTCATGACCAACTATTGTTGATTGGCAATAACATTATTTATAGTAATAATAATAGTAATAGCTGTAGCTAACGGCTAATGATGATGATGTCATTTTTCATTTTTTTGCCCATACTATAAAAATTCGAAAAGGTTATATTAATACCAGAAAGATGATAAAATATTAATTGAGGCTATGGACTTGTAGTACCAGCACAAAATAATGTTGCACGATCGTAAAAAAAAAAAAAAAAAACTCACGAAATCAACATCGATTGAATTTTTGTGTTGTGTATTATTAGTGTAATCTTCTATGACACATGAAGAATGATGGATTTTTTTTATTGCCTTACTCTTTCTCTCTCTATGATCATCTTATAAAGAACCTGATAAAAGCCATCCGTTAATTTCTTGTGATGACAGTTGATTCTTTTATAAATTTTCCGATGTTCCCCGTTAAAAAAAATTCATTATTCATAGTATTATCCATTATCACCATCTCTTTCTTGATAATGAAAGAAATGTTATATTCCCATCTAGTATAATATTATAATATTTAAAAAAAAATTCTATGTTTGACCATTGGCAGATAAAGTTTCCCACGTTTTTAAGGAATAAAGGGAAAAAAGGGACCAAAAGGGAGAGATGGTGAAAAAGAGAAAGAAAGAAAGAGTAGAGAAAAATAAGGAATACTGCGAACGACCTGATGCTTATAAATGCCTCATTCCATTAAAATAATATTATATAATTTAAAGCTTGCCTTTTTCTAATATAAAATACCATATATTATTATATCATTATTAAGAAATAAATGCACGCAAAAAGCATAATATCATCATATCATGCGTTTAGGTTTAAAAAAAACGTGACAATAAAAACCTAACCTTGGTTTGGAAGGATGAATGATGCCTGAATTAATGGACGTTATTACTGTTCGCTAGGAAGATTGATAGTACAACTGTTCTCCAAAAACAGAACAGTTATGGGAAAATAAACTTTTTGAAAGACTATTATACAATATATTATACTCTTCCCTTTGATTCAAACGTGTGTGAGAGTAAAATCATAAAATTATTAACATTCTTTTTTTTATATAGTCTAGACAAAACGAAATTATGAATCACCTCTCTCTTTTTTTTAAAAAACTTCCCAGATATGGAATGATATCCTTATGTTTGGAACAACATTAACAGAAACAAAGCTCGTCCATACCCTTCTTTTCCTTTCTTCAATTAGGTTTTAAAAGGTACTAAACCTATTATATATACATATTCTTAGAGAACAAGATAAATAATCTTTTTTTTTGTCACAAGCCCAAAAAAAAAAAAAAAAAAACTGAACATCCTATTTTATTTTATTTTTCTTGGCCTCATTACCACATCGATAAAGAAATCATCTTTCAAATAATGCTCGAATAAGGAACATTTTCTTACTATTCTATATCAAGTGGATAGGTTGTATAATTATCAAATCATCAAAAGCCTATAGAGAATATCAATAAGAGGTAATATGTACATTATAATTTAGTATCAACATACTATTATCAAGATAGCTATGCTTCTGTGTTTCTGGTATCATAGAAGAAGGCTGGTTTATCATTATGCTAAATACATGATCATTGCGGAACCTCATTTACTAGAATGGATACAACTCTTTATCTCTATATAAATAGATATAAATTAACAGGCATAATTTTATAACTCTCATTATCCTGTTAAACATAAACTAACTTTTTCATTGGTACAAAACCAATCAGCCCAACAACAACTATATGTAAATATTTATAAATTTTCAGTTTGACAATATATAATAGTAAATAATGATAAGAAGAATCAAAGAATAACCCAAAATAGTCCGGTTAATACCAGCATTCTGACCAACAACATACTATGATATACACTTGAAACAATGCCCCGAGTAAAATTACATAAGAAGTAAAATCGAAATAATTATTGTCATGTAGTACATTGAACAGTTTTAACCTGTTATTGTAGTAGTAAAAATCAACAAAGATAGCAAAATCAATATGGGGGATGGATTAAACTAGTTTCCAGTCGTCAACAAATCGAGGTCCTTTGTGTAATAGTTTATGTTATTGCTCTAATAGTAATAATGTCACGTAGAGTAGGTTGTTTTTACGGTAGGACAATACAACTTTTACTAGTAACCAGGTTGCTACTAGTCATTGAGTTTTTAGTTGTACTCTTCTATACTTTGTACCATATGATATGATAATAGTTGACAGTCATCCATTTTTTTTTTATAGTTATCGTGAGAGACAAGAATTTTTTTTTTATGTACACCAATTCTTACCATGAATCACAATCAATCGAAATTTATGGAATGACAAAAGAATACTGATAACTTGCTATATCTTGACTTCATGAGCAAAAAAAAAAAATAGAGTTAAAGAGAAAGAAAACAAGAGAAATAACAACATTATAACTAAAATCGGAAAGGACGATCTTTCAGTTTTGTTTCTTCCAAGTCATTCACTTGTTCAATTTTTTTTTTTTTTTTGGCCTCTTCCCCTCCCCCAATAGAACCCTTGATGGAATCATCAGGTCTTTAGAATAACTGTTACTTTTTTATTATAGAAAATTCTTCTTCATTATCTTCCTATTCCTTCCTCACCCGATTTTTCAAAAACATTCATTATTACTCCTTTTAATGACCTTGAGAAAAAAAAAACTTTACTGTATTTTTTACATAATCAAATTTCAACACAAGAACAACCATATAGCCATATACATTTTTTTTGAATGAAGAGGAAAGAGAGAAAAGAGAATAACATGATATAGTATATATAGCAGTGTTGTTATTGAATAATAACTATACATAGTGTACCTCATTTTTGGGTTTTATAAAGTGAGTAGGTGGTAGTACGTTTTGTAACCCGCCACACGATAAATTGTTACATCCACGAAATTATATATATAAGAAAAGAGAAGCAAGATGGGTGGCACCGGAAAATTGGGTATACAAATATATATATATATATATATATAAGAGACATTTCACATGAAATTACATTATTATAAGAAAAAAAAAAAAGGATAAAAAAAAGTGGTATCTTGTTTTGTTGCTTTGTTGGGGGAATGATGAATATAACAAATAAGGATGCCAAAAATAAGCACCCTGTAAAATGTTTATGCGCATAATGTTGATATGATAAGAAGGTAATGATAATAACCGAATTCCATGATTCATTTTGGTTGATAGGGTATTATATTAGAATGAAGAAAGAAGCCAAGTTGGTTGTTTCCTTTGTTATGTTATTGTTATACTATTGAAATGGAAGTACACAATGCATCCTGGTCGTCATTACGGAGATACTGGACAATTCTGATAGAACAACGTTGGTATTCATGATTAATAGGGTTATCCCATTTATATCTGAAATAGATTATACACTTACACGTGTAGCATGTAATTTTGATCCACATATTAGACATACTCCTTTAGAACAAGATATTTCTGTTTGCGATTCTTGATTATGGTGTCGATTATGATTATTAAGATTTCCATAGCGTGCTGTCGTTGAATAGAATGGACTAGTTTTGCTGTTATTGTGGCAGTTGCTAAATGATATTGCCAGAATATCATTGTCATACTCCATCGTTCCTTTGGATTGATAATCTTCATGCATCATCATGAACATTATAAATTATCGTCCGAATAGCAAAAAAGAAATGAAATTTTTGTTATTTTGAAATGAAATATTAAAAAAAAAAAGAGAGAGAGAGAGAAAAAGGTAAATCACCAGAGACATAAACCTCGGAAGATCCTTTTATATTGTTCCGGTAGAAAGAAGAAGGTTTTGGGGGAGAAGGATGATGGGAAGAGAGAAGGGGGGAAAAGACAATGATATAAGTATATACTGAGCGTGTGCCAAAGAAACAACAGCAACAACATAAAACGCCATTTAAGAATATTATTTCATGCGGTTTATTGACAACGAGCCTAAACTTGGTAACTTGATGTGGAGGCATAAGGTGATCTAGACAGGTATGAAGGGAAAATCTACATTATGAGTTATTATTAAGAAATCAAAGTAACACGAGGGAAAAAAACACACTTATCACCAATCAAGCTTTTGTTTAAACTTTCACAAGTCACCTTCAAAAAAAAAAGCTCAACAATTTATTTATTTTTTCACATGTAATAAAAAAAATGCGGAATCAACTCCTTTAGAAAATATGATATAACTCCACGTGCAATAATTATATGCCAATAACTATGCATAAAATGGTAAATGTGTTGGCATCCTTATCGTTCTAAAGAAGCATAATAAAAAAGACAGTTTGTTATATAAAAAGTCTATATTGCCCCATTCATTTTTTCCCCTCTTTGCCTTTTTTTCCCATTGATTAGTAGTAGTAGTGGTAGTAGTAGTGCCTTCGTTTGTAAGTGACGTACTGTTTATTATGCAAATATATATATATATATATATATATATATAATAACAAATACAAATGATCATCTTCAAGGCAATCATTATCGATCATTCTATAGCAGGTTATTAGTATGGAATATATTGAAAAAAAAATACAATGTTATCATTATTTACTTGTGAATATTTTTTTTACTATATTTGAAATCATCTCATGTTTGAATTCAACAATAAAATGCTTTATAATGATAGTATATAGCAAAATAGTAAAGAAGACAAGCTGCACCTGGGTACCTTTATCGGAAAACCATTATTATAGTATACTTCCTCTCTTATCATAACTTTTTTCTATTTTAGCATTATCCTAAGGCCTATAAAACCACTACCACCTTTGTTATTACTACAACGTTAATTAAAAAAATCATCATCTTATGATTTTCCCGGTCTATTATAAAATCCTATTTTATCTGTCAGTGCAGCGAATGGGCTAGAACAACTTTTTTTTTCATTGTACACTTTACAAGAACAACTTTTAACCTGATAATAATATAACCTTGCATAATGCATAGAACTGCTGATACGACATAAATATCAATAATATGCAGGGTGTTTTAGAATTGGGAAAAAGGACCGAAACTTTTTAGTTTTTATATTTTCAGTTGAAAAAATAAATGGGGAAAAGAAACTAAAATACGATATCGTGATGATATCGATGTAAATGTGATTTGATTTTATTATCCAGGATACAAAATGTGCTAAAAGAAGGATATTACTGATAACATTGGTTTTTTTCCTTTTTCATACACTTGTTGGCTTATCAAAAAAAAGTTCTTAATATTTCAAGTTTATACGCATGATCAAGCAAACTTTATACTGCTATGTAAATTATTATGGTCTAGCCTAGTAGTAACGGGTGTCACCATTATTGCTGTAGCATAATAGTATATTCCGTCTCTAGAGACAAATCCCTATCATAACATGTTTACACTGTTTTACTATTGCCGTGATACCAACAAGAACTTTTTATCCTTTTTTTTAATTATCACTTCCTTTCCTAAATAAATGGTTACTTACAGTTGATAAAAAAAGATTATTGACAGTAAACTGAATAATAATTGGCTATTTTTTTTATTTGCTCAATTAGAAAAATTCTCTTTACAATTATTTATGGTATATTCTTTCAAGTGAGCAATAAAATTACAAAAGAAAGAAACAACAGCAAATTCAAACATTGTTCATTAGTACACCGTTTAACTTCACTACTCGTTACGTAATAATAATAACAACACAAACCGACGGGTGAAGATGACGATGATGATAATACTCGTTGTCGTTCTTAAATAGTCACTGGATCTAAAATCATTTTTGAGCTGGGTCAAATTCCGCTCAAAGTGCTTGTTTAAGCATGTTTGAGCCGATCAAACATAAAATTTTAGAATATTTGAGTATTTGAATGAGCAAAGTTTAGCAGCTCAGACACTCTCAAGCATTTTATTTAAGCTGCTCAAACACGGTCAACAAATATTGTCTTTGAGTTGCTCAATGATGCTCAATTGTTAGGTTTGAATTTCCTGCCTAGTTGAAGAGCTTTTTCTCTATTGGATGGCAGAACGCGTTAGACACATAGCATAGCATTTGCATTGGTTCGTTTTTTAGAATCATTCAAAAAAACTGCTTAGTATTGGCTTGTATTTTCAGTGATCAACTAAGAAACACTTCGTATTGGCTTATTTCATTTAAAATTACATAAAGGCTATTTTTCCCTTTCCTTTTACATACATGTAAATAAGTACACTTTTTATACATAAAATACATTTTTTTAATGCTAAAAGAACACTACGTAATGAACTATCTATCTATTATTACAACTACTGCTACTGCTACTTTAACTTGTTATGAAACTAAAAAAAAAGCTCATAAAAAAACAACAGAATACTACTAAATATGATAATTGCGGTACAAAATGAAATCAATAATAGTATTAAAAAATATGGAATGAACCCTACCGTTATACTTCTGTTTTAGTCTGTAATTGGTTGTTAAGAGAAAAATTAGCATAGATGAGTATTAAATTATACATCAATGTGACATTGATGAAATGAGGAAAATATAAGCATACCATACATAATACCATTTTGATTCTCACATTCAATACTACAAGAAAATAATCAAATTTAGAATCGATCAATACAGAGTTTAAAAGCTCGTAAAATATCATACCTAATATACATACAAAAATACACTTATGTAGCCGCCAAACATTGAAAGAAAAACATGTGTGTAAATGACAACTAATCAAAATAAATATTATATATCTAATACATAATCAAATAGGAAATATGCATATAAGCAATTGAGTTGCTATTATTTTAAATCAATTCCCATTCCTTTTAATTGTATAGCTACTTTTCCGCAAAACATATAATGGACAGCAAGAATTGATTCTTGCACGTTCTCTGATAAAATAATAGTAATTGTAGAAATGTAGAAATGATACAGCATTAATAAAAAGTGGACGAGTCCATGGGATGCTAGTAGATAAAAAAACAGAGTATACCTATGCTTCAACATGCACCATAAGCACTATAAACAATAGTTAGTCATCTGTTTGAAAAACTAAAAGCAAATTATTGGATATTCAGAGATTCAGAGTTTTAAAGCATGTCATAAAGGGATAACTAAGCACTTTTTCTCACTATATATGTATATACCTGTGTCAACACCCATCTCCTGGCGAAGTGTGGATAACTTTTTTAGAAGGGATCGGATAGGAGCATTAAGATAGGTATGAAGAACATTAATGGATACCGTTAATATTTTCGCAGCAGTTTCTGGGAGGTATTGACATTGGAACATGATTATAAAGAGAACAGTGAGAAGTATAGCTTATCAGAAGAAGAAGCAGTTATATCCTCCATAATATTATTTAATATAAAAGAATACATTTAATATTTAGTATTTACAAATTAAAACAAATAAACAGATAATCTCTAAAGAATTCTAAAGTACACCATCATGCATAGCATCTTTGGCTGGTTTAGATAAATTATCTTCAATAAGTGAACCAGCATATTGTTAATTTTCATCATCGTCAAAGTCATTGAAATCAAAATAATCGTCGATATCCTGTTGTTCTTTGAGTCCCAAAATAGGCTTCAATATAGGTGGCTCAGGAACAAAATCAACAACTACTATATAGATATAATTATTTTTAGTCAATATGATAATTTATTATGAGAATTAATATTTCTACCATTGTCATTGTCAAGATCTATCATGTTGCTTATATTGACAGTCCATTCATCATAAAGATTGGTTTCAAAATTAATTCTATGTCAATTAACAGTAGAGGCTGCCTAGTAAATAAACTTTTCAGGATGTTTACTCAGTTGAAAGCACTGGTCACAGAAACATTTTTTAATTCCAAGATTAAATTCAAAAGTGGTTTGTATTTTAAAGTAAAAAGATTAGAAGCAGTAAAGAAGTAAAACAGTTCTCAGTAGATGATGTAGTACACTTAACAATTCTTTTGCATAAGCAAATATATTTTTGTATTTTTTAGTGTGCTCAAATATAAAATTTGAGCAGATCAAAAGCTCAAACATGCTGAAATAAAAAATTGGAGCAACCCTGATTTTGCTCAAACACCGATTTATGTGCAGTGAGTAATTAATAAAAAAAAAAAAGGACGCCGCAGCACTTTTTTGAAAAATAATTAAAAATAAATTGACCTTCTAAAGAAGGAGGTTTGGTAACAGTGAGATTCGAACTCACGCCTCTTGCGAGACCAGAACTTGAGTCTGGCGCCTTAGACCAACTCGGCCATGTTACCCCCATGTATTTTCGTGGGGTTCCTAGAATATATTTGATCATTTTAGTACCAAAGTAGATTAAAAATAAAAAAATAAGAAAAAAAATATATTTTTTAGAATTTTTTAAAATTTCACTAATTAATGTACAATGAAATTAGTATTATCAGATAGATAAAAAATAGATCTATCTAATAGTACTAGTTTTATTTTATAAAATTAAATACTTTAAAAGTTATAAGTTTTTAAAGGAATTTTTAATATTTTTTATTTTAAAAATATAAAAATTATAACTTCTATTATATTCTTCTAATACTATACTCTATAATAAATACTAATATTATATAAAAGGCACAGCCTGAGCACATATACAAATAAGGAAACTTAAATAATCCTTGTGTAAAAAAGGAAATTAGTATAATCATATAATGATATACTACCTTTATATAACTCTCTAAAAAGAAAATATTAAAGAAGATATTAGAGATAAAAGGTATAGCCTTAGACCTATCCTTATAGCTACCCTTATAAATGATAATATTTATCATATCCCAAAGGTCCCGATTCATCCATCCATAATATAGAATAGTATAAAATAAGTAACTAAGCCTATATTTTTTATAGAATAGAAAAAGTATAAATAAGCTATTATAAATGTAATTATAGAAAAGTAATTCAACTTTTATTCAAATCTTTCTTTCTATTAAAAAACCTATAAAAAAGTCTCAAAGGATTTATATCGTCCATTTTATCTTTTATTCTAATCTAAAATTAACCAAATTCCATATTAATTATATATAGCTATAGTTAGATAACTTAGTCATTATCTAGATTAAGAACTTATTATAATAGGGTTGTTATCCCCTACTATTATAAATATCTTACCTTTTCTTTAAGACTAAAAGCCTCCCCTCTGATTGACTAAACCAAAGTAGACTATTTGGGGTAAATGCTATCTGTAAGGAAATAGCCATTGTTATACTAATAGCTATTTATAATGACCTTCACAGGTAGAGTATAGCTGGCAAGAAAGTTAAAAAGAGATAGGAATGGTTTAAGGCATTAATATCATTAAGAGAACTAGGAAGACCAAAGTATGCATGCTAGATTTAAGTGCTATAAGATGCAATAGCTTCAAGGACAACTATTAGTACTTACTCCTTACCTTAAAAACAACCTTTCTATTATATAGGTTTTTTTTTCCACTGCTAATATATATAATCTAGCAATCTAATCATTCTAGGAAAGTTGCAATCTTTAGCAACAGCCAATAACCTTTCTATATCAGCTTAGGTAAGTGCACAAAGGTAAGTATCACTGAATATTATGATAATAGCTGAACAAAAATGTTTTAGAGATTCCAGTACTGTACTCTCACCCATATACAAATATTCACCTACTTAGTACTTCTACTATTTGCTAAAATTCTCATAGCTATAGAAACTTTTTATTTAGGGTTGTGAAAAATATAAAAGGTATAATAAATAGAAAATAAAAATGATATAGGAATATATTAAGACTGTTATATAGATTTATTTTAATAAAAGTAATGATAATCTAACTATCTAATAAAATCGAGGTCCTTTTATACTTTTCAATAAAGTGTTTATTTCTAATTATTTATCTATTGTTACATACATGTTTATATGAGTCTATAGAGATGAGGTATGATATTTGTTATTGTTAGTTTATGCCTTATACTAAGAGGGTATTTATTTATTTCTTATTTTCTTATTATTGAACATTATACCTTATTTAGTATACTGTTCTAATTCACACTACTTCATAATAATAGCATTATTCTATTTTATTTATTATTTATTCTTTTCTTCCTCATTTAAACTTAGATACACCTATTTGGTATATTCTTTTCCTACAGACATGATAGGGGTGAAGCTAGGTTTGCCACAGCTATCTTTTTTTCTACACAGAATAGTTATTGTTATGTTCCATAACAGCTTTTATGATCTTGAGAAAAACTTCGTATTTCATATAATAAACACGTCAAAAATCAGTGTCATTATAAACATAACTGGGATTAAAATAATCAGCCATGAGCTGATCATGACCTTCAATGCAATTATAATCTTTCTTTTTATGACTATAAACTGATCCTTTGTAAGTTTGAGGTTCTGTTTCATAATCTTCTTCAATCATTTGGAAAAAACACTTTCTTCTGCAAATACTGGCTTAGAATTCTTCTTCTTCATCATTATACAATTGCAAAAGTTCGGTTAGAGTAGACATGCTTATTAAAATAAAAATTGTTTAAGTAAAAAAAAAAAAGGATAATTCAGAAATAGAGAGACATAATTGAAGAAACCCCTTGGTTCTAAATTATTTTCAATGTTCAGACCCAGCAATTTAGTACCAGGTATCTGTACTAATTTCGATTAGCTTTTAGACTCATGTCTTCAAAACAGACCTCTATAAAGGTCAGGGAGTCACCACTCACTAGGATTTTGCAGATTTTACTAGAATAGGTTTTGAAATGTAATAGTAAAAGATAGGATGGTTTAATTAATAGGCAACTTGACCTCTAGTGATGCCATGCAAAATATTTTTTGGTCACTTTAGTATTTCTATATAATTTTAAGCAAAGAAAGAGAAGACTTTTGATACCAGTATCATGCATGTACGTTTTTTTTGGGTTGAGAAAAAAAACCATTGAAGTTGAGGAGTGGAATGGAAAAATGGGCAATTTTTGAATAAAAACCAAAGGGTGCTTTTGGCCATTTTTAACCCATTTTTCCAATTTTCCAAAAAAAAAATCATTTTTTATTATTGAACAATGTTGTATAGCATGATCCTGTGATGACAATAATATTGATCATACTGTTATTACTCAATATTTTCATTGCTAAAAACAAGCTTTTGTCAATGGTTTTTATATTTTTTTTTATTTTCATTTTATAAAACGATGAGTCACCATCAGTTCAATCAGAGTACATAATTTTATTATATACTATATTCAAATTTTCCAAAGTGTACATTATGAAGGGTCGATTTTATTATTTATATTATAGTTAATGAGTAAGATATTAACAGTATATAATTTATTATATGCCTTGTCCAAGTATGAGTCAAAGGTTTATAAGTATAAGCTTAGAATAACATACTAGCCACCATAAAGTCTCTTGATTGTATTAATTATAGGTAGCTGGATGACGGGTGAGTGTTTTTTTGTGGGGTTTTTTGATTTAGCAGCTGACAAAAAATTGAAATAGGCGAGAAGAAAAGCAGTCGGGGAAGAGGAAAAGCAGTCTATACGCAATTAAATGAATACATTAAAAGGATACTCTTGTAAATTGTTTGAATTATTCTTACTTCTTAATTACTTCCAATTACATTATCACTGTTTTATTACTGTACCATGTCTTTCCCTCAATTTCCTGATGGTAAAAATATTTACCAAATCCAACTTCGCGAAGCTAAAAAGGAAAACAGCAAAAACAACGAAAAAGAATATGTGTATGACATGAGCATTGGATGGCAGCTTTTCCAAAGAAATTATGGCCACATCAAGAATGGCCTCAGTATCACCAAGATTTGTTTGGGTGCAGTAAACTGTACCAATAAGTCGTGTGGCAAGATAATCAGACCCATGAGTACGCCTAAAGGTATAGAAAAGCAGGTCAAAGGCACTTGTGAATTCTGTAATGAACACTCCTTGCAGCACATTTGTTGTTCAGTTAGAGTGAACTTCAAGTTTACTGGGAGAATAGGTACACTTGACCATCAAGGCACACACACTCATAACAGGTTTGAACCATTGCATGACACCATGGAAGTTCTTGACCAAGTGGAGGAACGTGTGCTTGAATGCCCGTCAGAAACAGCATACGCGTTGAAAGTTGGCACCAGCAGTATACGTCCACAACAACCAGCACGACCAATGATCAAAATCAGCAAGACATTGCATCGTCTCGGCAAAATTAAACGTTACCGACGTAATTTTCTTGTCAAGAGAGGAAAACTCCCTTCAAGCCGCCCCTCATTGGAATCTGCTAGTGACGAGCTTGGTAATCTTATTGAGGAGTTTCCCGATTACCTCCAATCGACCGATATAACACCCGGCAAATTCTGCATTACGTTCTGTGCCCCAACTGTTGCTGCTCGTGTCGATTTTCAATCTTACCCTATCCTCACCGACGTCACATACGATTGTTTCTCGAAGGGTTATTACCTGTGTTCTACAAATATATTTTTTGAAGAGACGGGTAAGTTTGGTGTGGTTTTTCAAGCTGTTCTTGATGGTTTGACAGCCACACATTTCAAGGCTTATTTTCTATCCTTCTTTCGTACCTTTGCATTTGCATTTGGCAAGTCAGACGAGGAACTGGATATTAATTTTTCGGGGCTGGTAAGTGTATAAAATGATCTACTGTAGTGTAGATGGTTGGTGATAGAATGAGTGTTTTGATGGTGAGCGAGTGATGGGGTAAAAGGCTTGGATGAAAAGGTGATTGGTGAAAGAGTGATGGGTGAAAGGGAAAGGGTATTGAGAGGTTCAGTTAATGAAGTTTGTGATAAGGATATGGGTATGAAAAAATGTCTTGAGCATGTGAGCATGTTTGATATAGAAGGAGCATATACTATATGGACGAGGGGAGGTTGTAGAACATAGAATAAGGACGTGAAAACAAGTAACTTAACAGCCACAATATTGTCGAGTTGCATTGTAAACATGAACGGCGAAACCGGCTGTATTTTGATTGTATTGCTTACTGGTACGTGATTTTTGAATGTATGAACTATATATATATATTGTTATAGGTTATGGATTTTTCCCAATCCCAACGTCAAGGTTTTCTTGATGCGTTTATGGATGCGTTTCCTCGAAGCAACATTGATGCAACTACGCTCCTTCGTGGATGCTATCATCATTGGAAGCAGTCGGTCCAGCGCATAGTCAGCAATCACTTTGTCGTTCCTCGTGGCTTTGATGATAATTTTTTGAATTTGACGAACAAGATGTATAATGCCAAAACCGAAAAGACATTCAATAGTGCAGTACAGGATCTACACAACGAATTTCCAAACTGCCATCGTTGGTTAAAATGGTGGACAAGAGATGAAATTGCGGTAATGATTTTCAGATCAAAGGCTGTCTTGAAGAAAGAATTGCAAGAAAATAAATGTCGTACAACCAATGGCATTGAGGCGTACCATCGAGATCTTTATAGGATTGTTCATGCCAAGAAACCAGTGATTGAAACATTACGTCAAATGTTTTATTACTTACAATCACTGGAAAAAGACTTTGAATGCTTTGACAATGGCTTCAGAGTTAAAGACACTCAAAATAAAAGGTATTATCATATTTTTGTATGATTAGCTAGTGTACTTATATATTTCTTTTTATGATAGTTCAAAGCCAAAGAAGGAGAGATTTATAAACGATGGACGTGCACCTGACACTACCAAAGCTCTTCTTGGTCATGGTTAGTACCCGATTTTCATTTATTGTACTGTTTACATTTTGATATTTTATATATATTCCATACATTTACATTAATGTGTTGTGTTATATAGGGGAAGAAAAGAAAAAAGAAAAGAGTGGTGATGAGAAGGGAAAGGTTGACGGCGATAAAAAAGACCAGCCGAAGGAGGAGCATGGTAAGTCGAGACGAGAATTGTTGGCAGCCAGGCGCGAGCAGCAAGCAAACCAAATACGTGAAGAATATAAGGAGAACAAGAAGAGAAGAAGAATGGAAGAAGAGGAACGCGAATTAAAACGAATGAAGATGATAAATGAAAAGTCTGCTAGGTGAGAAGGCAGATTGCCGATAACTGATAAAAAAAAAGAAACATGGTATGTTTTTAAAATTTATAACTGGTTATGTTTTATTTGTATAGAGAGAAGATGTTTAAGCCGATGGTCCGTGAGTTTAACCTTCTTCCCATGTCGGATTTACATATGCGCCAGTTCAAGTTGGATAAAGAAGGCGTTATTGGGAGATATAGCCCTGTTGATGATGGTAACTGTGGTTGGCGGGCTGCATCTTTTGCAATTTATGGAAAAGAAGACCAGTGTTTTGTTGTCAAGTTATGTATGAAGACAAAAATGGAACAGCAATCGACACTGTTTAAGGATATGTTTGGTGAAACACTTTACCATAAATTGATGAAGAAGTTTGATCAGCCAGAAGGACCGGTGACAATGGGGTTGTGGTTTGACAATCTGGAATGTCCAATTGTTTTAGCTCAAGTTTATAATCGACCAGTCATTGTATTGACAACTCCCATTGAAGCATCATTTACATTCTTGCCATATGTCGAAACAGAGAATACAGATGACGACAAAACCCCCATTATATTACACTTGGATAGAATACATTTCTATACAGTTATCATGAAAGACGAAGCAATTAATCATATGCAATGGCCACGTTTGGAACTCACCTATGAACCTTATGTGAAGAGAAAGCAACTATCAACAACATGGTTGGATTTTTATCACCAAAGACACCATATTTAACATGTATGTAATATTCAATATGGTTAACCAAAATGGTACTAACTTTTTTTTTCTTTTCACTCATTATAGTTAACTGACAAAGCATTATAATTTAACTAATTCGTAACATAGACGGGCAATGACCCATTTGGAGATAAGTTGATGACTTTTTTTCTTGTTGTTTATTTCAATTGTTGTTTTGTTTTATTCTTTCGGGTTTCATATAAGGATGGTCTATATGCCTTTATATTGTACGATCAAGTGGATCAATATGTATTTGTCATGTGTGAATAAGGTATGGTTTACTCAGGTTGAATTATGTGAACCTGAGGTGAATTGGTGAAGTAAAGTTGTATGATTATATGACGTTGTTAGTAAATAGTTCAATATACTTGGTAAGTGACAAATATTAGATATATATAGTCAATAGAATAGTTAAATAGAATAGTTATAACTATTGTAACCAGAGCCTAAGATAGTTTTTTTTAAAAAAAAGATGAATAAAAATCACTTGATAAACCACACAAAAAGTACATTTTGAATTTGCCACACAAAAAATACCACACAAAAAAAATCGCTTGTAATATGGACTATATAATGCTGTAAATGATAGATACCTAGTTTATACCACACCAAAAAAAAAAACCACAAAAAAAAAAAAAACCACAAAAAAAAAAAAAAACCACACAAAAAATACCACACAAAAAAAATCTTTTGAGTGAGGGGAGTGAGCGCCATGAAGAGACAGGCCCCTAAAAAAAAGTACACAAAAAAAAGTACACAAAAAAAGTCGCTTTTTATAATACCCAAAGTACTGTGTAACATCCACACCGGTGGCGAAGTACACAAAAAATCTGTGGCTAAATACACAAAAATGCCAAAAAGCCCACAAAAAAACACACCACCCCTGGATGACTTATTATTCATCAAAGCAGGCAACTAAACATAATAGCATAATGTAGTTATTATTTTTTTATAATGAACAACCTTTCCAGGTTTTTAATATTTGTGGGCCACGTTATAGGTTCATCAAAAATGTTGTATTTTGTTTTAACATAGCAGCTATTATTTATTAATAAGAAACCTTGTACAATCCCTTATCCATACTTAATGCCATCCATATAATCAGTAGGAAGGAACATTATAATTATTTATCATAAAAATAACACAAAACATTCACTTGTATAGTTTTTTGTTGTAGGATTTAGCATAGTATATGTCAAACACCACATAATTTCACGTTAATAGGGACACAGTAATTGTAGTTATGCTATTCCCTTGTTATTAACTGTAATAATGGTCCTCTAAACCTCTGCTTGAATAATAGAATAAAAGCCTCATGATTATAACCAGACATATCTGATACCATAATGCACACATAGGGGTATTCTACTCATGATTAACAATATTATTTATATTTATCTAACTAGAGACTCCAAAATGCTGTGAAGCAATCGCTCCAAATAAGGTAATTCGGATGAGCACATTATCTATAAGGAATCATGCGTATAATAATTATATACATCATTTATGGTTTAAAGAACAAAATGCGTTAAAGAATAATGTAATGCATGAGTATTTGAGATAGATAGATAGATGGACATCAGTGGGAGAAAAGAAAGGCAAAGCAGGGGTTTAAAAAAAGGCTCGAGGAAAAAATCCAGAGAGTGACTCCCTAACCTCTACAGAGGTCTGTTTTTATTAATGAAGCACTATATTTCTCAGGGTATTTTCCTAATAAGGAATTTGAATTCTGTTGTTAAGGGTGATGTTGATAAGCGGTGATAAAACAAATGTTTTTCAGGAATAGATATAATTTTAGTTATAAAGGCCAGAAGTTTTCAGCTAAAAGGGGAGGATGTTCATTTATGAAGGTATGGGTTTTTCGTTATTGAATGCAAAATTTTTGGTTGTAAGTGACAACGGGCCTTCCTAATTTTATACAGAGGCTAGAAAGGCGTAGGTAGACCTCCTTCTATGGCAAATAAAGTCGTATAATATAGAAAAGCTGGTGTTTTTTTTATTAGAGTGGAAGTTAAATAAAAATAGGATAAGTAAAAAAAAAGTAATACAATGACAGGAATAGTACCTCGTTTTGTTGAATAATAGAAGATGCTAGTAAGAAGGGTTTATTTTCTACTTTCTTTGACTAGTTTTGACCAAAAAAAAATACATCTATGTAATATTATACTGTTGAATATATAGTCTATAATACTAATATATAATGTACTTACTATTGTGATTTCTATAGTGGAAACATCAAGAACTTTGATATGGAAAAACAAAACAAATTGAAATTGTGAATCATATATGGATAGAAGAAACGTATCATGATTGGCATTTCCATCCTACCTCCAAAACCAAAAACGTCTTCTTTGATCTGAGGGTGTTCCTACCGTTGGTAGATACTTCAGGAATCAATTTTTCAATTGTTAAAACCTGATAGGATACAAGTAAAGGTCGAAGCCCTGCAGAAGCAGAAGGCAAATTGGCATCATGGGGAAACTTATTGCACCATGTCTGCTGTACAAAAATAGAAGACTGGTAGTAAACGTAAATCTTTGATAGGCACTGGGGACACAACGAAAAAAAACAAAAACAAACATTCTTAACTAATTCTATCACCATTATTATTATATCAACATCGTCATAATTAACAAAAACATTATTATTCGAAAGAAGTGCTATAGCACGAAAATAGCCATCGGATAAACAAGCTACTAACACACTATCAATGCCTCATTATAAAACAAAAATAACATCGTCATTGGCTAATACTGGTATTGAACTGGCTCCTATATTACAACTATCATTGGACCTACCACGTTACGTACATCACCTACAACAAAAATTACCACAGCAACGGATCCTGAAGTACTTTCATCATCAGGATTACTATTATCCTTTAACAACAATACTATTTCTAAGCCATTGTCAACCTTGCCTTCCGCCTTTTCCACACGTCCGAAGTCACAAGAACATGATAGCACTAGTTCTCATCGATCTCCCTCCTTATCACTACCACCATCATCAGCACCTCCATTACCAGCGATTGATGTGAAAGAATTGCCAAGAATCCTTTTTACTGAGTTTATTAATGCTTCCATCGGGCAAAACATGAAGGTAGATAAAAGGGTGGTCGCTGTGATTTATTAATTTCTGCTACTAATATTGAGCTATGTATGTTACCATATTGATACAGAGTTTAAGAGGGCTCGGTGTTTCAATGACTGAAGATATTTATGCTACAGTGCATTTGGAATGTGAATTAAAAGTCATCGAGACTTCCAAAGAGTTTTTGAGCTCCGTGAACTTGGTTATTGTGGATAAGACTGGAGGAAAACGATTCAGTATGGATTTACAACACTCTTTACAATTAGCTTGAGAAAAAAGGTAGGGTACTGGAACTTCCAGAATTGGTTTACTTCAAAGTTGTAATATTTAAACAATAAAAAAAAAATAGAAGAGAATCTTTCCCAGTGTGCTTGAGTCGGCAAGTGCAAAGTTAAATCTTACAGTATAGAAGCTAGTTTATAAAATGCTAGAGAAAATATCCAGTATGTTTATGTAATAGCACTACTATTCTTTTTATCATATAGGTGATAAAAATTGTTAAAAATCTCGATTCATCCAATACTATATGTCTACAAAGTATATTATTTTTCCTGAACCTGCCAAAAATAAGATTGCAAAAAGAGAGTGGGCCTTTTTTAGAAAATAAGGAACTAAGATGCAAAGAAAGGAAGCAATCCCTGTGATTTCATTACAATAGAGTTTGGACAGACTGAATAAATTTGCGTATGTTGAATAAAAAAGTTATATATAGGGTATATTGTTTATGAATGAACTGTAAATCTCTATATATAAATTAATTAAGGTTTCTTTAGGTATTAAAACACACGAGCATCATTTAAATGATCGTAAGGGGATATTTTACATCATTTCCTTAATGCTTGATCAAAATTATACTTTTAGTATCTTGTAATAGTTATAAAAGTAGTACTTTTTTACGACTATTCATATCATTGTTAAGTAACAATAGTAATGGTATTAATAGCATTATCCAATTAATGTGTACTCGACGTTTTTTCATTGCTTAATGAAATGAATTATTTAGCAAATAGGATTATTAATATGTTAATGTTGATGCTGATGTTCCTCTTCGTCAACTATCAGCAAAAAGGAAGAAGTGAAGAAGTGGCCAGGTGATTAGAAACGCGAAAAAACACATCAGGTTTATAATTCGTGTAGAATGTAATAAGCGTTAACTTTTAACTTGATTGGCCAGGTACTTTAACATCACCCGCCACTGGTCCTTTGATTTCCAAAAATGGTAATCCGTGACAGCTCTTTTTTTTTTTTTTTTTGTGCTTTAAACTTGAAAAGAAGAAACTTTTTTTTTCTTTTGGTTCTATATTCCCCCCCAAATTTAAAAAAAAAGACAAAAATGTCGACCACCCAAGACAAGGTGACCCAAGTCAATCAACTTTACGATACCGTCCTTATTTTGGACTTTGGTTCTCAATATTCTCATTTGATTACTCGGCGTATTCGTGAATTGGGTGTTTATTGTGAATTGTTACCATGCACTCAAAAAATGGCTGATCTTCACTTTAAGCCTAAGGGTATTATCTTGTCTGGTTCTCCTTATTCCGTTTATGACAAGGATGCCCCTCGTGTGGACCCTGCTGTCTTTGATGCTGGTGTCCCTATTCTTGGTATCTGTTATGGTCTTCAAGAAATGACCACCCATATGGGAGGTTCCGTCGTTGCTTGTGATCATCGCGAATATGGTCATGCTATGCTTACCGTTGCCAAACATCCCGATCATCCTTTTATTGATAAGCTCTTTGATGGTTTATCTGGTGATATTCAGGTAAACATTTAGCATTATTATAGATGATATATTGAATATGAGAAGGAGGAACAAAACTGGGATTATGCGGAGTTGGTTTGTATATGGTATATTTTGAGGAAAAAAAAACTGATAAAAAAACCTGTCAATTTTTTTTTTTTAGGTCTGGATGAGTCATGGTGATCAAGTATCCGCTGCTGCACCTGGCTTCACTGTGATTGCTAATACCCGTACTGCTCCTTTCGCTGCTGTTGCACATAACGAAAAACACTTCTTTGGTATTCAATTCCATCCCGAAGTCACCCATACTGTTGATGGTCAAGCTCTCTTGAAGAACTTTGTCATTGGTATCTGTGAATGTGCTGCTTCATGGAGCATGGACTCTTTTGTTGACAAGGAAATTGAACGTATTCGTAGCATTGTTGGTCCTAACGGTCGTGTCATTGGTGCTGTCTCTGGTGGTGTTGATTCCTCTGTTGCTGCCAAATTGATGCATGAAGCCATTGGTGATCGTTTCCATGCCATTCTCGTCGACAACGGTGTGATGCGTTTGAACGAATGTGCCAATGTCAAGAAAATGTTGGGTGAAAAGATGGGTATCAATATCAAGATTAGTGATGCTTCTGATTTATTCTTGGAACGTTTGAAGGGTGTCACTGATCCTGAAAAGAAGCGCAAGATCATTGGCAATACCTTTATTGAAGTCTTTGAAGCTGAAGCTGCTTTGGTCGACAAGGAATGTGGTGGTAATATTGAATATTTGCTTCAAGGTACACTTTATCCTGATGTCATTGAATCCATCTCCTTCAAGGGTCCCAGTGCTACCATCAAGACTCATCACAATGTCGGTGGTTTGCTTGAAGACATGAAGCTCAAGTTGATTGAACCTCTTCGTGAATTGTTCAAGGACGAAGTTCGTGCTTTGGGTAAGATTCTTGGTTTGGATGATGAATTGGTCTGGCGTCATCCTTTCCCTGGTCCAGGTATTGCAATCCGTGTCTTGGGTGAAGTTACCAAGGAACAAGTCGAAATTGCTCGTTTGGCCGATAACATTTACATTGAAGAAATCAAAAAGAATGGTTTCTATCGTCAAATCTCTCAAGCTTATGCTGCCTTGTTGCCTGTGAAGGCCGTCGGTGTCATGGGTGATAAGCGTACTTATGAACAAGTCATTGCTCTTCGTGCTGTCGAAACCAAGGATTTCATGACCGCTGATATTTGTGCTAGTGCAGAATGGTTCGTTTGCTTGAAGCGCGTTAGTTCAAGAATCATTAATGAAGTAAAGGGTGTCAATCGTGTCGTTTATGATATCAGTTCCAAGCCCCCAGCTACCGTAAGTTTGGATTTTCTAATAGTTTGTATTGATTTGATTCGTTTAATTAACTTTTTTATTATTATGATTCTTTATTGTAGATCGAATGGGAGTAAACGTTATATACAACAACCAACACAAACAATCAAAATATTAGAATAATAATAATTCACCATGTAGTCTTTTAGCATTTTATATATATATATATACACAATTCCTTCATCTCTCTTTTCATTGTTTTACTTTTTTTTTCCAGCATTCTTCTTAATACATGATGTGATTTTTTTTAATCAAATTCAAATTATTAAAGGATAATTCTTATATAATTATTTTTATATTATTAAAAAAAAAATATATTTTTTGTAAAATAGTAGTAGTAGTATGCAAAAAGTCAAATAAGTATGTATAGGAAAAGAATTTGTTCCGCGCAAGATAAAAAGAGAGGGAAAGAGATGATTACAATTATATAAAGCAAAGAAGGGGGAGGGAAATAATGAAATGTACAAAAGGATATATATGGAAAGAAAAAGGTAAGCAAAATTATATATATGTAATGTAAATGCAAGATTTTTTGAAATGATATGTTGATTTTTTGAGTGTATGTATGTATATTGTGTTGTATGTGTATAAAAGAGATAGATAAGGGAAAACGATTATACTTTTTTTTACCATCCTCTGAAACTTTCCCAATAGTTATTATACATTTCCAATGGTTTTTGTTTTTTTTGATAAGGATGTGATGTTGGATCGATATTGATCGATAGGGCATTTTGTCGTTGTTCCCAATCAACACAATAACTTAAACTTTGTGATAATTCGGGTTCATCTTGTTGTTGAATATGATTAAATGACATTGCAGCATTGGATCGTCTTTGTCGTCGTTGAAGAGAAGGTGTAGAATGATTTCGAATAGAAGAACGTTGTTGTGATGGTTGTTGTCGTGCAAACATTGCAGAAAGTAAAGATGGCTGGGGTTGCTTGGCGACGAATGTCGGAGTCTTTTTAACAAAATCTGTCTCGGAAGCGGTAGGGGCAGCAGAAATAGTAATTTTATTAGACAAGCTTGGCGCAGGTGTTTTTCTTGTTGTTGCTGAATAAAAGTGTCTTTCATCGGCTGTACGGACTGTACTCCAGCAACCATCATCATCATCATCATCATCATCTTGTTCTTCTTCATCCATAATGTTCAAGTTTTCATGCATGGTTGTTAACATAGGTTGTTGTTGTTCATCATCTTCTTCATATTCGTCTTCTTCACTTTCTTCATCATCAGAAACATAAAACTTGCGTTGGGGTTTTGGTACTGAGAATGCCTTTTTGGGCTGAGGTGCCACCACTGTCAAAGGTGCAGTAGTTGTTTTCGTACTCCTAGTTGTATGACAAGTTGACTGCGCATCTGTTTTTGGTGTAGTTGTCATTGCTACCGTAGCAGCAGCAGCGGAAGTATTGGATGATGGTTTTGATACAGGTGTAGATGAAGGAGTAGGTAAAAGTTGAATAGCAGGATGTTGTTGATAATGGGATTGTTTTTCAATTGGATTATCCAAAGAAGAAATCATTCGTTTAAAAGAAGAAGATGACATATGTTTTAAAGAAGGTGGGGTTTGTAATGATGACTCGCATGAAGATGCAGAAGATGATACATAGCTGAAATAATCATTGCTGATGTTGTTATTTGATTGAATTGGAATAGGTGTACGAACGTGTTGTTCTCGTGCTTTTTCGATTAATGATTCACGATACCATAATCTCCAACTTAAGTTTTCAAGTCGTCGACCATTTTCAAGATTATCTTTACATTTGGTGAAGACTAAAGAATAGAATGGGGAAAAGGTTATATTTTTTATTGTAAAAACGCAAAGAAATATTATGATATTTTACCTGTCCACATGCAAGACAAGTCATCACTGGTAATTTCATTCATTTTATGAATGTTGGGTACAGCTAACGATACGACAGGAACGTCGAGTGATTGTATCATGTATATAATGGTAAAAAGTAATAAAATAAAAAGTAGTAAAGAAAAAAAAGAAGAAGAAAGAAGGAAAAGAAGCGTTTCTTTGTGTGTGTGTAATAAAAATAAATTCTTTTTTTTTTTTTTCACTGATAACATAACACACACAAATCCGGAAGCGGATCTTAAAAAAATAAACACGACAGGGTCGAGATTCTTTATCCTCAAATATTTTATAATAAACTATGTTTCAACTAAATTTATTATCATCACCCCCCAACCTCTCTCCTTCCCTCTCATCATCTAAAGGATGACTCCCTTTTCATTCTTCTTCTTATAATTCATTCATTCAAATGATACTAAAATATTTTAGATCTATTAAATTCATTATATTATTATTATTATTAGACCAACATGTTTATCTCAATAATAAATAATGTTCAAATCTTAAATAAAGAAAGATAAAAGGTTTTGGCGCTATCGGCGACCTACGGATGGGCCATGAAAAGATTCCGCCAATCAACAAGTCGGAAAAATGGCGATCTCCCATCGATTCCTTTTTTTTTTTTGAGATGCTTGGTGTCCCTTTTCCGATATCAATTTTTTTTTTATTAATCCCGTTTCTAGAGCTACATAACATAATCAAAACCCAACAAAAAAAAGGTGTTTCTTAAAATGATTAACTCAGGAACGCATCTTTTCGTTATTGAAACGTGGGAAATGGTAATCAAAAATAAAGTAAACGTTAGTAGTACACTATATATTATTTTTATTTTTATTATATAAAAAAAAGGTCCGTTCGCAAAGAAGACTTTGTTTTTTGTCGTCTTAAAAAAAGCTATCCTTTATCTTATTGATAGAAATCCATTCATTCATCCCATTTCAAAGATAAAATAAAATTCCAGCTCCTTTTTTTAAACTTTCCGTTCTTTTCGTCTCGTTTGTTGTTCTTGTTCCTTCTTTCCGTTAATGAAGAAAAGTACTTCTTTAAACCCTATCATTACAAAAAAAAAAAGATTTTTTTTTTGTTATTACACATTAACCATTCTTGTCACTATGTGCGTGCGTGTGTATTTATTTATGTATTTTTTTTTTTGATTATCAACATAACACACATTAGGATGCTTGTGGGAGTTGCTTCTCAATTTAGGAAAAAACTTGGATTTTTCTTTTACAAGTTCAAAATGTTTTTTACGCCAACGTTACACACTTGAACCCAAAAAAATACGCCTCGTACGATGATCTTAGTCAGTTACTCACACACATTTGTCTCCAAGTGAATTATGTGGCATGATACCATATTTTGTTACTGTCAAGAACTTCTCCCCTCCCCACTTTATGATGATGATGATGACAATGATCGAATGCGGGGTTGTCTTCTGTTAAACGATATTATTAAATAATAAGAAGAATGAGATGATTTTTATTATTTATTTGTTGCTGACATAGCATAATCATGCGTTCCTTGCTAATCAAAAGTAACATTTTTAGAAGATGTGAATGACTTGTCTATAAACAGAAACATCTGTGATTTTCAATAAAAATACGCCATTGGTAAATACAACAAGCCCTCACAACTTCACACTCATTCTCGCTTGATATTTATTTCCCTGCATTTTGTTTGTTTATCTATATTTCCCTTTTTTTTTTTTACCGCGCTGATTATAAGGAATAATCTCCTTATCATTATGCACTCTAAGCCCATTTTATAATGTTTTGATTGGATGAATCATGACAAATACACTTACACGTTGTAGTCTTTTATTGTCATAATGATGATGATGAATGAAAGACACATGAAACTCGAGATCGCTGCCATGTCATCAAACATTTGTCCGGAAAGAAGGAAAAATGGTTTATATTTGTGGAACCACATGTCCAAATTATTTTATATTAAAAAATTGTGTGCTTTCTATCAATGTTATACAATATATTTAAAACGATATTCAATGACAATGGACAATTATATAACTTATTACAGGACTGAAGCACTTTAATTTCAGCTGATCACCCCAGTGAAAAAAAAGAGAGCATTATATAATATTAACCATTCTTTCATACTTATCCAAAAAATATACATCAAAGCTGTCAAAACGAGTTTATAAAAACAAATTTGTTATTTACCAGGCACATGATTGTTGAAAATCATTTTTTGTTGTTGGTGTCATGGCTTTGGTGTGAGAGTATTTTTTTTTGTTTGGTTTGGCATGTAGTATTTTCTTACACAATAAATATTAAATAATGAATTGAGTGATTATCATGCTCGCATGTGTATATTAAGATAAATAGCATCAAATAAAATGACGCAATATTAAATAGATGAAGTCATCATGATGGATGGTGGGGACTTTTTTTTTTTTTCTGACTTGCACATGTAAAAAAAAATAAAATAATAGAATAGATTCACCTATAACCTTTTTTTTTACTAATATATGCAAAAGGATAACATACAAACAACGGTGTACTGATGGATATTGAACAAGATATATACTATGCATGGGGTGATGATCATGATATTTAATAAATCTATATCTTTGTCTTGAGATATTTATTTTTTTATTTATTGCATATAATCAGATATCAAGTGACCATTTATATATTTGTGGTCGCTTTTTATTGACTATGGTATCAATTACTGGAGAATAAGTGAATTAGTAGTTTCTATGGGTATGTTTATTTAAACGAGGTACCAGTTTTATTATGAAACTACTGGTAAAAGCCTCTTTGTTGTTATAGTATAACAATAGAGCATCAGAGCAATAGCAATAGAACCCAATATTGCTTTTTTTTTTTTACTTCAAAGAGCAAAACACAGTGAATGGTTTGTATTCGATGGCATGGAACACAGTTTTTTTTTGCCCCTTAACAAGATAGTCAGGGTAGCAACGTAACAAATTACCATAGTACTCTCTTTGGATCGTGTTGATATAAAATTAGTTTTACATCTTGATCAAAAAACGAAAAGATAAAGGGTACTCAGTTTTTTTGTATTGATCATCGATCCATTCATTGTTATTATTACAAAGTCGTATCAAAAACTTTTTTTTATAATAACAACTTAATAGTTTGATTTCGTAACTGTTTCCGTTATTAAAATGAAGTCGTCAAATATAAAATTTTGGTGAAGTTTAAAATAATGGAGATGATACCAACGGCAGCTAACAACAGCAATAAACCAGACAGGAGCATTGTCTTTTCTTTGTCACTACTATATACCAAGAATATCCACCATTTGATGGTTATATGTATAATTGATTGGTATTTTAATGATTCCATCGTGAAATCAACAGATAATAAATAATGAACATAATAAACAGAAATGCTTGAATGGATGGATGGAATACTTTAAACTAGATAAAGCTCTAAAAAAAGAAGAGTTTTTTATTGCTTCTTTGTGTTAGTAACACATTCAATCCATTACAATTCTCAATGACTGATATAATAAACATTGGGAGTCTACTGTTAAATTGATCTTTCAAGAATTATCATCCACTTTGTTACACAACATCCAGTAAAGAATGCTTGCAAAATTATATGTTTGAAAGAAGATGATGGCTTTCATATAATGTAACTATATACAACAATAAAGAAAAATAAATTATATCTGCTGATGCCAATATGCGTATTATAACACAAGTAACAGTACTCGTTTTTTATATTTTTATTTATTTGTACATAATATAGAATAATATACCTCCTAACTAAAGGACTTGGAATAGTACATCAAGTATCCCAATCATCATAAGAAAAGTAAACTATTTGTCCGCGATGGCTATTTTTGAACCTACCTCTAAACGAGCTTTAGTTTTATATTATATCATTGACTTTTTCTTTTTGGTTTAGGAAGGAACTTCGTTCAGGTGTTAGATTAATTTATTATCCTCTGGATCGAAAAAAATGACTGTGCAAAAGCGATAACATTCGTCTATATAGCAACTTTTTTTTTATCTTTTTGCACATTTAAGTGGTGTAATGTTGAGCATTTATAAATGATATCTATAATTGTCCTCAGAAAAGAGTCATGAATATTATGCACTAATGTCTGTACTAGTATCAGATCCATTGTTCCATCCAATATAACGATTGCCAAAAAGATGCACTACGGCTGCTTGACTTGTAGTATTAAATATTCAGTCTCAGACGCCACACACGCTCACATTTCTAATGTAGTCAAAATTCGCTTATAACATTTATCTTTGCGAGCTTTTTTTTTTTTTTTTTTTCAAGAGATCTGTAAAATAAAATAAGAAGAAAAAAAAATGAGTTCACCTGCACCACAAAATTCAACACCAGGACCATCCAATCAAGGTAATGCAGTAGATAATAGTAATAATAATAATAATAATAGCAAGCAAACAACACCCAATGCTACTACTGGTGGTACCACGAACAATAATAATACAAGCGATCAACAACAACAATCTCAACCCCAATCACAACAACAGCAACCACCACAGCAACAACAACAACAACCAACACAACCAGCACAACAAAAACCTTCAGCGGCCAATTTACCATCCCAAGATGATTTAGATAAAATCGTGGCATCGTATTTACAAAAAAAAGGCTATAAAGCCACAGGCACCATTTTTGCTCGTGAATCCAGTGGTAACACTTTATCATTGGAAGAATTATCCAAAGTATTAACATCTTCTGGAGCAGCCGCACAACCAGGATCGAGTCATGTTTCCAAATATAAAGATGTGGAAGAAGGTGATCCAGACGCTTATAATGTCAGTTATCGAAACTTGCGTGAATGGATTGAAAAATCGTTGGATTGGTACAAGGTAAAGAAACATACATTGAAAAGAGAGAGGGGACAATTTACTTTTTATATATTCGATGGTTATTATTATTATTATTTCAATGGTAAAACATTGTTTTTTTATACTCACATGATGTAAATTAATAAAAATGAATGTTAGCCTGAATTACGATCTGTTCTTTTCCCTATTTTCGTACACGCGTATCTTGACTTGGTCAGCAAAAACTTGTCAGAACAAGCAAAATATTTCATGGAAACGTATAAAAAAGATCACGTCGAATTACATTCATTGGATATCGATCGATTGGAAACGGTCACTTCACCAGAACATATACGCGAAAACGAATTAGCACAAATGTACCGTAACAACAAGTATAATTTGCGCATGTCAAGCGTTCCTTTTGAATTATTCCTCAATTATCTCCAAGACAACAAGTATATGCTTTTACTGCGGATTGTGAATCAATATCTTAATATTCAAGGTAAGAATGCGCGTGTGTGGAAAAGAAAACATGGATATACGCGTCGAGATGCGATAGGAAAGGGAAAAAAAATAAGATGGATAGGAGCTGCGCATCCAAGGAGTTATTTTTTTTTGTTACTCAAATAGAAATATATATATATATATATATATATATACATTATTTAGTGGTCCATGGCAAATTGAAATCCGCAGGCGGATTGGAGAATGATGATATGGCTGGTGTGATTGGTATTGCTGGTCATGAAGCACAACAAATTGAATCGTTTAATCAACAACGTGTTCAGTTGGGTGAACAACATATGGATCCTGCCTTTAAAGATGAAGTGGAACGAACTTTAAAAGAACGTGATGCTGCAAGAAAAGAAAATGCTGCTGTAGATCCTGTAAGTCTCCATCTTTCTCTTTTACGACATTATTACGTATTTTTTTTTTTTGGTATATCAAGAAACATATGGATTTATTGAATTTAATCTAACATGGTGATGAATTGATATGAAAAAAAAACTACGGCTCTATAGACTGCTTCTTCTGCTGAGCCTGTCGTTTCATTATTAGATACATTTAAAAAGGTGAAACAAGAAGCGACAGTAGATGGACCTGCATTTGGTGATATACCATTACCACAATAGTAAGTCATTTGTTGGTGTTGAATGATCATAGGAATAAGGAAATAAGACACAAAAAAAAGAGTTTAGGTTCAAATAGATGTTTGTAATATGAGAACTCATGTGCGATTTTTTATGTATAAAAGTCGAGGTACAGATATCGAAGCAGAATTAGAATCCTTAAAAGATTTACGAAAACGAGTATCACTTGGTAATGCCTCATTACCTAGTATATGTTGTTACACATTTCACAATACACATGATGGGTAAGTAGTTGATTTAGTATTATTATTAATATTTGAAAATAAGAAAACAGTCTCTCATTATTTTGAGCCTTTTTTTTATTTAGTTTGAATTGCTTAACAATGACAGAAGATGCTTCACTTATTGCTGGCGGTTTTTCTGAATCATTCATCAAGATCTGGAGTTTAAAGGGAGAAAAGTTAAGAGGTCTTCGAAATACTGTCAATCCAGCCCATGTGAATGACCGTAAGTTTTGACAATATATATAAAAAAGTTATATGGATGGTAGTGATATGATGATATTCTATCTTATAGCTTCGTTATAAACTGATATATTACCTATATTTTTTTTAATATATAATTTAGATAACGATTTAAACCGTCAAAAAGAACGACATGGATCAGAATATAAACGACTTGTAGGACATGCTGGACCCGTTTATGGTGTCAGTTTTAGTCATGATAACAAGTATTTGATTTCATGTTCTGAGGACAAGACAGGTAAGAAAAAAAAGAGGGAGGTTGAAGTTATTGGAAAGAGAGAGAGAGAAGGGGAGCAACCTGATTTAACGTACATATGATATAATATAGCACGATTATGGAGTACACAAACCTATTCGAATCTTGTTTGCTATAAAGGTCATAATTATCCTATTTGGGACGTTGATTTCGGACCTTATGGATTTTATTTCGCTACTGCATCGCATGATCGAACAGCAAGATTATGGAGTTGTGATCATATTCATCCTTTGAGAATATTTTCGGGCCATCTTTCAGATGTGGATGTATGTATCAATAATATTTTTTGTGTGTCTGTATTGCATGATTTAATGATTGCCATGGCGATTGACCGTTTTTTAATATTATACATCTATAGACTGTCAAGTTCCATCCCAACTCAAAATACTTGGTCACTGGGTCTAGTGATCGTACATGCCGACTTTGGGATGTACAAAGAGGAACCTGTGTGAGAGTCTTTACAGGACATACTGGATCTATTAAAACAGTTGCTGTCTCTCCTAATGGTCGTTGGATGGCATCTGCTGGTAAAGTTTCCATTTTTTTATGTCTCAATTATTATATTGTAATACCAAAAGTTGGATTTTATGGAAAAATTGCTAATCAAAAATATCACTATTTTTAGGCGAAGACAAATCCATCATGTTATGGGATCTTGGTTCTGGACGTCGACTTAAACGAATGACGGGTCATACGAGTTTTATATATTCCGTTGCATTCAGTGCAGATAGCAATGTATTGGTGTCAGGAGGAGCCGATGGAACTGTGCGTGTATGGGATGTGAATAAAGATACTCTATCGAGCACAAGTGTTGCTTTTGGTTCTGAAGATGGTGTAGACACAAAACGGATACGATTGGATGAAAATGATCGGTCAAAGAAGGATAAGAAAGATTTAGCCAAAGATAAAGCTGCTAAGGAAGAAGCAAAACGAAAGAAGGGTGCTATTGAAAGGTAATGATCGTTTTAGAAGTTTCCTCTTTTTTTATTCATTATTATTATTGGTGTTGTTTTTATTGATGGATGGATGAATCTTGTTTTATATTTTTTGTTATTATAGTAATGATCAATTGGGAGTGTTCCCTACCAAGCATACACCTATTTACGATATTCAATTTACTCCGCGAAACTTATGTTTGGTTGCTGGTGCATATTCTCCACCCGAATCACAAGCTTAAAGAACATAAACTATATAACCCGATATTTTTCATTTCCCCTAAAATTCAAAATATATAATGATCTTTTTTTTTAAAAAAAATAATATCTGATTCTTTCTCTCTTTATACACCCACATCATCTCTTTTCCTTCAAAGGAGAAAAAAAGTACGTAAAGAGAAGTTAAAAAAAGGAAAAATTGCGTGTGTAAAATTTAATATATATTATAACTATGCTATGTTACACATAAAAAACAGCGTTTATACAAAATGACAAATGAATACATAAAAGGAAATAGGATATCGTAACATGCAAATATTGTGCAATGTAAATAGTAATTTGTTGTTGTTAAATAGACCGCTTATTACAAATCCAGTGGTAATGAACGTATATTAGATGACCTTTCTTTCCGTACAGAGGATATGGGTGGTCTTCTTGTAGATGAAGTGGATGAGGATGTCGTTGATGAGGAAGATGCTATGGAAGTCGTTGTACTATTCCCAGAATTATTGCTTTTACGTTTTGAACTTTTTTCTTTTTCTTGTTGTAACTGTCGTAATTGCTCTTTCTTTTCTGCTTCCATTCTTTTCATTTCTTCTTCTTTTTCTCGTTGAGAAGCCAAGATAGCGTCAATGAATTCTGGAATCAATGCACATTCTCCTGAATGGTAATCCACTAATTGATGGGATAAGAACCAATATCTTTCAGAAAACTTGGGATCAGGTACCCAGTTTCTTGCATCTCTCGTATCCCCTCCAATAAACCGTGTTTTGGTCGATAATAATTCAAATACTTCATCTGCATCATAATAATCTTGAAAGAGGATCATTCGATCTCTTAGTGATGGGCCGGGGCAATAGTCAATTCGAATATCGTGAGGTATCAATCGTTGTAAAGCAGCTATTTTTTTTTTTTTTTTGAGAAATAAATAGATTCATATTTAGAGCTTCTAGAACTAACTATGTCATAATGCATGCATTTTTATTTTCAAAAAAAAAAAAAAAGAAATGCATGTAATGAATATTCACTTACTGGGTGTGAGAGCAATCCGAGTTTTATCGCCAAGAACACTTGCAGCTTTTAGTTGAATTTTTAAAATGTGTAGCGCTTGTAGTGAAGGTAAATGGGTCAAGTCATCAGGTGTTTTAAGAGTGGGAGTTTCGCTGACAGTACCGTAAACATTCTTTGTTGCAGTAAAGTGTTGAACCATGGATTCTGTTCCTGTGTAAGGTGATAGCATTTCTTCATCCTCCTCATTATTTTCCTTATCCTTGTCTCTCTCTAAAGAAGTGGGTGTATTTCGGTGGGGTGTGGCTGATAATGATGGTAAAGTTTGTTGTTGGGGTTTTTGTTGATAAGGTATATCCTGCAGTTGTCGTTGTTCCAATATTGTATTTGTTTCCTCATTATTATAACTCTTTCTCCTCTTCTTTCCTGACGATGACGACGAAGCTGACGATACGGACGACCCGGTCTCAATATGGTTCTGTTGTTGCTGTTGTTTTTGCTGTTCTTCTCTCGGTGCAGGTATAAACTTATCCACACCATTCAATAATTGTTCAATTTGGTCCGGTAATGACCAACCTGTACATCGCGCTGTCATGAGAGACGATTGAAAGTCCAGAATCTGATTATCTTTACCAAGCACAGTACGTAAAATAGCAGGAATACTATTCACATTATCTTCTGGTTGTACAGGTGGTTGCCCATTCCAAGTAATAGGAAATAAACGAGTATCTGTCCAGATATGAGGCACGGACCCACGCTCAACAAGACTGGTTAAACATAGTAACAAGACACAACCTCGTAAATAGTTGGCTTCATATTGCACTTCGGCCAATCGTTTACGCAAACGAATGAGTTCGTCCAAATGAGCTTGGTTTTCTCGTTCTTTTTCTTCTTTTCGACGTTGTTCTCGTTCTCGAAAAGCTCGTTGTGCTGCTCGGTTTTGTGCTCGACGTTCTTGAACAGAAGGTGGGTTGGGTTTACGACCGGGTCTTTTTCGTTTTCGTACTCGTTCTCCATTTTCATCTTCAAAGCCAAAATCAGACTCTTGGTCGAAATGTTGGAAACTGAATCGAGTGGAGGCATCCATAATAGTGTACTGAGGTGGTTCATTATCGATAGTGCTTGGCATTGTATCGGATGGCGAACTTGCCGAGGAACCGTTATTAGAATCCATTATTAATATGAAATTGTTGGGTTTATTTGTGGTTGTGGCTTTTTATTTTATTTGTTTGATATAAGTTGCAAAAAGAGATAGATAAGTTTTAATAAAGAAAGAGTGAAAGAAGAAGGGTAAAAAAAAAAAAAATAGAAAACCCAGGACTAATCGATTTCATTCTTTACTACTAATTATTTATATTTCAGTTATGAGCTACTTAACATATTAGACGTGTGGGGTAAAAAATTATTTCTTTGTTTCACAAATTAAGTTTAATAATGGGCTTCAACTTTTTGTTTTATTAATGAATGTCATTATAGGCTATCAAATTATTATTACTCTCTTGATCCAATGTAGAAGTAAACTTCAACATGTCACTTGTGGCTTTGGATAGAATGGCTTGATATAATTCTTGAGGTGTATTAAAAACTTGTTTTGACATCAATGAAGCAGCAATTCCAACAACGTGTGGATTCGCCATACTAAATTACCAAATTTGGCATTGCGAGATTATGTAAGTAAAAATTTGACCTTTTTTTCTATATAAAAGATGACTTTTTTTACCTTGTTCCATCCAAAACTTTTGTTTCTTCACCCTTCTCACCAATCCATGTACTTTTAATATTGGATCCAGGAGCATATATTTTTACACATGAGCCGGTATCAGAATAATAAGGGACTTGATCATTGATATCCGTGGCTCCTACGGAGAATACATCTGGATTCGAAGATGGGGAGAAATAACATGCATCTGTACCAGAATTACCAGCAGATACAAAGACAGGAATATTGTATTCATTGACAAGTTTAGATACTGCTTCATCAATTAATTTTGATTTAGGACCACTTAATGATAAATTGATAATGGCTTTGCCTGGTGTAGCCACTTGTATTACATGGGAAATGCCTAAAAAAGTCATTTGCATAAATAAAAAATATATTAGTATTTTTTCTTTTTTCTTTTCTTTCCCATTTTGTAATATTTAAAGATATAGATGGCAAGAGCATTCATAAGACTTCAATGTGTATATTACCTTTGATTAAATTGCTCATGGTGCCATCTCCTGATCGATTCAAAATCTTGACAGAATGGATATTGGCCGATTTTGCAACACCATATAATTTGCCTGCGATTTTACCAGCAACATGTGTACCATGACCACCAAGATCACTAGTATCTTCTTTATCCACAAAACTGGCAGTAGCTATAGCACGTCCTTCAAAATCCTTGTGATTAACATTAACACCTGAATCAAGGACAAACACTTCAATACCGGATCTATAGCATATCATTTTTTATCATTAGTATATACATATTGAATCTAGAAAATAAAATAAAAATAAATGAATAGAAATAAATTCTTACCCAGCCGTTGTATCGTATTCGTATGAATCTAATCCATCTGGTGTACGTTTATTAATTCTTGCCAATCCCCAATCCGGGCTTGAAGAATAAGAGGATCTTTTTTTGAATAATTTTTGTTGTTGTTCATTATTCTCTTTTTGATCCTGCGTCATCATGGAATCATGATTTGGAAGTAAGAATGTAGCCTTGTAATTATAATTGGGTTCAATGTAATCCACTTCAGTATCATGATACAAAGTATCAATGAACCCATTATCTGGGAATATCCCTGATACAGCTACGAATTCTGGATCAATACTAATATGATCCAACGATAATTGTCGTTCCATATCTTGTGCTTGGAGAAGAAAATCTTGTTCTTCTTGTTGAAGTCTGAGTTCCAGCTCTAAATCATCTCCAAGAAAAGATGTATCTCGTTTTTTTCTTTCAGATGCTGAAGCAGCACGTAATGACATTATCATGTATTCTCGATGTTTTGATGCGACCAGGTTATGTGCTTAAAGAAAAGAAGAAAAAATCCACGCTTGAGCCTTTTTTCATTTTCATGCGAATTTTTCTTTTATCTAGTAGTGATTTTATGATATTTCTCTCTCCATACCTGTTGTTCCATTAAATATCGAATTTTTAAATTTAATGACATGTGTGGGCGATTTGTTATTACTGTTGATATCTGTCATCGTAGGAAATGCTGTTGTTGTGGCTGATGTGATGGTTACATATAATGTAGCACAGCTAACCAGCGCCGCACTATAAAATTTCATTGTAGTGAATATTGGATTATATAATTCAAAAAAAATATATATACAAGTTGGTATATAAAAAGTAATCAAGAATCAAAAAGAAAGACGTAATCTTAAATATAATAAGATGATATGAAATACTGACGAAGAAAAGATGATCCATGGAAAATATTCTGTAACTTATAACCAAGTACAATATTCAAACAAACAAAATGTGAAATAAACTGGCGACGGCGGTAACTGACAGTAACCAATTTTTGCACGTGTACTTGAAAAAGTGATTCACCGATCTATCATCCTTTACTTTTCTTACCGTAATGAAATCTTAGTATCTTATCCTTTCTTGATTTTAAATATAAAACATGTCGTACTCTACTATACAAAAATATAGATGCACATAATATACTAATGAACAAATATAGCAGTTGAAGGGTGGAGGACAGCTTACTCACCATAACAAACATTGGTTTTTATTTGTCATACTTTAATCTCGATGCCGGATTTTTTTTTTGATAAAGTATAAATCATTATACTATACGTTACATGAATAAATAAATGGATAATATGCTTGTTATATGATGGGTATACTATCAATTTATATGACTCACAAAATATCGATCTTTCAAGTATAAATATATACTTTTTTTCCATGTAGTATGTTATGAATGCTAGTATATATAAATATATTGTACATTTTAGATGTTTTTTTTTGTTGTAATGTAAAAGATCAGTCATATTATATCTATTTAGTGGGTGGTATTCTGTTATAAAAACCTTTTTTTTTTCAATTATAGTAACAGATTGTAGTATACATCTCTAGTCGATCCAGCGTATCATCGATTTACAAATATTTGCCGAGACAACGTCGATTGAATATACAAATAAAAATCCCCCAAGTAGCTTATTCTTTTTTATTTCCTCCTATGAGATTTTAGCGATAGATCGTCGCTCTATGCTCTATATCCAGTAAGACTTTTTAGGAAAATAAAATTCATTTTACCTTTTTTTTTTTTAAAAAAAAAGTTTATTATAGATATGGTGATGAGTAGCATATGTGCAAAATTTCAATAAATAATTCAGGGAAATGCATTTTCCCAAACAAAAATACGAGAAACAATAATTATCATTTTAACTTGGTTTATTATTAGTGTTTTTAGTACACCAACAGCGAATAATTATATAGGCTCATTTATAAATATGCAAGACATTTCGAAATCTCTGATAGAAAGTTAACTCAAGTTTCTTTTTGTTATTGTTGATAAAAATGCATGTATGCAATGTTGGGAACATGAGCATGTGTTCTTACTATAGCTATACATATATAGTATGATCTCCTTGTTTTTGTGAGAAATAGAGCATTTTTTTTTTAAAATAAACCCCATTTTCCCACATATAAATAAAAGGTATGCTTATGCGTGTTAATGCCTAGTTACAGTCGTTTATAAAGCCTATTTTCCCCAATATGAAAAGTCAATGCTGATATGTTTTTAACAAATTCATATTCTTTTTGATGTAGCTCAGTAGTTCAAAATGGTTATGACAACTCACATCAACTAAAAGTGGATTGTATTCTAGATTCCACATTTTGTAATGACTTCAAGTATGTAAAGAGTACTATCCCTAGTTACATCCAACTATAAATACACAGAGTTCATACCATCCAGAAACTTTAGAGAAAATATGCAACAAACTTTATCATCCTCTAATAGACCAAATATACCATCTTCAACAACTTTTTGAAAAAAAAGGTACCTGAACCAATATTTATTTTCTGCTCATACTACTACGGACTACCACCATCACCATCATTAAAAAACATCTATATCGAATCTGTTGGTCCATGCGCTTTCCAAAAAAAAAAAAGTATCAAAAGGATTGATAGAGTCTATTGACCAATCTCATCATAGAAAATGGTTGGTGATGAAATATAACTATAAAAGTAGTAGCAGAACAGAAGATATGGCACCCTTCAATGACACGTTGCATAGGTAAATTTTAAAAATTAAAATTGTTCCATTATAAACTAAAAATTGCTTTGGTGATATACATACCAATGGGTATGATGAAGAGCAAAATAAAGAAATTTATTAGTCATAAAATGTGGCCTTGGATTTTTTTTTTTCTAAAAAAAATCATCAAGCAGTGTATGTTAAACTAAGATTTATCATTTTCATATTTATTTATATAAATATAAAAAAATGTCGTTTGATCCTGATATCGATGATCTTGTAAATTTTGTTAAAGGTCACCGAAAATGAGAAAAATCAAACAACAAAAAAAAAAGAGTATTATTCTCGAAAGCGATCTTAAGCGAAACTATATACCCACCCTCAAAAAATAAAATGATGAGGGGAGGGGAGCTACACCCAATATGTTGCTTCCTAATTTTTTTTTTTGTTAAAGAGGTTGGTTGGAGGAGAATTTGAGCGGAAAACCAATCCAGATACAAAAATGGAATCAACTTGTGGTAATAAAACCTAAAAACACTTCTTTAAAACAATATACTTCTTGTAAATGGTAAGAAAAATTATTATTATTACATATTAATTTTTTTTCCCTCTACATATAATAACCGTTATAAACGTTTATATGAAGTAGCTATAAAATATGTGTATCTTTTTTTTAAAAAAAATGTTTATCAAGAATTTGAAAAAAAAAGGTAAGTACATCTTTATCTAAATTGATAAATTAACAGGGAAAAAAAAGATGGCTTGGCGTAAGCAGCGGTGTAACATTCTCCCCTAGATAGGGCTGGACCCAAGTCATACAAGTCAGTTGCCAAAGTATCATATTGAGTCATAATAAAAAATAAAAGCTTAACTTACAGGACGCATTCTATTCATTACTTTATAGGATACTTTGAAGGGTAAAAAAGATCCAATCCATAACAACACATCATCATCAAATAGAGATGTAATATCAAAGATTTGCTCTAATATCGACCAACTCTATTGTAAAACCTTCCTCAATGTATTACTGTTTGCATTGCTTTGACTTTCAGATTTGAAGTATTACCTTCCTAAAGGGGGTATTATATTGAAGGCCATTTTGAACATTTATATAATGCATTTAAGAATATGTATCTCAATTTAAATTGCATTGATGTGTTGTCATTATTACCATCATCCATTCGATTCCCAGTCAAAGTAATACAAAAGACAAGTATGATTGAACTTAATAGGCTCTTTTATTACCGATAGAGTGTGATAATAATACGTTATTTCCCTTCTTCTCTTTCGAAATGTTGGGATTCATCTATTCCAAGAATGATTTGAAACCTTTTCAACATATAGTCCCGTATATAACTATTGTGGATAAATCAAAATCACACTCGAAAAAAAAAGGTGTTGTAGATAACTGTCCGTTGTACTTTATAAGTAATTTCCTAATAAAATAGAAAGTTTATTATTAAGAGCTTTCTTTTTACAATTGATATATCCACATAAAAGTAAACTTTTAAGGGCAACGAATGTTAAAATTTCCAACTAAGGATTATATTCTTCCAGGCATGACATAGTCGTACCGCAGTATCATTTAGATATATCTTTTTTAACTAATCCTGCAATGCAAGCATCATAATTTTTATACTTCTATATATAGGATACTATGCAGGGGAAAAATAGATGACTTTTTCTTTCCTTAAAATTGATCTGATTGATATATTTCGTGGCAAGTATAAAATAAAAAGGACAGATAAAAATCTATTTCCTTGGCTATCGACTAAAGATAATGATACACAAAAAAAACCTATGTAAATCAATCCATCATCCTAGAGATGGATTTAATCTTTGGAAAGTATTCAATAGCTACAAAAAAAAAACATTGTCGAATTGGCAAGACATCCAAAATTTTGAAATCACAAAGAGATAAAATTATCTTGAATATTTGACACATACAATAAAATCATCAAAGTTTTCATGGTTTTAAAAAATACATCTAGTATTTTCTGTTATCTCGATGCTGCGGTAAAAGAGAAAGAAAGTGGGGTAGCATGATTTTTGTTGTTGACTCATGTTGACCACATTCCAAAAAGAGAACGTGCGATTTCTTTTTTCTGCTTTATAAAATAAAAATAGTGTATGTGTGTGTGATTGAGAGAGAACTTCTTTTTCTTTTTTTTTTTGGGAACAAATATACTCCTATACTATAGAACTTTATATGTCAAAAACAAAAAATAAGGAGATAATAACACATCAACAGTTACTGATAGACAAAGTCATAATAATAACAACAACAACCAACGAACGAATATCTTTATCTCTTTTTTTAAAATAATAATAATAATAATAATATACCGTCATGCACAATGAAACACAATATTCTTCTTCACCTTGGAATCAATGGCAAGAGTTAAAAGATGCCCTTCCACCAGAAATTGATGATGCTGGTAATGTGGAATATAAGGCAAGTGTTCCTGAGAGTTTTTAACTTTTTTTTTTCTTTTTATTTTTTGTTTATTGGATCCTAATGATCTTTTTTTTTTTTTTTTGTTTAGTTAAAATTAGTGGATCCTTCTATTGAACGATTAGATCATTTGATAACCCAAATGAAATGGAGGTATATATATAATGAGGAAGAGGAAGCTTTTTCTTTTTTTATACATTTAAAATATCTGACTAACGAAAATATGAATAGACTATCGGAAGGAGACGGAGAAGCAATGTATGAACTTGGTGTGGATGATGATGGAACTTTAGTAGGTATTGTATATATATGAATGTATAAGTAGAGGGAGAGAAAGAGAGAGAGAGAGTGAGAGAGTGAGAATCATACTAAAAAAAAAATTGAACTTTTTTTTTCAGGTTTATCCGCAGAAGACATGTCAGCATCCATGAATACATTACGACAAATGGCGGACGCACTGGATGCTGATGTATCCATTATCCGAGAACTGACGATGGATCAATTAGGACGACAAGAAGCCAAGAAATCTCACAAAGTCCTTGAAGCATTAATACGAAAAAGACTAACAAATCAACAACAACAATTCACAGATATTCGGATAGCAATGTTGGGAGGTCATGGCGAAGGTAAATCCACTTTATTAGGATACATTACCCATGGTGTTCAAGACAATGGACGTGGACGAGCACGATTATCTTGTGCACGTCATCGACACGAAATTGAATCCGGTCGTACTTCATCCATTTCCCATGAAATCATTGGTTACGATACTGAAGGAAAATTAATCAATTATGCATCTACTCATAATATCAGTACCTGGGAACAAATCTGTGACATGAGTAGCAAAGTGATTACCTTTTTGGATTTATGTGGTCATGCCAAATATTTACGAACCACAATTTCGGGTATGACAGGGTATTCCCCGGATTATGCCGCTTTGGTACTTTCCGCCAATATGAATGGAATATCAGAAATGGCGCGTGAACATTTATCATTGGCTGTCATGTTGGATATTCCTGTCTTTGTTATTGTGACCAAAGTGGATGTGGCTTCCAGAGATCAATTAAAACGTACTTTGAATGGATTGGTTCAATTGTTAAGAGCCCCTGGTGTGAATAAAGTACCTATCATTGTAAGAAGTGAAAATGATTTTGATTCTTGTGCTTCCCATGTTGCTCGAGGTGGACCTGAAATCCCGATTTTTTTGGTATCCAATGTCACAGGAACCAATATTGATTTGTTGGAACGATTTTTTAATTTTTTACCAAGACCTACAAAGCATTATGATGCTCTTTTGGAAGAACCTGTCGAGTTTCAAGTGGAAGAAGTGTATTCGTTATCAGGTAAAAAAAAAAAAAAGTTTATTTGAATTTATAAAAGATGGGATAATATATATATATATATATATTTTACTAAACAAAGAGATATTTTTTTTTGATGATGCATAAAGATATTGGACCTATCATTGGTGGAGTATTACGTCGTGGTCGAATCAATATTCATGAGGATGAAATGAGACGCACTTATCATTTAGGACCTGATAGTACTGGTACTTTTATCAAAGTCACGGTGGAATCGATCCATCGACATCGAGTAGCCACTCATTATGTACATTGCGGTCAAGCAGCTACCTTGGCGATTCGTCCAACTTTTACCTCTTCTTTAAATGATCATGATGATACAGAGAACAACAACACTAAGCAGCATCATCATCATCCTCCTTTTCGAATACAACGTGGTATGGTGTTGTTAGGTACAGAACAACCTACCAGTTATTATGAATTTGAAGCCGATTTGATTGTTTTATATCATCCAACAGGTGTTACTGTAGGTACTTGTGGTATGATTCATTCTGGATCTGTTCGACAGCGAGCACGTGTTATTTCCATTTTATCCACAAAAAATGAAATCAATCATACTTCTTCTTCCGTTACCACATCTTCCTCATCCTCATCGACTGTATCCTCCTCTTCCTTGACAGCAGAAGATAATATAAATGATAATAAAGAACATACTACGACAACGACAACGACACAACACTCCAATCACACCATACATCATCGTATCATTCCTTCGGGAAATGAAGGTCGTTGTATCTTACGATTCATGCATGAGCCTAAATATCTTTGTCAAGGAGCTCAAATTTTATTTATGGAAGGAAAATCAAAATGTTTAGGGCGTGTGATACGATTAATAAACACAAAGACTTGATCCTTTCTAAACCCTCCCACCCCCAATGCAGATCAAAGAAAAAAGTTATTGTCTATTGTATAAAACCCACCTTTTTTTTTGTATGTGTGCATGTATCTAAAGTATAATAAGAGTTGTTATGAAATGAGGACGAGTTTAATTCTGGATTAGAAAACATATTTTCTTTCATGTATCTTTTTTGTTTCCGATTCTACATTCTTAATAATAATAATAAAAGACAAAAGAATGTATAAAATAGACAAAAATAGAGATCGACGGTTTCATGTATGAATATGGTAATTTTATGCACATATTTTTACCTTTTATCTTTTCCATGACGAATAATGTGATTTTTTTTTTAAAAAAAAACGGAACATTAGTCTTTATAGTAATTAGCTTTATCTTGGCTGGGGGGGGAGGGGAAATGAACGAGAATGAGGGTTTCTATAACATTATCATCATTATGATCTTTTTATTTTTTTTAAAAAAAATGTATATACACTCTTTTGTTGTTGTTGACAGAAAAAAAAAAGAAAAGAAACCAAAGGGGAGAGGAAGGTGCTTTCAAAACCTTTTTTTTTCTGATTCAATAAAAAATTAGAAAATGAAACTGGTTTTTATTAAAACATTTTATTTTATAGTATCTTCATATTCAATCATGATATATAACCAATCCTACATGATGGTGGTGGGGGGAATGAACTTTTTAATCGGTATGAAAAAAAAAAGGAGGAGAAAAAAAAAAAGTTAAATAACGATTAGAAAACCATCCAATTTTTTTTTACTACTTTAACCATATTCAATCATGAAGCCGAGAGAGAGAGAGTGAAAGAGTGACGGTAAAACGAAAAAAAAAATGTAAATGCGTTCTTAATTATTATTAAAAAAAAGTGCTTTGAAATGAATGAGTTATTTATTTTTTTTCGGTGATATTTCATAATTTTGGATAATAACGGTAGGATTGTGACTAGGCGGCGTAGCGACGCTCAATCGACAATGTTTTTTATTATCGAACAATTACCCCCATGCTCATCAATACCAAGAAAAAAAACAAACCATGATAAACTTTTCTAATCAATCATATTGAATTATCAATATGAAATTGAATTAGATGATTAATATTCATTCATGATGATATAAACAAGAAGTTTTCAAAAAGTGATATTCGTTTCTTTTTACACTCTAATTCTCCTATTTTTATTATAAATGAAATCTGTCATCTTTTTTTTATTATTATTACTTGTTGATCCAACCTTTAAGGATTAGAAATATTAAAAAAAAAAACTTTATGCAATTCCACATGTAGTGTGTATGGCTTTGCCATATCCCCAAACATCATGCAATATTAAGGTATATATTGGAGGGGGTGAAGGGATCGATATAGAACTTTAGCTTCTACTTCGTCATGATGAAAAAGAGAGAAGGAGTTTATATATATATATATATATAAAGTTTGTTATTCTAAATCGATTTTACCTATTGGAAATCATATTTTAATGTACACTTTTGATTCATGCAAGGTATATTTGTTCTTATTCTTTCCTCTCCCCTGCCCCTTTCTCTTTCTCTTTATTATTATTTTTAACTTGTATATGCAACTTGAAACGGGCGGATGCCAATGAAATAGTTTAGAGAAATACATGACACTTTTTTATCTCACTTTTTAAAACATTACTTTTATAATTATTTACGTTTATATGCTTGCGGCGTGGATCAACGGATATTATTATTATTCACTCTTTTTTTTTAATAAACACATCTTTTTTTTAATTATTATTAACTTCTCCCCTCACCTTCCCCCCAACACAACTTGGTTCCTATTTTTATCATTATCGATTCTTTTTTTATTATTTACGACATATCTTGTTATCGTCAATAATTGAACTTTATTGAGTTAATAGAATGGGATTGATTGGCCCTATGAAATGTTAAAAAAGTATGATCGACCTTAGCCAGGTGGGGGTTGGGGTGGAGGAAGGGTTATTTTGATCGTGTTCCTCTTTTGTCAACTATTAAATATATACATAAGAATTCATTCGATAGAGTCCATCATAATAAAATAGAATACTATCGAGATAAAAGAAAAAATTCCTGATTCGAAATTACGTAGAAAAAATCGGTCTTAAATTGAAAAATTGGGTAAAAAACGATACGTTTTTTTTTATCTTCCTATTAGAAGAAGAAAAGAAGAGGGGGAAGGTTGAAATAGTTTATCTTAACCATGGATTTTATATTCCCCCCTTTCCCACTCCCCCAATAACAACAACAACAACAATGATTAAGGATAAGCATTTATTGAGAACGCCCGCGCGAAATGGGGGGTTTTTTTCCCTAAATCACATCATATTCTCTCCTCAAATTTTTTTTAAGTTGGTTTAGTCAATACCTTAATAAACTTATTTGAATTATTCCTTATGGGATAAAAAGCTCACTTTATTCCCCCCCCTTAAAAAAATAAAAACTATATTATAAAAAATAACTTTAATTACTATATTTTCTATACGACACCGAAATAAACAATATATACTATTAGCATAAATGTCATTTACAAAATGAGTCATTCAACAATGGAGTTTGTTCATGAGAGAAATATATATATAATAAGAAAACGACGGAAATATATTTTATATTTAAATTCTATCAAGGGTAACCCTTTATTAATAGATTAAACACGAGTTTTATAATAACTCTTTGACGCGTCCTTTTTTTTTTTATCTAAATATGAGAAAAATAAGGTCCCTGGGAGAGAGAGAGAGAGAGAGAGAGAGAGAGAGTATAATATATATAGAGGAGATATATATTCAAAAAAAAGGTCCCTGCGTGTTTTTTTTTAAACACTATAAGAAATCCTTATATGTTGCTTTGGCCTCAAATCATGGATTTCACGCGCGCTTTTTTTTTACCCCACATTTTTTCATATTGAGAATAGTAAGAATGTCCTTTCTCCTTTTTGTAAAAAATGTTTTTAGTTGTAATTTGGATGTGAAAGAAAAACATACATACTAAAGCTTTTTTTTTAAGGAGGAAAAAAAAAGGCGGGTAAACTTGAGGATAGTACTTTTTTTTTACATAAGATATAACCCTCCTTCTCTTTTTTTTTTCCTCCCCCAAATAATAATAGATTTTAAACGTACCTGCATGGGAACAGGTGAGATTTCTCATTATTATTATTTTTTTTTGATGAGGATGATGATGATGATGAATGTTTTTATTATTATTATTTAAAGGATAAATTATATCCAATAGAAGAAGTCCTTGTAAAAAGTTTATTTGTGATTAAAGGAGAATTGTCTTTTTATCACACAATTTCCTATTCTATATAAATAAAGTTATCATTGATCTTTTGTTTTTTATGATTTTACGCATGATATTACTATTCACTTGAATTATTATATTAAAACAAATATGATATAAATATATATATATCCAATGGAATCCTATTGACGTAACGTTGCATAAGGTTTTTTTTTAAAAGTCACAGTAAAAATCATTGGAAGCATGTGTTTTATATTATTACATAGAAAAGATATAAAGTTGATATATAGAAAAATAGTTCTTGTGGTTACTCTATTTATACTTATTGTACTACTACTACTACTACTACTGTTAATAACAACAACAAGCATTCTAATGGATGGAATCGAATGCTTTTTTTTTTGACACGCGATAAATTGAACAACGTTTTTTCTTTTTTAATTATGTCAAAGATGTTTTTTCTTATTATAAAAAAAATAATAATCCAAAAAAAGATAATCATGGATATTTACTTTGTATAGATTAGCTTTTAAAAAAATCACATTATTAGAAAGAGAGAGTCCCGAACAACTTTTTTTTTTAATTCTACACAACTCATTGTTATACAATATGAAAAAAAAAAAAGACGAAATCGCGTGATATGAGGATTTTTTTTTTTATTTTCAGGTCGTCGATCATTTTTTTCATAAAAAACATTTTCATTTACTTTTTTCTTTTTTTTTTATATAAATCATTAAAAAGGATTTGGTTAAAATAAACTTTTTAAAGACAGTAATCTAAAAATGATGAAACTTTTTTTTTTTTTTTGTTAGACTCTCTTCCCATTTATCATTAAAAAAAGTCCATTGATTATTTAAATAATAAAAAAGATCAAATAAAATGAAAAAAAGGGTCGGTTGTACATACACACTTTATTGGGGGGAGGGGAGGATGGAGTGCCACTTTTTTTTTACCGTTTCCATTTTTCATTTTGTACTCACTCGGTCAAATAAAATGATTTTATTAAAAAATAACCCGGAATATTTTTATTTTCATTGTCAATATTTTATTATTATTATTATTATTAATAGGTACAACAAGTTATTTATATATATATAAAAAGAAAAAGGTTTTACCATTTAGTTATATAACTTTTTTTTTTCGTTGTCTATGATAAGGGTTGTTTTTATAAAAGGATATTATCATCATCATCATCATCTCTCTTTCTCTCTTTTTTCATCGTTCCATTGTAATAATATATACCATGAATTGTAATAAAAAAATGCTACAATAATAAAGGTTTTAAGGTTTTCGCCCTCTTTTTTTCAAATGGATATGTTGTAATACAAAAAAAAAAGTTTAGCTGTTGATCCTTTTTTTTTTCTTCCGCCCGGTCAATCGGCAATGAAAAAAAAATAGACTTTTTTTTTTGCTTCATGCTTATCTTATATTTTTCTTTGGGGGAGGGGAAATGTGGAAAAGAAGAAGAAGAAAAAAAAAGAGTTTAAAAAAAATGTAATGATTTTATTGAACCTTATCACATTTTTGGGGGGTTATTGAAAGGAGGGGGAGATATGAGAATGAAAGGAGAATAAAAAAAGTCTTTTTTTTGGGGGGGGCGAAGGTTAAAGAAGAAAGAAAGAAAAGAAGTATATATATATACAACGTCCATTGTCTCACAAGGTTAATAATCATTTGAAGTTTGACAAGCTAATTATAAATTATTTATTATTATTATTATTATTATTCTCTCTAAACCAAAAAGTATCATAGGTAATATTTATATGAGTAGTCATTAAAGTCAATAGGATATTAGAATTATTATATGTCAAATTTATATATATATATATATATATTAGAAAAAAGAAAATAAGTTGCCCCCATGATGCATTGAATTTGCATATAAAGTTTTGGCTTTGGTCATGTGTTTATTTTATTATTATTTATTATAATAATAAATTCATATTGGGGGGAGAGTGAAGAATAAAAATGAAGGGGGGAGAGAGAGAGAGAGAGATAGACTTGTTGTATTATGATGCATTATATAAAATGTTTAAATGACGACGCCATCTTTATTATTTCTGGCCGATAGTGGCTGGTAAATTATTATTATTATTATTATTAAGGAATTATTATTATTATTTGGGGGAAGAGGGAATATATAAGAAGAACAAGAATAAGGAGATTCTATCCTATCCATAATAATTATATATAAATGGATCTTATAAACTGATCAAGAAGAAGAAGAAGAAGAGTATAAAGAAAAGAACAAAAAAAAGGGGGTTTTTTTTTATATTTTATAGAATAATAATAATAATAAAGAAGAGCATGTTTTTTTCTTTTCGGTGGGGGGAGAGAGAAAGAGAGAAATGAGTGAAAATAAAAGGTAAAACGGAGAGTTTTTTAAGAATGAAGGTTTGTTGTTTAATAGTTGTTGCTAAGGGGGGGGAGAGGAGGAGGTTTACTTTTTTAACAGCCACGACTGTTTATATATATAACATTGAATGATTGAATGATTGATGACAGGGGCTTACACAACTTTTATATCCAATCCATTCATCTCTGCATCATCCAACGAATAACTATCTATTTATATATATTTATATCAAAAATGAGAGAATGAATATATATATATATATATATATATATCCATAGAAAAAAAGAAAGAAATTATAAGCTTTTTTTCTTTTTGAATAGAATGAAAATGCTGTTTTCACACCAAAAAGTCTAGACTTTTTGTTTTCCCGCCATTTCCGAATGTTTGGTTAGTATCATTTTTTTTTTAGTATAAAGGATGTGACCTTTTTTTTGTATAAAGTATTTGTCTAAATGGTATATAGTTTTTATATACGTGAATGAACGAACGAACTAAAGAGTAATCTAAAAAAGTGTTATGTTTTTTATTGAAAGATATTTTTATGATAGAAATAAATAAATATAATATATTAGATGAAATTTTCTCTTTTTCTCTCCTCCACCCCCTCTTTATTGATTTTATGACGGATGAACAAAGCACTCTCTTCACCCTCCCTCCCCCCCAAAAAAAAAGAATGAACAAGTTTGTTCAAGTTCAGCATAATTATTTATAAACTTTAAACCAGATAGTGTGTAATAAATAAAATAAAAAAAATGTGTTGTTATATAATGTGGTCTCGACTCCTACAAAAAGGATATGAGGAATCAAGATTTTCCCCGATTCGGAACAACCAAGGTTTTTTAGTGTGACCTCCCCCCAAGAATAGTTTTTTTTTTTTTTTTTTTTTTTTTTGCTGCCAAGAATGCTCATCGCATGCATGATACTTTTTTTATATATTCTTTTTTTGTCCCTTTTTTTTTTTTTTTTTTTTTTTTACGTTGATCATAACTCTCTCTCTCCCTTTTATAAATAGAAGGGTCTTTTTGACCGGAATCCCCACTTTTTTTCTTTCTTTCTTTCTTTCTTATTTCTTTCATTTTTTTTTATATATATAAATATATTCTCTCTCTCTCTCTTTTTCTTCTAAACTTTCCGCCACATATATATATACACATAAACACTTCTTTTATTTATTTTATATATATATATAACAATAACAACAATAACAACAACAATCACTTTCAACAACAATCTATAAAATCATCATAACAACCAAATAGAATGGAAACATATGTCGGTTATATCAAGACTCCACAAGATGCTCTTATTGTATTTGAAGCATGTCGAAGAGGACAACTAGATCGTGTACAACGTCGTCTTTCTACCAAAGAACGTATTCATATTCGATCCGGTTCGGTATTTGCTTGGGATGAACGAGAAGCTGGTATGCGACGATGGACAGATGGACGTACATGGTCACCGAGTCGTGTATTAGGTAGTTTTTTAACCTATCGTGAATTGGATACCAAACGTCGACCTCGTCGTTCTTCTACAACTTCCACCTCTTCTGTCACTTCCACTTCTTTACCAGCAGGAAGTAAAGCTGCTGCTGCTTGTTCTTATAAACAAGATGGTTTGATTAAACAAAGTTTTTCCATCTGTACTGCTACCAATCAAAAGTTACATCTTATTTCTTATTATACCAAGACTGATGTTTTGACGGGTCGTTTAAAACAACCTTCTGCCGATCCTATGCTTAGTCAAATTGTGGTTCCTAAAGGATTATATCCAGAATTGAATCCTTTGGATACAAGCGGAGGTCATTCTGCTACCATTCATAACATGCGCCAAGCGTCAATGTCTTCTCCGACCATGCATCATCAACATCATTCTACGAATAATAATAATAATAATAATAATAATAACAAGGCATCATGTCCTCCTTCACCTCCTCCTTCTTTATCTAGTTCACCTATTTCTTCAGATGAAGATATGGTCATGATGGAATCTTCTTCTTCACCACCTCATTATGATCCTTATTATAATACATCGTCCAATAATACAACCACTTCTTCAACAACAGGTGTTGTCGTAACAACAACAAACACAACAGCAACAACACCTATGATCACATCTACTCACCCTTCCTCAACAGATTCATTTTGTCAAGCTTTACCACCTTTATACCCTACTACAACAACAGCTACTTCACCCATGACACATCCTTCACGTTCTCCATTATTATCTTCTACCTCCTCCGTTAATGGTGCTACTTCTCCATTACTTCCAGTTCAAGAAATTCCTATGAATCATCGGCAACGTTCCTCTGAAGATCAACGTCAATTAAATGCTCTTCATGATCGTCTTCAATTATAATTAAAATAGTAATAATACAATACCCTCTTTTTACCCTTTCCTTTAAAAAAAACATGCATTCTTTTTTTATACTACTCAAACAACTTTTCTTTTTTTTTAAAAAAAAAAAAACCTCACATTTATAGTCATATATATACATTCACTTTTTTTGTTTTATTTGTCGTCCTCCCTTCACTTCTCCTCTCCCTTTTTATATATATATATATATTTTTTACCAAAAAAAAACCACCAATCCACTACTTCTACCATACATTTATATACATTTCTTCTTCTTTATATATACATATAGTTTTTTTTTTTTGACGTCGTCGATGTAATAGCAATAATAGTATTAGGCTTTCTCTCCCAACCTTTTTTCTTCTCATCTTCATCCAAACCATCTTTCCATTTATTATAATTAATATTAATATTATATCATTTTGTATACTTTTTTTTTTGCCTTAATCATAAAGTTGCATTGAGTCATATATATATATGACCCTCCTAGATTTCTTTCTCTCTCATGTTAATATGTGTATGTGCGTCTTTAAACCCAAAAAAGGTTATAGTTATCATCCATCAACATAAGGAATAAGCTTCAAAAATAGACTTACTCCTTTTCTTTTATTACACATTTACCAATAAATAATCCCCTTTCTCTCTTTCTCTCTCTCTCTCTTTATATACAACCCCCCCCCCAAATATAGACAACTTAATTTTGTTTGTCTATTTACATTTAACTTTAACAATAATAATAATAATTTACTATTTTACCATCTAGAGTAAAAACAAGTGGCGTAAAAAGAATCTCCTTGTGTTTTCTTTAAAAAAAAAGGTTTTGACTCCGCCTTCTCTCTCTCACCTTGGGGTTTTAATAGAAAGGATAATAATTAAGAATATCCTTTATGTCTATTCAGAAGCGATCATCCATCTTAATAATTTTATGACAATCATCATATAATTTATCGTTCAAACCCCCTTTCTTCTTTTCTTTACTCAAATAGTATTTTTTTTTTTGCATAATCTATCCCGTTGTATAGAAATAATAGAAGAGAGATAGAAGGGGAAAGGGGAGAGAGAGAGAGAGAGAGTTAAAATATCATTAGGGTATTTTAGAAAAAAAAACAAGGATAGTCTATTAGAAAGAATGGAGGTAAGAAGGTTTATTATTTTAATGCAACCGATCGATCCTTTTATATATATATATATATAGTCAGGTTCTTGGGTGACTTATATATATATCTCCTTTCCTTCTTCGTTACCTTCTTTTTCTTCTTCTTCTTCTTCTCCCCTCTCTTCTTGTTTTTAAAAATGTAAATAATTAGTAATATGTACATGTATGTGGAATAATGCACACATAACATACATTAGAAATTGATGCAGATGATTCATTCTCCTAAAAAAATAGATCCTCCTCCCTTCTCTCTCTCTCTCACTCCTTTGAACAATTTCTTTTTTTATTTTATCGATATAATAAAATAGAAATTTTGTTTTCAGCGAAGGAGAGAGAAAGAACAACAATTATAATTTAACATAGTAGCTTAATAATATATAATAGAATTCCTCTTTTTTTTTTTTCTTTACTGCTTTTTACTATCAATCATTTTCGGGTTTCAACTCATTTTTAGGATATTTTAACTATTTTATTTTTCTTTACAACGCGTGCTCCTTTTTTTTTCATCTATTATTTGTTTGTTGTTATTTGTTGATTTCAGAAATGATGATATAGATGGTGATAAATACTTCTTTTAAACAATTAAAAGTAATTATTATTATAATAATTTTTCACTCCGCGCGTATGTAAGATGAGGGTTCATTATGCAAAAAACATATACTTTTGTTCGCTCCCATCCGAAAAAAGGTTAGGAGAAATAGAGTGTGTGTGTTTCCCAATCCTATTGTGATAGTATAGAGATGAAACAATTTCTCATTAGATGTTTATTGAATTTAACATTATTATGTATAGAATGAATATTAAGTGTGGACCCCGGTGGGGGAATGGGGGAGAGAGAGAGATAGATAGAGGGGCGGAGGAGGAGGAAGAGGAAGAAGAGCGGAGAAGAAAGATGATCACTTGGGTAGAACAAAGTAATAAATCTTTTCATTTCGCTTTTTAATTATAATAAAAAAAAATGTACCCAACACATACACACATACTTCGTTTATCGTCGTTTATCTTTTATATTATTACATTATAATAGACCATATTATTGGATCCCATTTGTTTCCGCTAATAAAATAATAAAAAAAAACTTTAAAAAAAAGGTCAACATTTATTATCAATGTGTGGGGTCCCATCATCTCTTCTTTTTCTCTTTAGTTATCCTATTTTCTTCCCCCGCCAATCTAATATCATTCTTTAGTCTTTTGACAAGAACAAAGGTATCCTTCTTCTCCTCCCCCCCCAAAAAAAACAACTTTTTTTAAAAAATTTTCAAATAATGTAATAAATAAATGGAATGAATAATTATTTTTACTTTGTTATGAGGCTGTCAAGGGGGGTGGGATGTTATAGAAAGGAGGGACTATTGTGTAATAATAATCAATATTTATGTAGAGATAATCAATATAGAATTTATTAGAGAGATGATGTGTATCTTTTAAGATAATTATACAATTGTATTTCAATTTTTGAGCACCCATGAATTTAACTTTTTAACAACCAACTCTAATTTTTTTTTTGTCGCTCTATCACACTGGATAATTATATATTTAAATATTTACTTATTCATCATCATCATCATCAATAATAATATGTTAGAATTCTTCTCCGAACATAATTATGCAGAACCTCAAAAAAAAAAGCCTAAATTATTATCTTCGACTATACCTTACTGCTGCACTACATTTGGCTGAGTTGTGAAATATTAACAACAACTCTCCCCCCTTCACTCTAAATGTTTAGAGTTTTATTTTTCTCCATAAGAAAAAAACAAATGGATTGTCAGAACAAAAAAAAAATCTTTTTTTTTCTCACCTTATATTGATGATTATCTATAAATTGAAGTTAATCCTCTAGACCTTTTATTTAATAATAATGATGGGTTTTTTTTTTACCAATGCAAATGTACTCCTTATAACCAATGGTAACATGTATAAAATATAGTGTAGTATGTATTGTTTGAAATCCTTCCCCTTTCCTCCTCTTCCACTTCCCCATGATGCATTCAACTTTATCATCAAAAGAAATCATATGATGAAAAGAGAAGAAGAAGATAGTATGAAATTATCGACTATTTATTTTATCAGAAGATCTACTTTAAAAAGAACCATGAGAAAGTAAATAAATAACTTTAAATAAAAGGAGGTGTTCTTTTGGGGGGGGAGGGAAAGAGAGAGACGAGAGTATAAGTTATCGCCATCCATGTTTAAATAACAATCATATACGTTACTATTACTTATTTCTTTTAATGATTAGCATGATTTTCTTTAAAAAAAACAAAAGGTCTTTTGTCTATTCTAATAGACACACATGATGGATTTTAAACTCTTTTCTATTATCAACATCCATGTAAACTATTTGTATTTGTTTTAGAATATTTACATGTGTGAAAAATGTAATAGACTGCAGTATGTGTGTGTGTGTGTGTGTGTGAAACTGACATGTTGATTTCCCTCTCCCCCCCTCACCCTCACGCATCAGCATTTACACACACTACTATTTTACCATTGAAAAAAAAAGGGGGGAAGGGAAACAAGTATATTTCAATTAAGCTTTTCTTATATTTATATAAATTGTTTCAATATGCAGATGAATTGTTATTTACTTTTTAGAAAGTATTTCTTGTAAAGTTTTGATCAGCTGTTATCATTAGAGATGAGTCCAAAGGATCACTTTTTTTTAACTCGTACTTTTTTTTATATATGCATTTATTAAGAATAAACTTTATAAATATATACTTGGCAAAAAAAAAAAGCTTCTAAAATTGATTTTCTCTCCTTAAATGACGTTGTAATAGGAAGAAGTAGTAGTAATAGTAATAGCAATAGTTAACCATCATGATGTTATTCTTATAAAAAAAAAATAAACATGATTCTTCCTCCCTTTACTATGATAAGGAAGAAAAATAAAAAAGAAAGGTTCGGTCGAATATCATGAAAATAGTATTTTCTCTTTCATGCATCTTCATATATATATATATATATATATATAGTGAAAAAGGATGAGAAGTTTGTTTTTTGTTTTTTGATACATTATAAATACAGAAAAAAGCTTTGGACACAATTACCAAATTGGTAATCGAATCCGTTCTAACATATAAAAAAAAATACTTAAAATTTAAGGTTCTAAAAAAAAAAGGTCTTTCAAACGATCGAATCGGCCCGTTCTTTTTTTTGGGGGGAGGAGAGAAAAAGAGAGAGAGAGAAAAAGAAAAGTTGTTGTACAATGTTCCATTCGCCTGGTATATGGAAAGAGTTTTCTTTTTTTTTTGGCTGAGCCCATACCTTTTTTTATAAGCTTTTTTTTTTTGTGTTTAAAAAACTTTATTTATTTTTAGAGATTAGAACGTGTATTTCGTATGACAAAAAAAATCTGAGTTTTTTTTTTATAAATATATATATATATATATAAACACACACTCCTTTGAAAATCTTTTAATTCTGTCTTACGGCAACACAAAAGTTCTAATGGTCCATTCATAGACCATTTGGATTGGGGGAGAGAGAGAAAAGAAAAAAAACAAGCTTGTTTTTTTTTTGGTGCTAAAATAGAATGAATAATAATAATAAATTATATGAAAGGAAAAAGAAAATCCATGATGATCAAAAAATGAAACTTCTTGTCATTACATCCCCCCACAAGCTAGCATTTTTCTCGTTCGAATAGTTAAAAAAACTGCGAGGTCGATCAACAATAAGGATTTTCATAAATTATACACATACTCTCTCTGCTTTGAATTAAACTTTATTTGATGGTAGTGCAAAAAAAAAACCTATAATAATTTCTGGGTTTCTATCTCATTATTATAAAGTTTAAATTTCAACAACCATAAAGATACTTCTTGTATGATATATATATATACTAAAACTAAACAAGATAGTTCATTTATTATTATTCTTATTATTATTATTATAGAAATCCATCGAAATCGATCGTGGGACATGAAGAAATTCAAGAATCTCTATTGTTTATTATTCCGATATAGAATAACTTTGTCATATATATTACTTCTTCGTCTTTAAATACTTTGGGTCGGGGAGGAGAGAGAGAGAGAGAGAGAAGAAGGGATCATTTTGTTGTCTATTATAGAATAAAAAACTATGAATTTGAGTGAATAACCGTTTTCTTGTTTTATTTCGTTACACCATAAACCTCTGGAATAATGAACTAATTATTATTATTTATTTCAATTACAATGATTAAGCATGGGGATCCATTCAACCCAATTTTTTTTTATAATATGAAATAGTTAGTTGAATGATAATATATCATCCAAAGTAGGTATAGTTCCATTATTTGGGTTGGTTTTTTTGGTGTTGGGTCCCCCTCTTACTCTTTTGACACAAACTTGATAAAAAGATTCTGTTTGGTTCATTTCATCATCTCGCCACTTTTTTTTTTTTTCATTATCCAACGATGGCTGTGTACTCATATTTTTCCATGTAACATTTGCTTCTTAATTTAGGACACCCACGCGACACTTGATATTTTAATTTGATTATAAAGATTTAGTGGGGTCCGTATCACAGACAACAAAAGAAAAGACTTTAAATTCAGATGTTATTTTCCCAGATCAATATATAAAGTTTTTAACTATCCTTAGTGATGTATTTATATTAAAAGTGGGAGAATAGGATGTAAAGTATTTATTATTAAAAAAAAGGGTAACGACAAGAAGAATGAATGTACCTATATCAATCATGTTCTACTATATCAGATGTCTTCTTGTTGCATAAAATGGTAAAAGGACTCACTTTTTACTTCTTTCATATTATTCTAATAATAACAAAGAATGAAATAAAGTATTGAGTACAGTTACATCAAATGATCTTATTAATAAACAATTGATTTATAATAAACAAAATAGCTTCTTACTGTTTTTCCCATATAAAGTGACATTGACAATAACTTGATGATGATGATAATATAATCATTGACTATCCACTCCCTCTTCCCTTTCCCCCTCCCCCCAAAAAAATCCAATTTTATGACAAGGTTGTTGTTATTAAATAATATTATAATCATGGACACAAAGACCTTGTTTCGAGAGGAGTGTGAAAACTTTTTTTTTTACACCAACGTTTGGGTTAGAGAAATTAAATGTATTTTCTTTATGTAATTAAGATCAATGATTCTCTTTATATGTAATAAAGAATTATATACACCAAATGGAAAAGGTTCATATTAACAAAGAAAACGTTCAACAAGTAGTTTAAACATCCATTACTATCTATTACTATATCATCAACTAAAGGATTTTATATAGAAAGAGGGGCTTTCCTTGTATTAATAAAAAGTAGTGGGACCTATTAAAACTTTATTTTTTTTACAGATATACCCTATCTCCTAAGAGATAATGGAATAGACACTCAAGAAAAAAAAACAACATATATTCTATAATGTAAATAAACAGAAGGAGTACTATGTGTTTCTTGTTTCTATTTTATTGATAATAACTAGCTTACTATATACAAGTATCAGGTTCATTTTGACGACAAGTCCAACAGTAATAATCCTTTTTCATGGTGAACTTATTGAATATAATTCTTGTTTTCGTTTATTAACTTTTTATTTTATTAGTATATCAGTTACAAAAAAAAAACTTCTCGATGCTTTCAATACAATATTTACCTGTTGTTCTGAACAAAAGACAATGTTTCTATCTATTGAAATCTTTCTTAATACAATGATTAATGTGTCCCTTCGATATATTATACTACTGGAACTCCTTGGATATGTAGAGAAGGAACATCACCAGCATATCAGCAAAATAATAGGATGTTTGTGTTGCTATACCTTGGGGGAAAAAATAGAGTTTGTATTGACCCCATCTTTTGGGACTTATTATTATTTGGTGACATCGATGTTGGAAATGAATCTAGTATGTAGGTATATCAATGATCCAATTACTTTTTCCTGTCTTGAAAAGCGAGCAAATAATAGATATCTATTGCCTTTGGTTTTTCCCAAAAAAAAAGTCAAACTCATTTGTATAAAGGAGAAAAGAATTGTAGTTGATATATTTGTCTTCTCTTTTTTTTTTGTTATACACAATATGATATATAACCAATAAATAGTATTACAATTTATTTCTCTTCTTCAGTTCATTCAACATAATAATAATGATATATGTGAACCATGGTATGATCTACAATGACCAAAGCTTGTTACTATCAGTAGTATTGAAGAAAAAGAAAAATACCTGGAAAATACCCCATTGCTTTTTTTTTATGAATCAATGATTACTTTGTTATATAAAAATTCTTTTGGCTAAAATGCCCTTCGTAAATTGGTTTTTTTTTTTTTGATTGATCGATATAATGATTGAAATCATCGGTGATTGTTTATGAGATGATATTATTGAAACATATCTAAATAATATCTTTGAATACATTTAGAAACACATCATTGGGAATATATCTCTCGGTTTCTAATGTAGTAAAAATAGGAGAAGAGGAGTGTGTTGTATGAAACAATGCTCTACATCAATAAATAATATCTTATATTGATAACGGACCGTACTTGATAATTTGATTGATTTTTTTTAGTAAAGTCATTAATGAAATAAAGAAACAAAACTCACTTTGGTTATGTGCTCTGGGTCATGTTGAATTGCTCATAAGGTAGGACGATTTTGTGGGTAATATACGTCGACATTCAAATGGAGCAATCTGTTATTATTTATCAAATAAATGAATAATTTTTTCGGTGCATAAGGTTACTTTTTTTTATCAATTTCTTGTATTATTTCATAATTACCAAAAACATGGTTGGAAAGCAACAGTAATGATCGAGTTTCCCTCCCCCTTCTTTGACCCTATCAAAAAAAACAAATTAAGTAGCTCGGCCGAATGATTCTAGGAGGAGTTTGGTTCCTCCTTCTATCTTGTCGAATCCTGCGGCGGCTGGGGGAGTAAGGGGGGAGGAAGAAGAATCATATTCTAGAATTGGAACAAAAGAGACTGAGTGATAATGGATCTCCTTGTCGTAAACCATAAATACTTTATACATTTTATAGGAAAAGAAAAAGATCCTTTGTAATTAATAATAAATTATAAACTTTCTGAATATACAAGTCATTCAATATACCCCCCGTAAAAAAAAATCATTAAAAATGGATAGGATCGAAATTTCTGCTTATACCTTGTAAGGATCTAACGATAAGCTGTTTCCTAGTCGAGGAGGTCGATCATATGCTTTTTTTTCTTGGGCAAGAAGAAGGGATCAATTATAGCCCTTCTCCAGGTCAATTCAGAGGTTTGGGGGGGGAGGGGAAGGAGGTCGATCATATGCTTTTTCCTGATCGAGAAGAGATCAATGTACCAAAGGTTTTCTTGTAGACTAGCCAGAGACCCGAATCGGTCGTAGGCTTTTTCTTGATCCAGGAGAAAGCTAGCATAGGCTTTCTCCTAGTCAAGTCCCCCGAGGCGATCGATCATATGCTTTTTTCTTGGTCGAGAAGGAGTCAAAATCGTACGCCTTCTCCTAGTCAAGCCCGAGACGATCTATTGTTAAGCCTTTTCTTGATCCAGGAGAAGGCTGTCGTATGCTTTCTCCTGGTCAAGCCAGAATCGATCATACGCCTTTTCTTGATCTAGCCGCCACAGAGGTTGTCATAACCTTTTTCCTGGTCCAGAAGCATTTATGGTGAGTAAGACCAGGAGTATGTGGTGGCGTCTTTTCGTCCATTGTTTGAAAAAAAAAAAAAAAAGAATTAGTAGATATTCTACACTGTTGGTTTATGGATTACATGCATAATAACTAATAAGTACCTGTTTTTCATTTATCATCAATGATATATACCACTCTTTATAATACATATACTATCATAACCATAATGGTCTAAAAGTAATGGTCAAACTAAAATAAGGCACTATTATACTTTGTACACCCAGTTTTCATCCTTATTTTATATGATAGAGTGAAAAAAAAAGTTTTGACACGCATTATTATTTGTTTATTTCTCTAGATAAACATATACATTTTTTTTCACCATGATAATAGACTGTTGGAGATGAACAACTGGATTAATGGTCTGTTGAAATGTACCAAAAAAAAAAAAAAAGTAATGAGGAATTGGACATTTCTTTTTTCCTCGTGTCAAAATTCCTACATTATGTAAAAAATAATAATAATAATAATAAAAAAACGCGTAACGACTGTCCAAAAAAGTACCTCTTACTCTTACTCTCACTCGGCTACATTTATTATTTATCATTCACTACTGAAAAAAAAAAAGGTCGAGACTTCAATCTGGTTGCCTGGCAATAGTGTAATTACCATGGTGAATGGATAACTTGGTAATGGACGATAATAGTGAGGAACACACACCCCTTTTTTTACAGTGGCGTATCATGCAAAATAAAAGGGGGGATTTAAACTCTGAAAAAAAAAAAAGCAGTAAGGGGGTCAAAAGAACATGCTTTTTTATGTGAACCTTAGAAAATTGACAAGCAGAGGTTCTTTTACTTATGCATCAAATACTATACATAGGATGATTTAAAATATTAGAGATGATGATGTTACCAAAGTAAAATATTGGATGTTTCATAAATGATACGTAACTTGTTATTTTCATGCTTAAATATATACATTCTGATAAACAGAATTACGACTTAAATATCAGAACAACCATCAAGGTATAAATTAAGGAGAATGTATATCGATGTACTTTGACGATTATTCATTTACATTATTCAGTTTGCATAGGATGGTATGAAATTAGTAGATTTCAGTATGTTCTCTCACTTTTTTTTGTGATAAGTTTGAATGAGAAAAAAAAGTAGAAGCAGCCTTTAATCGATTTTCTACTAATACTAGTGTTTTTACATAGTCGCTTAAAATAGCACTTTATATAATAGCATACAGGATATTATGGATCAATTAGCTCATTGATTATCATATAATAAACATTGTTGTTTGACTCGGAAAAACCAGTATAGTAATATGTAAAACACATATTTATAAATGACATGGATAATCTGATTCGGGGAAAGCTAAGGTGCTTTTGATGTATTCCCACCAAGGATCATCAAGATGTGTTCTTCTTTCCCATTCAAATTGCTGGTAAGAATACACACACACACACATATATATATATATACCAATGATTTGTTTGCCTATATATAAATATACTATTGACATCATAAATGGATTATCAATATAACGGTAATAGTATCGCAGCCCGTTGCTGGCTTTATGTTATGGCTACTTATTTTTAGACAAATGTTTGATTCTGTTACTTTATTCATTTTATGAATGGAATTTATTAAGTTTTGAATCTCATATACAATGTGATATTCTTTGATTGATTCAATTATTATAAATAAATCAATTAAGTAACATTATGCTTTTTAGCTAAATCGAAGTTCCGTAAATATAAAACTATAGGTATGTAATCTTTTTTCATCATATTGTTCTATGTAATGGAATAGCATTGAGAGTTCATTCTTTGTTGTTGAGATACATGATTCACATTGCACTATGATCATCGAGAGAGGGTAATTTCATTTATAGAAAATATATACATATAAAGTGTAAATATGTAAATCACTTGAAGTAATATACCTAATACTCCTTGTTGTATACGTCTATTGTGCCAGACGCAACTTTTTAACGGTATATTATGATAGACACAAAAAAAAGGTGTACGTGTACTAATAATCCCCTCTTTAACATGACGGCGTATTTAATAAAAAAAAAGGTTGATATTTGAATATGCAGTTAAAATACAGCTCTTCTTTTAGAAGCTATTGAACTTTCAAGTAGTGATATGGTGGGAGCTCTTACAGACTACTATATCCTTCTGATCTTTATGCAAACAAGTTTTTGGAGTTTTACAATAAAAGGTTTTAAAATCTCCTCCCTTTTTAGGCGTTTTATACGGAGTATGAAAAGTGCCTTTAGGATTTGGTTTGGTTGTCTGTCTCTAACGTAACGCCTTCCATTTATGGAAATAGTGATGTAAATTTATTGGCAACCAAAAGTGTATATATTAGAAATATAAAGCAATGCAGTAAAAAAAAATCCTCATCACCATTTTGCATATAAAAGACTTAATCTTCAAAATAAACCAAGTTAAAAAGGTGTGCACCCTATATGTGTTCGCTGTCTGTTCTAAGTCTTACCATAATGGTGAAAGCAAGAAATATAATGACGAATATATAATATAGTTAATGGTGAGAGGTTTGATCTACTCAAATAATGTTTGTTTTTATAAGTTTCTGTGTTGTACGTAGAATAGATAGTTCAAAAAAAAAAGAGAGGTCTTTTGAAACACAATTTATTGTGAATAAAGATAATATCAAAGATAAAGTTTATTTATATTGTTCTATGTACAGGTATTTTACAATATTATCAGGGATACGAACCCTATTTTTTTCGAATACTCTACATTCTTATTTCTAGGGCACCACAGTTTCTAAATTATCTGAATGCAATGATTAAGCACATGTGGAAGAGTGAGCATTTAGAAAGAGCATCATGTCCTCTTTTATAGTAGAGTCACGATAAAGAATCTTATAAAATAACTATTATTTCTGTAATATGAGATGAAATGGAATATAATAAAAAATGGTACTGATAGGTATATCTTTTTATTGTCCTGTTTAGTAATCAATTTACTTCTTTTCTATTCTTCATAATCTTTCTTTTGTATTCCAGATTATTAATAATGAAAAACAAATCAAGAGTGATATAGTTTATCAATGGTTGTACGATGTTTTATTATGGAATGATGCTTAACCGATTATTAATGAATGAATGAATCTATCATACATTAGTGTGGTTCACCACACACTCGTGTTTTTTTATTACAATAGCCTCACTATATAATACACTGAACACCAAACCCAATGCATTTTTCTTTTAATAGCATGAGAAAGATCCTTTTTCTGAGATATTAATTATATTTCCATTATATTCCATTTTGTTCCTTATTACGAGTCTTCTATCTCTTTGCTACTATCATTTGTTATCCAATTAAAAAAAGAATAAAGCACACAATCCTTTTCATTTCTAATAGCCATTTTTGACATTGTTTTCATGATTAGATAAGATATTTTTTTATTTCTATTTTTGTTAATTAATGATCTGCTATCATAAAAAGGTCTTTATTTTTAAATTATTATCTACATTTATGTATTATATATAACAATAATGAATATATATATCATCAAAGAATCCATCTTTTTCTCATTATAATCATCCTAATTTTATTAATGGTTACTCTGTAACATCCCGTCGATTAACGCGATCTTGTTCAATGACTTGTTTTTTTTTTAAAAAAAAAACCATCTTCCCATCCTTCTACCATCTTCCTGTTTTGGCTGGAAGATAAGATTCATTATTATGCATGATTTTTCATAGAAAACAATTACGTTTGACAAGATGATATCATCATATTATCTCTTTATTAAATTGAATCCAATATCATTAATCATTTTCGTCATTGTTTTCATAATAATAATTTTCTACTTTTGTTAATGAGTAATCCATAATCATGACATTTCAAATACTTTTAACTCAACAAAAACATTTGCTTTAGATCTGTAATAATATATTGGCAGAAAGCCCATCTTTTTCTCTTTCTAATCATGTCAGTTTTATTATTGAATGTCTAGTAAGGTCATGTCAGCAAATTCAAGTAAGTTCAATCGCTTCTTTTTTTTTACATACATAAAGAACATGCTTATTGTTCTTTAATTACGTACATAGAAATGATATCATCCTCTTATTAATCAATACATCAATCATCCAGTATACTCTTAAAAAAAAAGCAAGTCTCTCTTATCAACTTTATCACCCATCCAATAAAAAAATATTCCGTTTAGATGTCACAACTATTTTGAAATTTCCGTTTTAGAAGTTGTCATACGATCATCTTATCAAAATATTACTTTATTATTTTTAAATAAATATATAACTATATCATCAAACATCATTATAATGAAAAACATATACCAAAAAAGCCTAAGCTCTTAGCTTTAAAGCAAGACTCACCTCGTCTCATATAGATCAAAATTGAAAAAGTTATAAATGATTGAAAAATAGTTCATTGTTTCAATGTTGAAAAAGTATAAAAAGGGTTCAAAATAGCCCCCCAAAATTGTAAAAATTATCACCGTACCTTTTCTTTCTTTTTTATTTTTTTTTATTTAATCATCCAATCATTTATCATCCATTATTATTTCTTTTCATCACAATCCATCATGCAGCAAGGTCTTGCTCAATCCATCCATAGTTCTCTGGCTCCAATCCATCCGGTCAAACTCCCATGGTTCATCTGTCCCTTCATTCTCTTGGTAAACTCTTTATGATCATCCTTGTCTAGATGTTTCTGCTCTGATTCACCATTTTGTTGATCGTTTCATCCATCCATCCTTGCTGCGGCTGTCGTCACACTCATCTTTTTGGTCATATAACATTGTTTCCTGTTGTTTTCCTCTCAAACATGGTGCGATATATTATGGTATGTTATTGAATTTCTTTTGACACCTTTTTTTTTCGTGATCGTATTATATTTAAAATAATGTGTTTTCTACCTGTTGATAATACTTACAAATCTTTTTTTTTGTGTTATCCATCTTCTTTATTAGTCATCCAAGTTACTGATCTCTTGTATCAATCTCCTTCGGTCATCTATACTATGCACTATGTTGTATGTTTCCATTGATCGTATATACTATGGGATTATTTTATTACTACCGTGTGTCAAGCCATCCTTCTTTGGTAATTATTTGTTGTGTCACATGATCTTTGGTCTTTGGTTCTACTTTATGTTGCATCATGAACACCCGTTGATCAAGCCACCCTGAACCAACTTTTATCATGTATGCTGTACCGATTCATCGTCATGCTATATCGTCCATCTTTCATCATATATGTTGGTTTAACCCTTTGCCGTATCATGTCATTCCTACTGAAATATCTACCCTGTTGTCTATTTTTGGTCATGCTTTGACCTGGGATGTCTTTAAACTCGCCCTTTTTTTTGGCTTATTTCAAGATATGTATGACTTTCATTATCATGATGCTTAGTTGGGTATTGAAGAGGTGAATCATCAAGTTAATGTGTGAATATTGATATTTATCTATGTATTTTAATGATTAATTCTCTTCTATTAGATCTTTTTCTTTTTGCACATTTCTTTTATGTTTTTTTTAATTTGCTTTGGTAAGTTTATAGTTTCGTAAACCATTTAAGACGAAGATGTAGTATTTGAAGATCACTCAACTAATATAAACTCATTGCTCCATTTACCAGCTTAAATATAGTTTACCCCCTTTCTCTCTCCCTCCTCAATGGAGTACTTTTTGACGCGTCACTAGTACTAGTTCACGTTGTCAGCCAGCGGATGCTGGATTCAAAGTAGCATGGTCTTTTTTTTTATAAAAACGCCTGTATTTTTGCAGTGATACTCCTACCCTGGGTTTTTTCTGTTTCCAGCATTTTGCTTTTTTAATTCCTCTGGCGAGGGTCATCTTTTGGTATTGGAGGAAATAATAATTCATCGGTTTATAATGGCTATTGGCATTATGAAGAAAATTGATTAAAGATGGATATTATCATTTTTTGGGTCAAGATGAAATAATTTTTGGCTTTTGGAAAGAATAATTTCATTGTTTCGTTAGGAGAAGGTGGTTTTTTTTTAGTTTATAGGCATCTTTTTTGTATGGAAGCATCTAACCCAAAATTATAAATAGGAGCTCTAGGAGGGTTTTACCATTTACGCCTTTCCCAGAAACTATTTTATGTGGGGTTTCTGCTTATAAGCAGAAATAAGGAAAATAGTGAGCAATTACTACCAACACTGCTTTACATATGTAAATATGATAATAGAAAATAATTATAGACAGAAAGTCCATCCTTTTCTCATTTTAATTATACCAATTTATTTGGTGGTTATTTAGTAGGATCACCATGCTCATTGGCGCGAAAGTGTGCAATGGCTGTTCTTCCTTCACAATAAAAATAATAACATCCATTCCTCTCCATCGACTGTTTGGTCACGTGTTTTTCCTACATGTCTTGTCAAACTTTACTCTGCTGAAGGAACATTACATGTTAACAATAGTAAAAAAAATACCATCAAAATACAGAGGAGCTTCTTGGTTTCAAAATAAAGCTTGCCCTGATTTTTTCTGATAAACACAACATAAGATACAAGGGTTTAATGATATGTACCTTTTTTTCATGATCGTCTGTGCTAAGATTGTAATCAATTGCACATGGCACATCTATCAAACATGTTTCTTTCTTTATCATTTGCATCACAGTTAAAAAACTGCCTTCTCTTTTTTTTTCTTTTAAAATGCATGATAATGGTACTTTTTTGATCTTTCATCATTTTTATTAAATACATATGTAACGGCCTCGGTTTTACTTGCTTAAAAGATACATGTTGATCTTTCTACTCATCCCCACGTTTTAAAATAGTTGTATAAGATTTGCGAAGGTTCATTGAAAGGAATGATGATGAAACGGTTATTAATCATATTAATTTTCTCTCCCTCTTTTTCCAACTGTTCTTATTTAGTACCTGCCACCCTTTTGTTAATTTCTTATCTTACATTACACACGCGGCTATTATGGTAAGACATTCTTTACGTACAAAAGGAACAAACAAGGTGTATTGTTTTGTTTCTACGACTACAAGCTATAGTTGTTTACTGATAGATAAGGTTTTTTTCATATCGTGTGTTTATTTTGTCAGGATATCTTTCTGATATCATGGGTATGCTTTTTGCTTCCTTTGGAATAAGGTTGTATTTATATAGAACAGAAAGTATTATGATATCTTTTTGCATTTTTTAGAGGGTCGTGCAGGTTGTTTGATATGATCCAAGATATTAATACAATAATGAATTTATTATATAGAACTTGGATACAAAAAAAAACATGATCAAAAACAAGAAGCATTCTTATATGCAATTCATTGTTTACACAGCAAAACCATTCTATATTATGAAGGTAGAAGGAAAAGTCATTTCAAAATGCACACACTAATTTCATCAATATTCATCATCTATCACCCTCTTTATTATTTGTATTACCCATCAGGATCACCTTTTTTTCTTTTTGTACCGACTCGTATCTTGGGTAATATTTCGTCGAAAAAAAAACGAAACCAACATCTACCTTGATAATGGATCCTTTAGCTTCATGGTGTCTAGTTTTTGACTATGGTGTAGAACTCTGGTATTATCTGGGTTAACCTTCAGATATGTCAGTTGTACCAAACAACTCCATCAAAACATGTCAACAACGATTCGAATTTTCCATCGTTAGTAACCAAACCCAGCAAACCCGCCATTTCTGTTTCACACATATTACCAGCCCTTATATATAAAACTTCCAAAGTCTTCTTTATTGCTATATAGCTACAAATCACCATAGTTTAAAAAAACGTGGTAAAAAAAAGAGGGATAACACAGGTACTCATCAACTTGGCATTCCCTTTTTTTTTCTCTTTATTTTTATAAAAGCATCTCGATTGTAAAATAAGATATATCGAAATATTGTTTCTATTTAAACGCTAGGCGCTCTCCTTTTTTTATTATTATTATTCTTTTTCCTTCCTTTCACACCATACTCGAACTACTTTTAATCGTTCTCTGGAGAGCCTTCATGGCAACCTTGGCATCCTTTTTTGGATGGCGAAAACCTTCAAAGAAGGAGCTCCAGAATACCATCCACGTCCAATGGGGCAAACAAACACTCGAAGTGATTCTTAAAAATCCAAGTCTCGATCAAGCCATCCTTAAAGATTTAAAAGTGAAATGTAAAGAATTGACAGGTGTGCCTGTGGCATCCATGAAAATGTCAGTTTCTGGTGGTATGTTGTTATTTATTTTATTATTTACACTCATGGAGATATATATAAACATAAGGGAACGAAATAAAAAAAAAAAAAAAAAAAAGAGAGAGAGAGAATCTATTTATATTTGCGTATATTCGAGAACTCGAATTAAATCATACCTCTATGATGTGTTAGCCAATTTAAAGGATGACACAGCTACATTGATTAGCTGCGGGATACGAGCTGGCTCGACCGTGGTGCTTACTGGTGAAAAAGTAGATGTAAGTTTCGAAGAGAGATGGGATAGGATATTAGAAAAAAAGGAACAAAGGACCTTATATCCATTTGATGATATAGAAACAAGCCGTAGCACAAGAAACAGCATCAGGGAACCCAGAAGAATATGGATTAATTATACGTATTGGTAAAATTGTGGATCCAATCAAGGCAACGATGGAATCCGATATTACACAATTTCGATCCTTTGTACAAGAACAAAAGATACCCGTGGAGGATAAGGATAAAAAGACAATGCAAGACAATGGGATTTATTTATCAGAAAAGTTAATGCAGGCATTGATTACCTTGGATGGTGTAGAATGTCCACCTGGTTTTGATGCAGCTAGACAAAAACGAAGAGAAGGTGTACGATTACTTCAACGATTATTAGAACAAGTAGATGAAGTTAGAGCTACAGTTAAAACTTTATGTAGCAGTTAATCATAATAATATATAAATTTTCATTGTTTTCTTTTTTTTTGGATAAAGGTTGTTTGTGACCTGACCTCCTTTTTTCGTTTTGTAAAAAAAAAAACTATTATGCAAAAACAGCCCTTTTCCTTTTTATCCTTTTTTCGAAATAGTTTTAGTACAACTGCTATACCCACATTACGTAAATATCAACAAGAATGCATTCAATTGTGTCTTGATGAATTTAAATCAGGGCATCGTAAACAAATCGTGTCTTTACCTGTGGGTGAGTTTTTTTTTCTTCTTTTAATGAAAAAAATAATAATAACGTGTCAAAAAAAATTCGATCCCCAAATGTTCATTCGTGTTTCCATTATGATTAGGAAGTGGCAAGACGGTAAAGAAAGAATAAGAGAAAAGAAAGAAAGAGAGGCGAGGGAGGGTTTAGTTATATGGGTATTTTTTTTTGACAGATATATTTTTCTTTCAAGGTTGTCATGTCGAATTTGATTGCCAAGATACCCGATCCAATGCCCCAGGCAAAGAAAACATTAATATTAGCCCATCGAACCGAACTTTTGGATCAAGCACAAACTCAAATCAAACAATATAATCCATCTTGGGTAAGATACTGATGGTAGTTTGTTATAAATTTTGGGGCTGTGGAGGGAGAGATGGCAGTTTAGAGATATTAAATGAAACTGATGCTAATCATGATAATAAATAGCGAGTCGTAGTGGATCAAGGCAAACGAAAACCCGATATTGACGATGCCGATGTGATTGTTGCTTCAGTTCAAACATTAGGTAGAAAAGATTCAAGACGATTGGAACGTTATGACCCACAACTTTTTAAAACCATTATGATTGATGAAGTTCATCATGCCGCGGCCAGTACCTATATCAAAATTTTGGAACATTTCGATGCTCCATCCGATAATAAAAACCACATGTTTGTATGGGGTTGTTCAGCGACCGTAAGACGACACGATGGTATTGCTTTAGAAGGGATCTTTGACAAAATCGTTTATCACATGGATTTGTTACAAATGATTGAAGCTGGATGGCTATCCCCCATCAAAGTAACCACCATACAAACAGCCGTAGATTTAACACATGTCGGTACACGTTATGATGATTTCCAACAATCCCAATTGGCGCGTGCAGTGAATGTGGAACATCGAAACAAGATTATTTTTCAAAGTTGGCAAAAATTTGCACTTGGGCAAGAAAGAAAATCAACATTGGTCTTTGCTGTGGATATAGAACATACATTGACGCTGTGTAACCTTTTTCGAGACCATGGGGTTAATGCAGATTTTGTTACTAGTAAAACTCCAGCGTTGACTCGATCTGAAACGTTACGTAAATTCCGTAATGGGGAAATACCAGTATTAGTGAATTGTGGTAAATATATACTCTATCTATTATACATATATATATATATATATATATATATGTGTGTGTGTGTGAATGTTTATTTTTTATAGATAATGAAAAGACAAAAAGAACTTAAATTCTATATTTTTTATAATATAATATTATTTGTGCTATGATGTAAATTAAAAAATTATATTAAATTTATTTATAATTAGGTATTTTGACAGAAGGCACTGATATTCCTCGTATTGATTGTGTATTAATGGCACGACCTACAAAGTCCAGTGTGTTATTTCAACAAATGTTTGGTCGTGGTATGAGATTATACCCAGAAAAAAAAGATTGTTTAGTGATCGATTTTGTGGATAATTTTAGCAAAGCCAGCTCAGAAGGGTTAATCACGTTTCCCACTTTAATGGGACTTGATCATTCACAAATTGTGCGGGGTAAATTTCTTATATATAATTCTGATGACACATTTACACTACAAAAAAAAAAAATATTGACATGCTAACTTAAAATATAAACCATTTTATTTATTTTGTTCTACTATTTTTATATATATATATTTGTTAGACGAAAACGTGCTTGATATGGAACGCCGAGCAGTCGCACAGACCAATCTAGAACACGTGGTGTTACCTGGTAATAATAACAACGAGGAACAAGAAGAACAACAGAATGATCAAAGTAAGCAATAATAAAAAATAGTATATCCTATTATGCAAACGAAATCATGACGAATATAGCTTAAACTAATAATATATTATATCTATTACTATTACTAACTTTTCTTTTATTATTATTGAACAAAATAAATGTATACTCATAGTTGGCCAAGAAATTCGAATCAAAATTACAGAATATGATGATTTAAATGAATTCATGTTGGAAACTTCTGTTTCTCCCGAATTACGTTCAATATCTGCCAATAGTTGGGTGACTGTAGGTGAAGATAAATGTGCTTTGAATATATGGACCGTCGGTACATTAAAATTGGAATTATCTAAAGAAGATGGTCTATGGCGTGGGATATTAACGCGTGAAATGACAACGGCGACTCGTGGTAACGCTGGCGACAGTGGTGGCAATAAACCCCGGATGATTTTCCGGAATAAAAAACTACCACTGAAAGCAGATACTCGATCCATGGCAATTCGTGCAGCTGATACATGGCTAAAACAAAACATACCTAAACATCAACAATCGATGGCTTTACGCATGGCTTCTTTTCGAAAACATACAGCGACAGAAGCCCAACTCAAGGCATTAAAACATCATAAAGTGGAATCCAAACAAACATTGACTAAAGGACAAGCTATGGATTTGATTACTCGACTTAAATTAGGTCAAAGAAAAATCTGGCAACAAGAACGTCAACGTTTATTGAATTATCGAAAAAAGCAAGAACGTGCCATACTCAGAAGAAAGTCTTGAATTACATGATCTACATTATATAATAATATATAAGGATTTGCCAAGATTGAGTTTTTTTTTTCTTTTTTTAATTAAACATCAGTCTGTGTGTAAACTGTTTTACCGAAACATTTTAGTTATTGTAATGATATATTTCATATTTTTCTTTAATAATCAAAAAGAACTATAGAAAGAAAGAGAAAAAAAAAAGCAAAATAAAAGAACAAAAAGAAAATGTGACATATAAAGAAAATGATATGAAGATATAATAATAATAAAGACAAACGGGAAAATAGAAATAGAAAGTAAAACGAATAATATACAACATAGAGAGAATAAGTTTTTGTACATAAGTGTGTTAATTTTTGTGTGTTAGATTACAAATGCTTGGAGGAGACATTGAAGATTTGGAAATAATAGAAGGAGAAGGAGGAGGAGGGGGTATTTTAGTTATTTTTGCTTTAAGGTTGTTAGAGAAACGCCATGATATAAACTAACAAAGTTGAATGTTGAATCCATGTAGAAATGGGTAAACTGTCGGATGCATGGCTTACAAATTGACCAATACAACGTCGAGCAGTGATACATTTTTTAGATAAATGTTGAGATTGATTTTGTTGTTGCTGATTCATGAAGGAAAATATTAACAAAGTAATATAAACCATGAGGCGTACTATGTTTGTTTTGGATAAGGCGATACGTGGAGGATGGATCAATAAAGGTTTATTATAATGATTACTATTCAATTTTTCGTTTAATTTGTTGAGGTTTTCAAGTATACGCGCGGATCGTGCTGCGGCTTCTGCTGCTGCTGCAGATGAATTGGAGGAGATGGCTCGTATGGAAGACCATGCATAATTGAGTAATTGGCTCATTTGATGCTGCTGCTGTTGTTGATTTTGTTGTTCTTGTTGTTGAGATGGTGAATGATAATGATAATGATGATGTTCATGATAATGATGTTGTACAATGATATTTTCTTGAGATTGTTGAAATTGTAATTGTTGTTGTTGCTGTAATGATGAAGAGAATGCGGATGAAGTAGATGGGGAAGTTTGAAGGAGAAATGAAGTTGGAGAATTTGTAATAGCTGTGTTAAGATTGTCTTGGCAACATACCAATGTTAAATCATGCATGGCTTGTGTTAATCGAGATTGACTATCAAAAAAACGTTCTCGTTGATCATTCCAATCAAATAGTTGAGGTGTGGAAGGTGTATCTGTATCGCTTTGTCTTCGTTCTTCTTGTGTTGAATAAATATTTGACATTTGCGGACATGAATTAGAACGATGCATCATACTTCCATAACTACGATCACGAATAGCAAGACGTGATTTTAAACTGGATTGTGCTTGTTCTATTAATTGTTGAAGTGATTCTGCAATTCTATCCAAACCATCTGTTGCGCTTGAATCATCCTCTTCATCATCATCCTCTTCTTGTTCATCGTCGGCATCGGCGTCATGATGATGATGTTGATCAATATTCGTCGTAAGAAGATTCTTTTTATAATTATTGATAATGGTATCGTTTTCGTCAGAAGAAAAGGAGGAAGAAGAAAAAGATCTACATAAAAAATAATAAGTCATAAATACAATGCCAACATTTGATCAATAAACCTTAAAACAAATATATCACAAAATATGCAAACAAAACAAAACAAAACAAATTATAAAAATAATTACTTTGATGATCGTAATCTTTTTTCTGATAAAGAAGTGGGTTGTTTTCGTTGTTGTTGTTGTTGTTGCTGAAATAAAATCTGACTTTTTGTTGTCTCGAATTTATTTTGAATGTTTTTCATCATATAATGTGTATCTTGTACAGCACGTCGCATCTCTACCACTGTTTCATCTAAACTATTCATCTACAAGTATTATAAAAAAATAGAGAGAGATTGACATCAGAGGGGCATGTCTATATGCAAATAATAAATTAAGGGAAAAATAAAAACTTACTCGGGCCAACCATGGATCATCATGTTTTCGACTTGTAGAAATTACATCATGATAAGAAGGAGGTGGTGTTCGTACCATCATCGAACGATCCTCAAATGCATATTTATGATGTTCATCGTCTAGTTCTTCTTGTTGACGACAATTTAATGGAGATTCCATAGATAATTAAATATATATTTATATACAGATGAAAAAAGAAGAAGAGTTATATGTAAAAAAAAAAAAAGGGGGGGATATATTTTTATGGGAAAAGAAATCCCTTTTTTTTATTAATGAAATCTTTTTTTTTTTCGTTAAAAAAAAGATAACCTTTCAAGAATTAGAAAATAAAATAAAAAATGAAGAAGAAGAAGAAGTGAAAGGAAAATAAAAAAGGCTCGGCCAAAATAAGAAAAAGTTGTCGTTAAAAAAAAAAAAAAAGACTCGGAGTGAAATATATAAAATAAATGTTAATTGTGTAGGTGTGAGAGAAAGGTACGAAATAATTATAAACGGTATCCTTTTTGCGGAGATATGAGTTATACACCACAACAAAACTGTAAAAGGAAAGCTAACATCCCGCGAAAGGCTTACAGAGAAAGCGGGGGCCATGTGAATATAATATAATGATTCAGCTTGTATTCCATCACATAATGCTGTAAGTGCCTGTATAACAGCTACAGTGAAGCACACCCATTTTTGTATATTATAAAAGCACGCGCATAAGAGTTTCTTTTTTTATATTTCATTTTTTTTAATTATTTTATATAATTTTTTTTTCTAAAAACACATTTTTTGGGTTTCCTTTTTATTATTTTTCTATTGTTTTTTTTTTATATATCTTGTTAGATAATATTTTTTATGACTATTCTCTTTTATTCTTCTTTATAATATAATAATATATATAAAGCGCAAATCTCTGGGTTTTTTTTATCACGCCACATCATCGTTCAACTGAGTCTAATATAAATGCTGACACTAACACTGACGACTATTGTTACCCCGCGAGAAAAAAAGACTCATTTTGCATTATTTGCATAGATAATAAATTGTTCCTGAATATAGATAGTAGAAATATAAACGATACACACTCAATGCTGACCTAGTTGGTAAAAAAAAATCAACCTTAAAATATGAGTTATTAGTCACGCTAAATAACGGTCGATTATTATTACTCGACAATGGTTGGGGATATACATCGATTTAAAAACGGCCAGTCGATAAATAAGCACAAGCTAGAACAAATTATAACAACACAAGTAAAATAAAATAAAATAAATCTTTGGAACTGAACATAATGGGACAGGTTGGTTCAAGGTGAAAGAGGGATACAGTGTTGAACAAAGTATGACGATTCGCATTATGACGTGATTTCCCATAAAGAAAATATGACAGTTAACTCAGCACTTGCTGTATTAATACGCAAGATCACCACACTAACAGTTTACCTTTCCTCTCCTAAGCAAATATATTCAGTTATGGATTTATTTATTGATATATGATACCGTCCATAAATAATGCACTAAAAGCAGATCCATCTGAATTTCTTTCCAACATTAATTTATAACAAGTGGGTGCTATTTACTATGTATTAGTCTAATGGTTTATCAACTTGTTATGTATAATAACGTATGTAATATAGTTTGTTTTTTCTAACGTGACAAAGTATGATTGTTGGAATATAAACTATATGAAAAAATTTAGCAGTATGACATATTTCTAACCAATACAGTATTATATATATATGGCTTCATTGGTTAATTTAGGTGTGTGGTCATTTGAAATATCCACCACCATGCACTGTATTTATTGATGCAAAAAATCCAACAACACGGAGGATAATGTTATTTCATAAAGTGTTTTAATAATTTTTTACAACTGTATATGTAATGATACTGTTTGTAAATGTTATGAAACATAGAAATGATAAATGTATACAAGTTTAGGACAATTGATAAATGGAAAGTACACCGAGGCAAAAGGGATGAATAATGAATAAAAAAGAGGATACATGAAGTACAGGTTTTTTATATATTTGTATTGCTGTTTTTTAAAATTAATAAATGCGAGCCTTGACTTATAAGGCGATGGGCATGAAATATTGAATGCGTGATAGCGATGAATACAGACTGTTTAGGAATAGACTTGTCTGATTAAATAAAGAGAATTATTACTATTATGTTTTTCCTTTTAAATAGTATGATCTGAAAATATAGTTATCTGCACTGGTTCTAGTTGCATAAATTGGGACCACACAAAGGTTTGTTGTGGAATGTTGCTATTATTCATAGTTCCAATTGTCATTCGATCACCATTATTAGGATTCACGCTGGAGCCTTGATTCACGTTGCTTCCAGTTAACTTGCCACTCACTCTATTTTATAAATAAATAAAAATACTTCTATTCGTAAGCATTCTTTTTTTTTTAAAAAAAAAAAAAAAAAAAAGAAAAGAAAAAGGATCCATTTCTTTACCAGTTGTGAATCTAGGAGTTCTTTGAACTTCAAGGTTCTTGGACTTTTTTGTGTTCATAGCATCTTCAATTAATTGCCTTAAAAAGTCGTGTCCGTATGCATTGGAATATGAGTTCAATGTATCATTATAACTCCAGTCTTCTTTTTTTACTATTTAAAATAATCGTTATTCTTTTGACTCATTATGACCAACGTTGAAAGTAATCGGAAGAATCGGAAGTGGTAGAAGTAGTTTCTTTATGCAGCTGTAGGAGGAGTAATTATTTTAAAGCCAAATTGGGTCAATTTCATAAAGTGACACTGCTGCCACACAAAAACTTTTTCTGAGTCCAGCCGTCAATATAGGTTATAGATTAAATTGATTAGATAGATGATCCAACAATGGATACAAACAATTATCAACAAAAAATAAATGAATGGATAATGATTGAGGAAGAAGTGCCAGTTCTTTATTGATTGATTTTGAATTCTATTTATATGTATCTTATTGACTACGATTCTATCTATTAGTGATATCTTACTATATCAAACTGCCAATAACAATGATAATAATAATGATTTTTTTTTACTTAGCTTATTTTTTTATCGCTATTTTTCAAGAGGCAATCACCCGACTTCAAAGAACATACTTTTTTTTTTGAAAAATAAGCGGTATATATGAACAATATTTGAATAGTGATACTGAATGACTGACTAACAATACATATTAATAAGTAAAGATCGAATAAAAACCTTAAATAGAAATCCAAAAACACGGGTATTACAATAGATAAGAAATAAATTACATAGAGGTGGAAGCTCGTCATTTAAAAGCATACATCAGCATCAACATTTACTCCATTCTTTTCTTCGCCTTTGATACATTTCTCTTTCTCATTTTTCTTCAAATACACAGCCCGATTCAACAGGAGCTACTTCAATTATTCCATTCTCCTCGCCTACATTGTTATATTTTTTTCATTGTGATAACCTTCTTCATCCTCGCTCATACTACCCTTCAAAGTATTATTTGCATCCTCTTCTAAATGTATATTATCTCCAGGAACAGTAAAAGTAATATCTAGCTTGTATATTTGGGAGTGTATCTTTCAATAAAACTGTTCAGCAATCTAATAAAGGAGCGCACAAAGGAACTTGCCATCCTCCTTCTTGGGAATAGTCTTTTATTAAAGCTCAAATAACCTTTGAGCTAATCAAGGTTCTAATTGAAAAATATGGCAATAAAATACATATATACTATGATATAGACTGTAGATATAAACGTGCGGTATCGATGCGGATTAGGTTTATTATATATGTAGTATCTACTACCATACAATTACTTTTATTGATAAAATTCAATAAAAGGTAAGTAACTAAGACACAGCAATATTGCTATATGCTAGAACCTCCTAAAGTTTAATCTACCCAAAGGGTAATAATGATTAAAATATTACAACGGATAACTAGCAGTTAATTTTATTATAACTTGAGGGAGAAGAGTATTATCTATTGACTAAATTGCTTTATTAAATATACCTTAACAATAACCAGTATATAAAGAATCATATAATAAATTTCATAATAAAACTACTAAACAACCAACCTTCTTGATGCGATACTGGAATAGCCGTTATTACTACTAGAGAAAACACCATCATATATAAATACCTTTAAAGATACTACATCTGTATTATATAACTTTGATAAGGTATAATACAACAAAATAAAAGATTGAAATAACAACGTCTTCCTTTTTTTGGTTCAGGAGTTTTACTTGTTCTTTTTCCTGAAACGTCTTACATCTCATATGATTAAATGAATATACGTTTTAATAATTGTTGTTGTAAACCTTCTTCTCCTTGTTATATACTTTTTTTTATTTAATAAAGATAATACGGAGATTACGCCTTTAATATTATTATCTATATAGGAGAAACTATAGGGTTTTCTCGCTTAGCGCAGCATCACAACGTCAGATGTACGTACCTAGATTCATTTGTGATTGTGAATACTTTTCCATAAATCAGTATTTGTTGCTGATTCATAGATTTTCCCCTGTGTATCAACATAGCAGTGCTAATGACACAAGATAGATAATAGTATATATCCTGTCCAATTTTTTTTAGTTGTCATGAAAATGGTATTCAGAGTCATAATATATAATGCCGATCGTTCTCTTTCAAGGATAAACCAATTTAGGGAAAATAACGAGTGAACATTTTCAAAAAAAAAAAAAAAAAAAAAAAAAAAGGAGAATTAATGGGGTTCTTCTTTTTCATGGCAAAACTTGTATCGTAAATGATATAACCATACGTATGATGATTCTGAATTTGAATAAATAACTAAACAACAATGGAAGAACTGATAGGTTTGCCCTGTGGAATAATCTATCTTTTGATCGTCATCAGATTTTTAAAGCCTGAGAGTACTTGATAGACCCTGAATACACATCAAGTTTAAATGGAAAACGACACACATTTTGCTCACCAAAATGACCCTAATGAGTATTATCCTTTTGTTTTTCTTGGGTTTCTCGAGAGCCTTTTCCGCTCCTTTTGTATATGGATGACTATTTTGCTACCAAACCTTAAAAATCATGAGAAAAAAAATGTTTCACACGGAATGGCAATAAAAAAAAATACAGCGTCATTGTAGCGGTGGTACAAAGCAAATCCGAGAAAAAACTGTATGATACGTATAGCCTATAATTACTTGTTTTGACTATTTATTATACCTTACTTTATTTTTTTTTTGAGAAAATGATGCCCTATATATAATTTTAAAGTCAATTTTTTTTATGCAGAACAGCACAGCATCACAATCACATAAAGTAGGTAACCATTCTCAAGAGACATAAAAGGCTGTGTGAATTCTCACACACACGATAATGAAGCACAATAACAATAGAAAAAACGTATCATTCGACAATAGGATGATTCACTTGGAAAAAAAGGTTTTTATTTCTTTTTTTTTAGTTGTATCTTACATTTTCATATACATTTTTGGGATTTTCCTAATTAATTTTGTTATTAAATGTGTATTTTTTTAGGGGGGGCGGAAAGAGAGAAATGTACAAACAATGGAATTTTTTTATCTTCGATTATTATATCCACCACGATATCTAGGTGCAGTCTGTCGATTTAATTGAGGGACAATAACACCACTTGAACTGGGTCTGGGAAGTCCATTGTTATTATTATTGTTGTTGCGTGGGAAATCCATTTGATGTTGTTGTCGTTGTTGTCTCGCAACATTATTTACATTGACTGTGCCTGATCGAGTAGGTTGTGGGATAGCATTCCAGTTATTGCTTCCCGTACCTCTTTGTAATTGTGTGTTACGATTGCTGTTGCTACTGTTATAGCTGGTGTTGTTGTTATTTCGAAACTGTGGCATTTGTACCTGTGGTATCGGCGGTAATGGTGGTAATGGGGATGGGGAACGTCGCCTCCTTGATTGCTGTCGTTGTTGTTGTCTTTGTTGTCTACTTGTTGGATAAGGTTCATTTCGATTATTACTATTATGATTCGTATTACCACGTTGAGGTTGAGGTACCGGCATTCGACGCGATGAAGATGCTATGTTTATTTCTCTTCGACCGTGGTCATGAATCTGTCGTTGACTTTGTTGAGAAGCATAACGTGAGGTTCTATTATTGCCAAAGAAATCATCTAAAATAGGGCTATCGTTCCTATCTCTTCCTCCTCTAAAACCATTGGTACTCCTTCGTTCACTTGAATGACTGGTTCGATATCCTCTGGATGAAGGCCCGTCCGATACAAATCGTTGATCACGTCGCGTATTGTCTTCTGTAAAACCAGTACGGAATTGCCTCAAATAGTCTGGTAATACCGGACATTCCTGAATATATTTTTTTTTCATTATCATTAAATTAACATAATATCTTTTATAAATCACCCATCTCTCCAAAATAATAATAAAACTTACATCACCATAATGGTTTTGACTACCACAACTATAACAATATCGAGTAACCGGTACAGATGGAGACGTTGGTGTCTCTAATGTTGTATAAGTATGAACGATAAATGGACATTGCTAAAATAGAAAATTAGTTGTATTTGGTAAGTGTGGATTATTTCAAATAAATTATAATAATAATTAAATTTAGGCATACATTAGGGTATATTCCCTCAAATGTAAAAATACATTTATATACATTTTCAAAAATATGAAGAGTATTTTTTTTCTTGTCTTTTTTTTCTTTTCTTTCGTTCTTACCGATGAAACATGAGTGCGAGCATTACATCGACTACAATGAGAAGTGGGTTCACGAGGAAATTGACAATCCTAAATATAAAAACTCTAATTAGATTTTTCTATTTCTTGTACTAGGAAGAGAAAAGGAAATGACTGTTTAAGAACAGAAAAGACTTACACGGTATGTGTGACCACGTCTTTTACAACCATTACAATAGATCAAAGGATTACATCGATAACTGTGTTTTGCTTCACCACAATCTGGACACTATATTAAGAAAAAACACAAAAACGTCAACCTATTAACGTATATTTTTAAATTTTGATATTCCTTTCACATATACAAAAATAGACTTACTATTGGACAATCATTTCTTTCATGACCTGGCATATTACATTTAAAACAAACTGAAATATGGCCAGTCCATCCTCGTTTTCTTCGGTTTCTTTCACGATTATCAATCTAATGTCATGTTTGTTGGATTATTATTTGATCGATTTGTTTCTCTCCTTTCCTTTTTTCTAATTATATATATCCAATTTTACCTGATCTTGAATCAAATCTTGTAATCTAGTATTCAATTCAAGTTCTTCGTCCGTTTCTTCTTGTTCATCCAAATAACTGGGATTCTCATCATCCAAATTGATAATACGTGTTACTGATGGTTGTCTTCCACCTAGAGGACTATCTTCATTATCTGAAACCTCACCATCACTACTCTCACCCTCTGAATTATCCTCTGAATCACCTTCACTCGATGAACTATCGCTATCATGCTTTTCTTCCTCAGTTTCTTGACCGTGCCCATTGCCATTGAGATTCACCTGCTCCGTTTCACTTTCGCTACTTTCACTACTATCGTCATCGCTATCATAACTTTGCGTTTCTTTCATTTGAGCTAAATTATAGATTTCATTTTGATCAATATGGGATCGATCAGGTACAATAGACGTTTCATTCACTTTTGAATCGAGATCGTCGGTCGATGGCGTCTTTGACGTTGCTGTACTCGTTGTTGTTGTAGCAATGACAGGTTGTCTTGGAGGAGGTGGTATAGGGGATGGAGGTTGTGGTTGTTTCTTTTTCTTATTAAGACCAGAACTATAATGGATCAAACTCATGATCTTATCTTCTGTATCACTATCAAGCTCTTCCCTAAAACAGAGAATATATACAACTTTTTAGTTATTGACATTTTTCAAAAGAAAAAAAAAATAGATTCAAAATAAAATATATTAATAATTACTCTGCAGCTGATTCTTGTTGATCACCATAATTGTTTTGACTTTCATATTGTCGAAGCAATTCGAGTTCTTCTTCGTCCTCTTCAAACATTATAAATAATTGTTGGGTATTAGGTTGTTTTGGTGCAAGTCAAAAAAAAATAAATTTTGATCACTTTTTGATGCTACTATACCATTAATTAAGAGCCAGCTATGTAAAATTGAGGGGAAACAAATAAGTATTGGTAAATCTATTGCCGTATAAGAATCACTCATTGATTTTTCCTACTAATCAATTTCTATATGGTCTTTCTTCTATATCATTAATAAAGCATTATAAGAATCATAAATAAGCTTGACGTTAATTAAAGCGTATCAAAATACTGCTTTTTGAACTGTAACATGAAACAAGATATATTTTTATTATTTTCAAGAAAAAAAAAACGAATAAGCAAAATATTAAGTTGAAAAATAAAAAAGAAAAGGAATGAGAGAGGAAAAGGATGAAGGTAGAATTATATTGTCATCTATTCGGTATTTTTACTTTTTAATCCAAAGGAACCCAATCCCTTGGGTTCTTGAGTACTTCTAATAAATCGGCTTCTTCGGTACTCACTTCAGGTTCATGCATATATTCCCATCGAGAAGTCAATGGCAAAGACATCAAAATAGCTTCAATACGTGCACCAGGTGTTTGTAATCCAAACTTGGTACCACGATCCCAAACTAAATTAAATTCAACATAACGACCGCGACGAATTTGTTGCCAGCGTTTCATTTCAGGAGTAAACTTCATATTCATGCGTTTCTTGACAATGGGCAAATAAGACATGGAGAAGCGATTACCCATATCCTTGACAAAAGTAAACAATTCTTCAGCAGGCTTATCATCTAAATCGTCAAAGAAGATACCACCAATACCACGAGCTTCCCCACGATGCTTAATATAAAAGTATTTGTCACACCATTGCTTGAAATCCTTATAGTATCGTTTATCTGCCTTGTCGCAACCATCCTTGAGGACTTGATGGAAATGGATAGCATCATCTTCAAACAAATAAGAAGGTGTCAAATCGGATCCACCACCAAACCACCACATCTTGGGAGTACCATCAGGGTTTTCAATTTCAAAATAACGATAATTCAAGTGCACAGTGGGGCAGTTAGGATTATGTGGATGCATGACCAAAGAAATGCCTGCAGCGAAAAATGGTACCGGACCATCAGCGGTGATTTCCTTGCCTCGATCATGACGCATTTGTTCCACGGCAGCTTTGGGTAATTGACCATAGACAACGGAAACACCAACACCGGCCTTTTCAAAAACATTGCCGTCTTGTAAAACACATGTGATTCCTTCACCTCCTTCAGGTCGTTGCCATGCTGTTCGTGTGAATTGTTTACCATCAATGGCTTCAACATCTTGAACAATTTTGTTTTGTAAACTCTTGATAAAGGATTCCATTCTTAAACGCATAGGATCACTGTCTGTAATAGGTCCTTCGGCTCGCTAATATAATATAAAAATAATTTGACATTTGTCATGCTAAATATTATGGCATGTTTTTTTTTGATGGGTTGTTTCGGAGTACAAGATTGTTTTGTGTGGGGATATATATATATATACTTTTTTTAAATGAAGACGATGATGATAAATATTTTTTTTAAAAAAAAAAGATGTATATGTACCCGTTGTTTGTCATCCGAAACAGCATCACAATAGGCTTCATTTTGACGCCATAAACCATAAGATAATGTAACTGCTGCTGCTGCACTAGCAATATATCCAATGTTTCGTCGACGGTGTCGCGAACCAGCAGTTGCTGTGGTTACAGTAGCGAGAGAACGACGTTGGCACCCGGACGATCTATTATTATTATGTAAATGATTAACATGACTAGAATCAAGATATACATTCATAATCTATATATATAAAAAAATAATACATACAGTGACCGTAATGCTTGTGTCGATTGTGGTTGTACTAAATGAATAAATAAACAACGCGACATTGTTAGTTTAAAAGTCAATGTCGAACTTTCCCTCAAAGAATGGAGTTCAATAAAACTTACGACGACTTGCAAGTGATCGAGAAATTCTTGCAGACAACATTGTTTTTTTCCTTCCTCAAAAGTTTGAAATATTAAAAAAGAAGGAAAAAAAGACGGTTTTTATTTTGGCAACAAACAAGTGCACACACGCGAAATAAATGAGGTGGCGTGATGGAAGCTTGCAAACCAAAAGGCTATTCAACTCCGGTCTCTCTCACCTCTTTTTCTCTTTTGAAACGTGGTGCAGAAGATGGTCTGTTCTTTGTAACGAATGAATTGAATTTCTCAGTGTAGGATTACTTGAAGTTTCGCGGGGCTGGACATAAAAAAATAAACATCACACCATTAAATAATTAATTATGGTTTCCCAGCGATTGACCTTGTTTGTGTTTCCCTTTTATTGTTACCTTTTGGTAGATCTTGTCCTTTTACAGCCGCATATTAACATATTAAAAGCATATAATAATAAGAACAAGAGATACAATTTTCAGTCATTATCATTGTTACATCCCATATTAAATAACCATCAGATGTTTATTTTATATCTCATTTTTTTATCGTCAATTCATCTATTTATTCCAAGTGAAATACCACTCTTGTTTATGCTAATTAACAGAACTTTTTTCAGATAAAATTTCGGAAAGAGGTGATTCTTTATGCACATTGATCTATCAATGGTCCAAAACAGTGTAATGTTTTTCATTTCCGCTATGATCATACACATTTGAACTTTAGATAATATGATCCTGCTAATTATTTTGATGTTGACTCGTATCAAAAATAATGCCCAATATGTTATTTATACCTCAACGGGAGACGATGAATGAACCTATAAAAAGAATTATTTTAATATGTACTACTATATAATTCACACCACCGGCTGTGTTTTTTCTTATCACTGTTTCCACTTGTTATTTAAAATGAATTTTTATAACGTATTAATTGACACATACTTTAATATTATACTGAATCTATAAAGTAAAATATGCGCGTAGTATTAATTATCCTAAATAACGAGGTTCTTTTGTCCAAAACTGTCTTTTTTTTACTACTTATTAAACAAACGTATCCCAGTTCATTAGTTGTCTTGTTAAAAAAAATCTATTACTTCATAAGAGATAACATATCCCTAATCTTATAATATAAGCTTTTCAGAAATGCAATTATCTTTTTGAGAACCATACTTCTTTAGAACAATATTATTATAGAATATGATGAATTTGATCTCTGGATTTTACATTCAAAGAAGTTAAACTAATATTTATTAGGAGTATAAAAATACAAAAAAAGAAAATTCTATTCAATATAAATAACGAGGTTTTATTTTTCATACCTTATACTACTTTTACTTTAACGTAACCATACTTGTTATATTAAAATACACTGTATCACTACTTATTTGTCAATTAAAATAGACCGGGTGATTCATCAATAACCACTCTTTATCTTTACATTTTCCAGTGAGCTCAATGAATAACTGAAGACAGAAGAACATACGCAATAGAATTATTTCTAGTACCAGTGCCCCTCCTGCCATCCCCATCAACAGCGCCAACAACAACATCAACTGGCTGAATGACTTATTGCCATTCGATATATTCCCCCACTCTTCCTCTTCTTCAACGTCAACAAACTGGCGATTCAGTAGGCATCCCTAGCAATAGCAACCAAGAATCCACTCGTACCGAACTTTACCAAAATTTTCTTGCAATAAAAGAAGAGCAAGATCCAATGCGCGAGAAAATGGAAGTTTATGAAGGACTTCCTTGTGATATCCTTGGTCATGTATTGCAGTAATACCCAGTAGCACGCATGGCTGATAGTAAGCATGAAAACGATTTCAATGAAGGTTCAATTATTACATCGAATTTCACTAAAAGATGATGATGTTGTTACGTCCTATTTTTATGGAGTAACGAAAAATATAATAAATGTTTTGAGTAATACCTCAAGGAAGATAAAATAAGCTATAATTTTAGCTGGGAAAATAAAATGAACAAGAGAAAAATAATAAAATCAAAGGTTGTCTGTTTACGCAACACAATGTCTACAATCCCTAATATGGGAATTAAAGATAAATAACTTAAAAGATTTAAGAGAAAAGTGAAGAGTGACCTATTAATAGTCGTTTCCTTTATACGAAAACTAAGAGAAAATTATTAGATGGTTAAAGATATGACTAAGAGATGGCTAAAAGGTGATTTTTATTCAAAAGAATTTTCTTCGTCCTATTTATACTAGTTCAATATTTAATCTAATAGGATCAATTGCTAATTTCTGGGTAATGTCTGTGTATGATTTGGTAAAGATTGCTACTCGTAGTATAAGGGTTGCTTAAATTAATTCAATAATAATTGCTATCATCTTAGTCTGTTCTGCTACTTCAATATCAACAATCACCTAGATATCAGGAATAATAGTTACAATATTGGTAACAGTTGATACGATATTAGCATTAGTTGAGACAGTAGGAGCGACAATTGCTTCTTTGAATGCATGAATCACATGTAAGGACTTCTTTATGCAGTTACTGTAGTTCTTGAGAATTTATTTGATAATAATAATAACAATAATTAATGTAAAAAGAAAAAAGAAAAAGAGAGTGGGAAAAAAGTAGAGGTAACAGTATATTATAATTTATATTTTCAGGAATCGCTGAGACTCCTCACTGCTTATAGTGATCATAAACAGATATGTGATCAGATATGTTATTGAGACTTTGACTTACAAAGAAAGTCTTTCTCCAAAGTCAACCAATAGATTGCAAAGAAGGCTAGTGTCTCTGTAACGGAATTAACAGTGCTTACTTCACAGAAGCACAAATTATAAAGAAGCTAAAAAAATATTATATGTATTATTACCAAAGATATGAGATGAATCCACCTAAAAAATTATAGGAAAAATATATATTAGTCAGAATTTTATCTAAATGATATATTTAATAGTAACCATTGATAAAAACCAACATAGTAGAGTTGGTATAACATTGTTATTTTTTTTTATTTACCATCAATAGACACATTATTGGTCCAATATCATTATTAAATTCTTATAATATAATAATAATAGTAATAAAAATATCGAAGTCATTAATGTGCTGTTGATGGTGCAGCCAGCTATAGCAGCTAATAGTATATTTTTTCATATAATAATTTTTTTAAAAAAGAGAAGAAGCCACAACAAAAAACAACAGCCATCATCATCATCGTCATAGTAGACAGTAAAAAACCAGTGATACGTGTGTAACAAAAAAAAAGTTTCTGAAAAAAACATAAAAGAAACAACCTTCAAATTTGAAGGTTGTTAATTCGAAAGGGGGCACAGAGATTCGAACTCTGGACCAGAAGATCTGCAATCTTCCACTCTAGCCACTGAGTTATACCCCCGAGATGTTAATGTCACGTCTGAGACAAATTTTGAAAGAAATTCATCATCAGCTGGTCACGTGACTTCAAGACGACGATTCAAACCCAAGATCCCGGGTCGACCAACCAGATCGCGTCGGTGAAATATTTCTCCTGAAGGTTTATCCGTGGATAGATGGGTTGATCAACTATCCCGTTTTTAATGATCCCCATCCATCCCTACGTTATATTGTCCCCTCATCACCCTGGATGATCATAATCACATCGCCTATGGATATGTTCTTAACAATAACGGAAGTAGTGTTCTCTACATAATAATAATTATATCATAATTATTATTATTTATTATTTATTTTTTGTTTTTATCTAACCCTGTTTTGATCATCCTCTTATGTTATTATATTGTCCCTCATTATGCCCTCTCATTATTTTATGTATCATATGTCATTGTCTTATGTTATTTCCATTTCTATTTTTATTAATTTATTGTCGCGCAAAATATATAAAAGGCAATGAATGTTGCATAAAATAAAGAGCAACTAAACAATCAATTTTCTACTTATATATAACTTATTATTGATCCACTTTATTTCCCTTATGTATTATCCTCAATTCTGATTTCATGGAATCTACCGAAGAATCTTGGTCCTATTTAACAACAAACACTTGCAAATGCAGCAATTATTGAAAAGAATTCACAATGGATCTGACAGTTATGTAACGTGTTTGGTATATGATCAAGCTGACTTACATAATATATATATATATATATTATTTTCTACTTTCTTATTATTACTATATTTTTTTTTAAAATAATAATAATATAAAAAAATAATATATAAAAAAATAATATAAAAATATAAAAAAATAAAAAATAAAAAAATAAAAAAATAATATAAAAAATAATAATCATTACAAAAACTAGGTGATATTAAAAGGGGTTTAAGCTTGGTTTTTAATCAGGTTTCAATAGGAGGATATCAAGCAGTATTGTTGATATTATTTGGAGTATCAATTAAGTTTTAAAACTTTTTTATTAGTTATTAAAATGCATATAAACAAAAGATAGCAAATCTATTAGACGATGATATTATTGAAAGCCATTTGACTATAATAAAGTCAATATTTTGAAATCCTTTTGTTTATATTATATAAGGATATCGGTTTATAGGAAATCAAATCTTTTGGAATTCAATAAATCGAGCCCTGAGATCCCATTAGCATCCCAGGCACCAAAAATTTGATACCTAACTAGTATCTCATAAACCAAGTTGATTCCTATAAGGTTTCAAAAAGGTTTCAAAATTTTAATTGTGCCAAGTTTTTGCAGTGCATATTGTGCTCTTCTTAATGTCACTGTTATGTAGTCATTACAAAGTTGTTAATAACTCATTATTACTGATGATAGGTAATATCAAATTAGATTTATATATTTTATATATCTGTCATAAAAGAAATCTTTTCGAATTTTACTGTATCATTTAAAGCAAGCATGACATTCCATCTCCAAATGTGCTATATCCGGCTGCTGAACCAATATGATAATCAATAGTATATAGGGAGTAAACGTTCTTTACTTGATAATCAAATCCTAGAAGCAAACAAAAGTTATACTCTTTTTCCGTTGATTATTTTATTTGCAACATCCAACCACATAACCGGCACAGCCAATACCATGCAAGTTTTTTTTTGAAGCAATATGCAATATTACCTACTTTCATTAAAACCACTAGCTGCTAAATTTGTCTGCAGCCATTAGATAATGCTTTAGATGGTATATTTTATTGTAACAAAACAGTTACTGCTATAGTTAATGAAGAAAACTTTTTGAGGTATAAAGTATTATTATGAAGAAGTGTCGATATTAATCGGGTACCTAGAGTTATTGTTGTTGGTGTGACGGCAGTATCATTGATGGGATTATTTAATCGATGGACTTTCCACTGGTCAATGGTCTATTAAAATGAAGGACAACAGCTGAAATATATTGGTATTGAATAAGATGGGTAGTCAGGAACAAGCTTAATAATGAGAATTTGGTGCCGCAATATCTAAAATCAACATCCTAGTTGGAGCTGCTCATTCGTATCTACGACCTAATCGAAAAAAAGGTCCATTCCAACCACTTCTGTGAATTACAGCACAAATATCTATAGAACTGGCCAAAGTTCAGAGAGCATTATTAATTAAAAGCAATGCTCATCAAACTAAAGAAGAAAATGTCATGTTGAAAATTAAATAGAAAATAATGATATTACACAAAATGTCAAAATGATACACTTCGAGAAAGAGGACTTTTAGCTTTATTTATAACAAACAGAAATGTATTAAAGGGGGATCAAATTATCGAACAGATCTAAAAAAAAACATGAAGAGTTGCAAAGAAAAAGAAGAGTTCTGTTTCCTCTTTTGAGATCTTGTGTCATAAATTAATCCAAGGACTATTTAGACTTGTTTGACCAATTAATAATAAAATATATACTTTTTTTTGACCATAATAAAAAATCTGATTGGCTAATGTAATATGGAAGTAATTTAAAGTAGTTTATAAATGTTGTACGCCACATTTCTTTACTCTACAATTTTTTTAGCCCATCCCTTTTGTTTCAGGTACATGTTCTTCTCCAGGTTTATTATAATAATAATGAAAAAAACAGCATGGATTAAATAAGCTTTTATTATTTATGAAATACATTTTTTTAAGGAGGTTCATCGGTTATAATTATAGAGATGAAATCGATGATCCACAACATTTGCTCATCATAACAATTTAAACTAGGTTATCAGGTTACACAAAACGAATTAACAGGTTAAAATGGCCACCATTGTTGTTGTTGCCAAAGAATAATCATAACTCTCTCCTTCTCTCCCAAAAAAAAAACACTTTGCAAGTTTTCTTTTAAAAAGAAACACCATTTCCATTCCTTTTTTTCGCATTTTTTATTATTATTAATTAGAACTTATAATGGCTCCATTGTTTGGCATTGATCGCGGTAAGCAAAAATCATTCATATTAAAAAAATAGGTGTACAGTCAACTCATGGACATTCCTTTTTTTTTTTTCTTATTAGAAATTCACCGTAAAATTCAATCAAAGTACTCGACTGAACTTGAACAAGAAGCTCGTGAATGGATCGAAAGTGTTATTGAAGCACCACTTCCAAGCGATGATTTCCATGAAAGTTTGAAAGACGGTGTCATTCTTTGCAAGTATGTTTTATTATTATTTGACCTTATCAAACATTGGTGCCCATATGCAATTTTTTTTGACTTTAACACTATTTATCATTTATAGAATGATTGGTAAACTTGTTCCTGGTGAAGGCAAGTATAAGGATTCAAAGATCCCATTTATGCAGGTAATGTTAGTTTCTTTTTATACGATCTTCGTTGAAAACAAATTTTATCTAAATGAATCCTGGTTGTAAATTCTTCTATCATTTTAGATGGAAAATATCTCCAAGTTCCTTGCTGGTGCAGAGAAATTGGGTGTTCCAAAGCATGATTTGTTCCAAACTGTCGATTTGTACGAAAAGAAGAATATGACGCAGGTACATATACAGTAATAATAATAATAATAATAAAAGAGTATCATAATCAAATACTTCAAACGAATGAAACAGAACTAATAAAGAAAATTAGGTCGTCGACTCTATCTTCGCTCTTTCTCGTTATGCCCATAAAGCTGGCACTTGTTCTTCAGTATGTGATTTGTATAATGATAAAGAATTAGATGCTAGAAAGGCTCTTTACTGATCAATGACGACTTATTATTATTATTTTAGTATTTGGGCCCAAAGCTTGCGGAAAAGCATGTTGTTGAGTTTAGTGAAGAAACTTTGAATGCTGGAAAGGCCTATTTTAATACTGCTCAATATGGATATAGTAAAGGAGCTAGTCAGGTAAATATTAAACACATAAAAGAAGGAGAGCGTGTGGGAATAATTATATATATTATTGTGATGTTGATGGTAATAAATTATAAATTATTATTATTATTAAAAATAACTGTTACTACTATAGGCCGGAATCATTTTTGGTGCTCGTCGTGAAATTTCGAATGTTCGCAATTAAGTGTAGAAGATATAATATCGCATAAGACACTTTTTTGTCTCGTGTACCTCCTTTTTTTTACATTATTTAGTTCTCTTTTTTTTTAAGTTGTAGTTTTTTAATAATTAGTTTCGTATATTTTATTGTTCTTTTTTTTTATGATGATTATTATCATCAATAAAGAATGTTATTTGTCAAAAATACAATAACAAGCAATGACGAGATTACAATAGATGAAAGTAATGATGAATTATTGGTAGTGATGATAGGATTAGCGGAAGATGATATGTTATCTATTATTACATGGGAAATTTTTCGTCCTTTTTCACGAATTTCTTCAAATGCATTAGGGGAGGTCTTACTAGCATCAACGACCGGCTCCCCATCAGTTGTATCTGTTGATGATACCGATGATGGTGGTGGAACGCCATTGAACGTGGCAACATACTGTAATGCTTGGCCTTGTTCATAAAAATCAACTTCAATAAAGTTTGGTTTCCTTTGGAATATCTCCGAGCATTCATCGACATGTTTCTGAAGTGAGTCTCCATTTGTTTCTCTTGCCTTGTCGCGTTGAGGTACTTCAATTTTCATACCAATTTCAATCACTCCATACAAAAAGTGATTCACAACATACATCATGTTTTCAGAGTTCTGTAAGTCCTTTGGACGATCAATGGTACATTTAAATTCATCCGGGTTTGTATTATCATAAGGTGTTTCGAAAACGAATGAAAATTCATCCATTAGCCTATAATAAAATAATCATTGAAAGTAGATCTCATTCATCTGTAAGTCTTTTTTTTTGAGCATGATGATGAATTATATAACAAATTTTTACTTTTTTTAAAAAAACTTGTGCTTACCATGGTGTTTTTGACGTATCAGCACCTACATCCACAAAATTAACCAATCTTTTCCCTGAATCAATCATTTCTTGCAATGTAGGCCATGGATGATCTTGTTGTTCGTGAGTATAGATATAAGGTACAACTGTACTGGTTTCATAAGCAGCAGTCAAATAATTGATATCATAATTGTACAAGTTATTCCAAAAGATGGTAACAATTTCACCAGGATTTTCTTTTAACCAAGCACTGATTTTATTCAAATTATCTATTGCACTACCAGCGTCCAAGATGGTACATGATGTATGGCACAAATGAAGATTAGATGGATCTTTTTTCTTTTCTGGTGCGGCATCCACGATTTCGGGAAACACAGCTGAAAATTTGAGACCACGGACACCTTTGTTGAGTTGTTGAATGATTGGCTCGTTTTGTGTTGCTGCAATATTGTTTCCGTGTGCATAAGAATCATGTGTAATGAGATAAGTCACTTCGTTGTATCGACGACTACATAGCGATTCATGTCCGTTACATAATGTTGCTTGTATAGGATGTATAAATGATAGCAAATTTATAAAAATAAATAAAAAAACAGAATATTTAGGAACATTGAAAAAACTTAACATATTTAATAATCAAAATAAAAAAAGATTAAAAAAATGGCATCGACTTTATATATTTATAGAAAATGAGAAGATGTGGTGTGGGCATAAAGGAATAGTTGAATTTACAATTTATATGGAGTTTTTTGTTAATATCAAAAGCAACAAGATTCCTTATACTAAGTGCTAATAATGGTAGTATTAGATAGTTGTTATTAGTAGTAACGATGATTGATAGGACGTTAGTTCCTCGTCCTTATTTTTATATATAAATATATATAGCTGTATTGTTTTTCTAAAAAAACATTTATACAAATTTGATGGATGGAACTAAACAAAGGTGGTATCTAGGAGAGAATTATTTATATCACAGACACGTTTATACATAATCAGAAAAATAGCAGCAAGAATATACATACCTATACAATGCACACGCCGCACTTCATCATTGTACACGTTCTTGGCTTATTACGTAGGGTTTCTATTGTACTCTCTTCCCATCATTGTTTAGGTAGATGAGTCAATTGCTCCGACTCAATGCTATACCCTATATAAGCATTGAGATCCTTCAAAAAAAAAATTCAATCCCGCCCTTGTTTTTTTTTTTTCTTTCCTTCCCTATTTTTTTTTTGTTTTTGTTTTACCAGGTTCAAATCGATCCATCATCATTTCATTCGATGCCACCTCGCGACCCGGTCATAATAGCTCAAACCATACCTTTACCCATAGTAGATGAAAGGGAGAAATTAATAGAACAAACGATACAACGCCAATGGAAAGAGCCTGTTGTTTCGCCAGGGTATGATATTATTTACAGTATAGGATATGTAAAATATGTTTAACAAATTATACTCACAAGACTCCTGGTTTTTTTTTTTTCGCTCTAATAAAGTTTGCAGAAAGCTACATATACTCGTGAAGAACTGGTAAAGTAGATATACACAAAATGTGTTCAAATAGATTCATATGGATATAGTATTGGATTTCATATCTTGCTCATGCGCTATATTATTACTTTAATCTTCTTTTTGACAGCTTGAATATTCAAAATGTTTCCTATCTGACGATGATAAAAACACAACAACAACATTAATATCAAAAGCAATCCAATGGGTTCAAAGTGTTCCAAGTGCGCTGGTTCGTTATGGAGTTCTCTTGCCTATTCGTCTTGCTTCATTGAGTGCCGCAACAATCGCTTTCTTTGTATCATTACCGATCGCTGTGACATTGGAGAGTAATAAGATGGTGGTAGGTTTAAAAATTGAATGGATTATATAAATAAGAGTGGGGATCTCTAAATCGATTACTGATCTGATATATTTTTTGTGAATGAATCAACCATTGTTATATATAATAGTCAACATTGGTCAAATATTATTGTAAAGGAATATTGTTTTCCTTGGGAACGATTCCTCGTTATCATGGTGATAAACCATGTCTTTCCGAACCTCATGTATTTGTGGTAAATGTTATTAAAGCATGAGGAAAATGATACGCGCGCGCGCGTGTGTGTATGATCAAGAAACTAAAGAAAAAAAATATTGTTTTATTAGGCCAATCATACTTCATACCTTGATTATATTCTTGTGAGTGCGTGCAGTTTTCCAAATGCGGTTGTGATGGCACGCCACGGTGGCGCACTTGGATTTCTTCAAAATAATGGATTAAATTTCTTACATTCAATGACATTTGATCGATCCAATACTGATGAAAGAAAAGATCTTTCTGGACGGTAAGTTGGATGATGGACACTATACTTGATATAAGAAAAGGTATTGAATTTGGTTTAAACTAATGTCTCTTTCTATCTTCTTATTATTAAAAAAGATTAAGGAAACATGTCATGAATCCCACAACATGGCCAAACCCAATGATTATTTTCCCAGAAGGAACTTGTGTCAATAACAAATATTCGATTCGATTTCAAAAAGGTGCTTTCGAACTCGGTGTTAAAGTGTGTCCCGTTGGAATCAAGTAAGAAAAATAGATGGATGACTGAATGGAAAAAACAGTAACAAAATGGATCATAAAGAAAGGTAGTCTAACTTTATTTTTCTTGCAGATATGATCGTCACTGGGGTGATCCATACTGGGATACTCGAAAGGTAAAAAAATATATTTGATTTTCTTTTGTTAATAGGTTATAATAATGGGATCCTTTTTAAACTTATTATTATTATGATGAATAGGGGTTTTTGCATTATGCATTTTATCGAATGACACGATGGGTTACACCGGTTGATATTGTTTATTGTGAGCCACAAAGTTCCAATACAGGTGAAGATGCAGTGAGATATGGTGAACGTGTCAAGGCAGTGATATCCGATGCTATTGATTTAAAGAGTGAAAATTTCAATGGTATGGCCAAAAGAGATTTACTCAAAGTATTAGATGAAAAAGTGTAATTATTGTCACACATGGTTTCAATATTTTGTTTTGTTTTGTTTTGTTTCTATGATTTTTATGAACATTATTATTATCCATCCATAGATGTCATTTTTTTTTGTATATAGCATTTTTGTCTTTTTGTTTTTCTTTCTTTCATATATCCTATCCTTCATTTCATTGATAAATCCCCCCCAAAAAAAGTCATTTTCATATCCTATACTTGTCTCCGTTTCCTTCTATTTTCCCTACTCCAGTACTCAGTTGTTATGAATCTTGTATTAAAAAATAAATGTCATTTAGAAGAGATAATGACGAATTATTGAATAAAATGGGGAACGCTTTGTGTGGACTTTTAAGACTTATATAATTTGTATTTTACAAAAACAAATAGGCTGTCATTCATATATTGGAATACAATATCAGATCGATATAAATAGGATATTCTATACAAAAATAATCTTGTTTGTGTTTTTTAGTGATAAAATAATATGTACTGAAGCTCTGATATCAAAGCAGCATACGTAGAAAAAATATGCTGATTGTATAAGATAGATGATAATAATAACAGTAGTTTATTTCTTCTGCAGTACGTTTTGTCAATATTAATTTTCTGCTTTACGTATGATGTAATGTCTCATATTTTTTATTTATTTAATATCCATCATATAAACTATATAAACACTTGAATTTAGTACGAATGATAACATACAAATTCGTTGAATAATTGCCATGCCAAAAAGTCATGATAAAAAGCCAAGGTATTAAATTATCATGGTGCTAAATTATCAGGATAAAATGTCATGGCGAAATATCACCAAAATATAGTATAGTTTTTCACTTTTTGATCACTAACAATTACTAATAGATGATTTTATAGTTTTGATCTCTTATTTTTTGGTATAGTAAAGCATCTTAAAAAATATATTTTTTGTACATTTTAGTCATTATAATCAATTTATTTGTTTCAATAATTTGTATCTCTGTGAATGTAAACAAAGCGTGTGAAAAATATAAAGTGGTAAATAAAACTAAACTTGATAAAAAATTAAGACCAATAGTAATATGTTTTTTAATATACTGCGAAGTTATGTCGAAGACTACAAAAGGGATAAGTTGAAATACTGAAAGGAATTGAGAATTGTAAAGCCCCAAAAGCACTAAATGTTGACCAATGATAATGTACATGTTATGCATTATGTGTAACAAATGATAACAAAAACCCCTAAAAGTTAGCAATAATAGAAGCACGTAGTTTATTCTTTTTATTAATCTATGAATAATATACTCATAGAAACACTTCAATGAATTGCTAAGGTGGATCAAACTATATAATTTTGCACGAAATGTTTTCTTCTTTTTGTTTGACCCATAAATAGCAGTGGCCAAGCATATTGTCGCGGTATTGGCTGAGCAACAACTGCGAAGATATCCAAAAAAAATATAAATAGGGGTTCAGTTTTTTTCATTGAATTTTTCTTTTTTCAAAAAAAAAATAACACTCACCCTAGCAAACTGGATTTTACTGATCGTTCAAGCCATACCATACTAATCTTAATAAAATACGTTGCATAGTAAACAAAGCGCATACATCTTTATCCAACAGGAAACCAACCATACATGTTACTATAACATGACAACCGATTTTTAGGATCCTTAAAGCTGAAGATCCTTTTTTTACTAATTCCGATGTGTAACTGGTTCACTAAATTTCATCAATGCGGTGCATAAATAACTGTTTTACTACGTTCCTTTTCATCTTGTTCATGCACATCTTCCAAGACCCACAATCTCATAATCCTTCCTACACATTCGATATCTTTCCATAACAAAAGTCTTGGCATATCTAGCATCTTCTAACCAAAGATTATTATTGGTAGTTAATTATAGATTGTTGCTGCGGTAAACTGTTTTTGTTGCGCAACATTTAAAAAAGTATAAAAAGGCGAGATTTTGAATTGAAAAAATGAATTATCCAACATCTCTTCCCTTTCTTCCTCACTTTTATTTTCAAATAAAGCAACTTTCTCTGCCTGGTGCTGTCTGATCAACTCAAGTTCTCCCTAGATCTTATCGTTTCAAGTTCCTTGTTGCTCCTTTAAGTGTTCTCCTCTCTTAGCACTTTGAATTATTTATATTGTATTAGACATAATACAAATATATTTACAAGCATACATAAGCGTTGCCTATCAATAACCCATCCAAAGTTTCTATTAATTGAAAAGTGTTTCCTTCGAACACTTTTATTAAAGCAAATACAACTACTGTTGGTACTTTATAATCCTATCAAGGGTCCAACTCAAATCATTACATTAACAGATATTATTGTTGCTGGTACTCTTCACCAGCTCAATCAATTATACAATACTATTATATAAAAGTAATATCATTCCTGCTGCTCACTTGGTAAATCCATTCAAGAGATCAATAACTCATTTATACAGTTTTACTGTAACAATTAGTCAAGAGCTCCATTCAAACAAATACAAAATTCTATCATATCAAGAGACCAGTTCAAAAAGTCATATAATTCTATCAAAACAAAAAAATATATATCAATACTGGTACTCACTTTATAAAACATATCAAAAACTTTAATTCAAACAATAATACAGGAACTATACCATAACAAATAATATCCTTACTGGTACTCACTTTATTAACATACTATCAAGAGACCAAGTTATTTAAATACAAACTCCTGTCATATATCCAAGAAATAGCATTCCTATTTAAATCTTACTATCAAGAGCTCTATATATCCAATAAATTATACACTTCTACAATATCGTTACTGTTACTCTATTTTCAAATCCAATCCATATCCATCATATACATAACAAAGCCAGTTTTTTGAATAAAAATGGCACCTCAATTCTCAGTAGCTGGGCCACTTGTCACTGATGTTGCCTTTATCACTATACCTACTAGTGAAGGAGGCGCTACGACACAGAAACACATGAAGGATGGCTTGTATGCAATGTTTATGCTTATTTGTAAAAATACATACTTTCGTGTGTATATTCCTCGTACATCAACCTCACTCATGCGTTGGCTTCATGTCAACCATATCAGAAAGGGTTCATTCATTGCCGTTCGAGGTCAACTATCCATTTGTAAATCGCTTTGTCATCGACCTATTCATTCAATCACAGGAGAAAAACTGGCAAGACTCCCAAATAATAAGTATTCTATGGGCCACACATGTGCCAGGCATAGAATGATGAAACATCACTTACGCATCCCACGTACTGCTACTGCTACTACTAGTAGTGGGAAAAGACAAAACTCAAACAGTGGTAGACACCGTCATCATCGTGATCAAAGTAAGAAGCGCCCAAGAGTGGTCCATCTCAAACGTCATTATTTTCTCAGAGCTTTTTCATGGATCAGACCTGGTCTCCAACATCAAGGTGCGAGTGTATTCGATTTGGAGGTTCCCAATGGTATTCATAGTCGCCGTATGATCTTTCATGTCCCTTTTGCATTACAAGATTGGGAAATACAGCAAATGCTTTTGTTTGCCCGGGCCCACCAACGTTTGACGCGTATTATTATTAGAATCATTAAGAATTAACCAACATATTAGTTTGATAACTGTAGGTTTTTTTGTTATTACTATCATGTAATTTCTTTCTTTTTCTGCAGTTTTCAACCATTGCTTTTTTTTTTGTTATCATATCTGTTTATCATTTCCTTTTACTCTTTGTTGTTTCTCTTTGTTCAACACTCATATTATCATATATCTTTTTTGTTCTTATATATCTTTTGAGTATTTTTCTGTTCCATTCTCACTTAAACCTATATAATTATATAAATACCTCTTTTTGTTCTGAAAGGAAGCTGTATGTGCTGGTCATATATAGTTTTCCATACTAATAATAAATCATAAATTTTGAAGTAACATATCAATTTGCCTATTTTTTTTGTTCGTTTAATCTTTACTATAATAACTTTCTTGGGGTTGTTTAAGCAATTTGAGTACACTTAATGTTATTTTTTTCTTTATTAAAATACATAATACTGTATTATTCAATAAACCATGATTAGATCGTATCTGAGACATTGCGTGTTTTTACAACAATTGGGTATTAGAAAAATATTTATTTATATTAGATATTAGAAGGGTGAAGTAAGGGCCTATTATGATTATCGTTCCGCGACATTTGCTTTTAAAGGTAATTTGTGCTCTTTTTAAAAAAAATGATCAAAGAGCGTTGGGGGAGGGAAATGAATTAGTGCAAGTGTAATTGCAATAATTATTTTATATGAGGCTACAATGAATATAGCCACATAAATAATCATACAGTATACGGATCGGATCCATTTTATTGTATATATATATGTGATTTTATACTACTAAAAAATATTAACAATATTATCTTATGATATCATCAGTTGCGATATAATAATAGAATGAAATATACCCTAAGCCAAACAAATATCTAAAATCTATAACAGATAACGTCATTTTTTATTATTATGTTCAAACTATTATAAAAAAGCACACATTTTACTTTACTATGTATTATCTTATGAGTTGAACATTGTAACCGTAACTGTTCCTTTTTTTTTATATAAACTATAAAAAAACATTTAGCTTCACTCTTAAAAATGGTAGATACTATGACACAAGTCATTCTATTTTAATTATGACAATTATCTTAGTGTTCTACGCATTATTTTGTTCACAAGACTGATATTTTATCCCCACGTTTTTGCACTCTTCAAGTTACGTGACATTTTGTTATCAGTAAAAAAAGAGTAGGGTTATAACCAAAATAGGAACTAAAGATATTCTATCGATAATATCGTTTATATATCAATTTTTTTCAAATGGTCCACATATGATAATGAAGAAGGATATTTTTTCTTCCTTATTATTCTATTGAAGTGAAAAAAGTATATAGCAAGATGTTATAATAATAACGACAAAAGTATTGTTTTCTTATTCAAATATGGTAAAACTCGACATAATTGGTACATTTGAGAGTGAATCATCTGTTGATTTTACAAGTACATATATTTTTATTTACCATATTTCAATGTTAATATTTGCATAGTGAAAGAGGAAGAGAAAAAAAAAGAGATAAGAAAAAGGGTCATTCCCGCATGCAATCAAGAAAAGGAATTTTTTTCAGTGGTTTTGAATGGCTAATAGCGTGAGAAAACTGAGTAGTTCGATTTCTCTATCTTTTAAATGTACCGCTCCAACGCAAATACCTTTATATAGTAACTATTATAAACCTTTTCACCTCCTAAAATCCTTTTTTCTTTCTTTCTTCCTTTTATAAACTAAACTTCTTTTTTTTTTCTCTTTTGAACGGAATGGAGCCAGCTTCTAATGGTCATAGCGTCATTTACAACAGTGCAGCTGTTGAACATCAGCTCCATGCTGATCGTAACGAAATGGTCGCACCAGGTATTTTAAAGAAACGTCATTTCAAGAAATTTATATAAAAAATGATTATGTATACGTGGAGAAAAAGACCATATAGAGAAAATAAAAAGATAATCAAACTAACGTTTATTTTTGGAACCTGGAAAGACTTTTCCCGAGTTCTTGTCATTTATACAGGAGGTACAATTGGTATGAAACATACAACTGAACATGGTTACGTTCCAGTAAGTAATATAAAAAATGATCATCCAATCCATGATGATGATCACTATTCATATTTGAACCTCTTTTTTTTTAAAAAATATCTTTACTAATAATTCATTGTTTTTAACATCCACCAATTCCCGTTTTCTGTAAAAAACACAGCTGCCAAATTATTTTGCAAAGACACTTGCCAAAGTAGAACGATTTCATGATCCCATGCATTCCCGTGCACCATCTCCGACTGAAGAAGAGCGGCGTTTCGGTTCATTTACCAATACCGTTCGTACCACCGCTGGGAAAGAGATCGATCTTCATGAAATGCCAAGTCTGATTACACCTGTAAGTTTATATGGTAAACGAATCAGGTAAATACGATTATACTTTATATTGAAATGAAACAATTCAAAAATATAGCCATATACTAAAATGAAACATACAGATATTCAATTCTTGAATATGATCCATTATTGGATTCTTGTAATATGACAATGGATGGTAAGGCAAAAAAGATACATCGATCATGGTTTTTAATTTATCAATATGTACTAAACTATTGGGATTCAATGGTTAGATTGGGTACGCATTGCTTGTGATATCGAGGCCAATTATGAATACTTTGACGCGTTTATTGTACTTCACGGAACCGACACTATGGCTTACACAGCAAGTGCACTTAGTTTTCTATTAGAAAGTCTCGGGTAAAATATACGCAATTCTTATGTTTTTTATTGTGACGAATAGGTATCCATCGGTTCTAATGGCATATAGGAATACCTTTATAATTCTGAATTAATAGCAAGACGGTTATTATTACTGGGTCCCAAGTACCACTGACGGAAGTACGAAATGACGCCGTGGATAACTTATTGGATTCACTTACAATTGCAGGCCACTTCTTGATCCCTGAAGTGTGTCTTTATTTCAATCAAAAATTATACCGAGGCAACCGAACAAGCAAAATCAGTGCAGTAGATTTTGATGCATTTGATTCTCCCAATTTACCAGCCCTTGTTGAATTAGGCATTGATATTCGTAAGTATGAGGGTTTATTTTTTTTTTTTGGATAGTAGGTTGTGGAGGAAAAATCATTCCTGATTTCCCCAAAAAATCCCACGATTTTCAAAGCTGAACCTTATTTTTTTTTTTATTTTGTTTGTTTATGATTTAAAAAAAAGATGTCAAATGGCCATTGATACTCCGTCCAACCCAAATCACCAAATTTCGCACACACAAGACCTTGAACCGTAATGTTGCTACGTTAAGATTGTTCCCAGGTATTAACGAAAGTACGGTACGTGCATTTTTAGCACCTCATATTCAAGGGGTTGTTTTGGAAACCTATGGCGCAGGCAATGCACCGGCCCGCCCCGATTTATTAGCAGCACTCAAAGAAGCATGTGATCGGGGTGTTGTTATTGTCAACTGTACACAATGTCGTAAAGGTCTTGTCACGGATTCTTACGCTACTGGACGACAATTAGCCGCTATAGGTGTAGTGGCAGGTGCTGATATGACACCTGAATGTGCATTGACCAAACTCTCCTATTTACTCGGCAAGAAATCCGCCAATCCAAACACTGTCCGGCGATTAATGACCCAAAGTATTCGAGGTGAATTAACGGTCCGTACAGAACAGCCCAAATTCAGTGCCATGAACAATCGAGCCCATCTTTTGATTGATCTTTTAGCAGCTTGTGGCAAAAAGACAAATGGATGTTTATCAGGAGATTTAACAGAAGAACGAGATGGAGAACAAACCGTGATACCCTCAGAAGAACAAGTGATGGCTGAAAGAGCCTTGTTACCCTTTTTATTATGTTCGGCCGCTATTAGTAATGATTTGGAAGGCATCAAACAATTGTATGATTTGGTGAATCTCAATTGTGTGGACTATGAAGGAAGAAGCCCATTGCATGTCGCCAGTCGTGAAGGTCATACAGAAATCATTGAATTTTTATTATTACATGGTGCCTCGATTCATATTCGTGATCGATTGGGTCACACTCCCTTATTTGTTGCAGTCGCAGAAAAACGAGCCAATGTAGTCACAATACTTCGTGCTGCAGGGGCTCATTTGGCAGAAACGGAACGTAGAGATTTGGGATTGTTATGGCTGAGAGCCGTGGCGGAAGGTGATATGAAATTTGTTCAAATCAGTATGGATGCTGGTTGGCAAGTGAATTGGGAAGATCCTGTAGAAGAGTCCCGCGCCTTGGATGTGGCCATTGCACATGGCCGTGTGGCAATGGTTCAATATCTTTTGGAACAACCTGATATCAATATCCATTTAATGGATCGATGGGGTCATTCACCCATGGACAAGTTGGATTGGAAAGGATTACAAGAAAAAATACCACTTGAAGTGATTGATGAAATGAAACAATTGTTACAAAAAAAGCAATTCGAGGAACAAAAGTAATATAATATTTTTATTAAACACAACCAATCCCATTTAAATTATAATATTTCAATAAATAGAAAAAAATAAAATTAATTTCTTTATTTTGTATTACCTTATGCATTGTTTTTGCACTACCTTGGATGGCTAAGTCGCTTTGCATTTCATGACTCCCTTCGCTGAGTTTTCTTATGAAGATATTCTTGTATGTAATGAAGTTGTTGCGAGATATCCATCACCTTCATACTGCTGTTATAAAGCATTGATACAAGCGGCTGTTACATATATCATCTTTTCCCCTGAGACCAGTATTGAATTTCATGTAAGAATTCTCAGCATTGTGATTACTGTCAGAACATCTTAGCAATAAGTAGTAAGTAGAGATATGATTTTATTCCCTAATGAATAGATCAAATTGATTCACTGTTTTGATCTTGGTTCGTGGCTATATTCAATAGTCGAATTAAGGCTCTTATTTAGGCATTCTGACATTTAAAGAGCTGATAGAAATAAACCATAGGGAAGGGGCCGCAAATTTATTGGGAAGGAGAGAAAAATACCACTTCATCCCGATGGTGACGTTGAAGACTATCTATATTATATATTGGACAAGGTCAGGATTTAAAAAATATGCTGTTAATGGTAATAATATCAGTCAATGGCACATAGTATAAAGCAACACAAGGAGAAGAGACTTTCTCCTTCTTCTTTAGTCATTCTCGTTGTATTTTTCTTTGCACATCATGTAACTATTGAATTGTCTCTTAATTAAAATACAAAAAGGATAAGAGTCGAGGAGAGGAGTTGTCTCTTCTGTTTTCAATTCACATCACTTGTGCTATATTCTTTAGTAGCATTTTATAGGTGCGATTGTTACCTAGTATATTTATAATCAAGGAAGAATGACAAAAAATATATACACTGATAGCAGGCAGTAACCATCAATGCGTATGATACAACCAGGAGTATTTTTAATTTAACACCAAGTATGCTATTATTGTCTCCTGAAATTGACACTGCCAATAAAGTGATTGCATTATACTACAACTATAAAAGACAATGATCAAAACTACGAAGTTGAGTATCCTTGATGTATGAATTATGATGTGAATTAGCCTACTTGAATATGCATAGTCTGAATATAATAAACGTTTATTCTTCAAAATAAATACATAAAATAAGCGCGTCAAAGATTAACTAAAAAAGTAAGGCGCGGTTTTTTTATAATTCAACGCGTGCTATATCGTACATGTTTATCGTATTTTCTTTATATAAACTTGATACGTTCATCACAGTCGACCCAATCCCGACAAAGATAGACGGTGTTTGTGTCCTTGAAGGCTACTATTTTAGTGACATAGATCGAGATATTTAAAAATAAAAACAAGTCAAAATCTGAAAAATATTCGGTAACCTAATTATTTTTTTGTTTTTTTTTTTTTACAAACCCGAAAGAAAAAAGCTTCTGTTTTCTCTATTACTGCTCTTTCTTTTTTTCCCTTTATATTTTTGGCACCCCCCTTTTTTTTTCTACTATTCTCGCAACAACGCTTCACAACAAAATAACCACCCCACTCCCACCATTCCAATACCATTTGTGTAAAAGGATGCCGGCATCCCCATTGACTTCTCGTCTAAGCAATGGCACAATACCCGACATATCAACTACTACAACAACCACTGCTACCATAGTCACCAAAATGAACTCTAGTAGTAGTCATGACAACAATAACAATAATAACAAGAACGACGAGACCATGAACGAAAACGAACATGAGAAATTAAGTCAAGTCTTATTAGAAACAGCAGACCAAGAAAATGTCACCATGATACGTTGTCCTACTACAAGTTCAGCTTCATCACCACCCCAATCTGACGATTATAATGACAATAGTTCAGATACACTCAGTCATAATACAGATACTTTGTCGGCCGATTCGTGTGATTCATTCTGCACCACACAACAATATCCATCATCTGAATCAAAAGAGGAATTAGTGACATTGGATTATTACTTGTCATCCCCCACGTGTGCATCCACTGTCATCACATTGGATCGAATATATCAAGATAACTTGAGTGTTGAAATGCTTTCTTTATTTGAAGTATGTGTTATAAAGGAGAAGGGGAAAGGGAGGGAAAACAAAACCATATGAATTATCCATTGTAACACCTAGTGTACTACAATCTTATATACATGATTTTTTTTAACAATAACAACTACATAAATGAATTTAGGAACTATTACCAACACGCGAGAGTTATGAACGTCGTATGGGACTTGTACGAAAAATTGAACGATTATTAAACACTGAATGGCCAAACAAAGATATTCGAGTACATTTATTTGGGTACATAATATATATTTATATGTCAACGATAATATTTAATTAGTTGCAAAAAAAAAAAAAAAACCAATAATTTATTATTGTGTGATCTATAATATATTACGGGTCTATTCACCAAATAAGCAATATTTTTATTTATTATTTGATTACTACTACTTCTTTTTTTTATAGATCATCAGTGAATGACCTTGGTACTAGCCAATCCGATGTTGATTTATGTATTACCACACCTTGGAATGGTCTGCGTAACGTTCGAATACTGGCAAAGATGTTTAAACGATGCAAGTGGTTTTATTTTTTATAATTTTATAATTTTATATTTTGGGGGAGCACAAGGTTTAATGCAGAACATCTTTACTAAATTTGAAAAATTGTAATAAAATCCACTCTTTTAACAGGTAGTATGCAACACGTGGTATGTGTTCCGCGTGCTAAAGTTCCCATTGTGCGTTTATCTGACCCAGAATCGTAAGTCTTATTCTCTCATAATAATTAATAATAATGATATTATTAGTAGGATGTGATATTGTCATTGGGAAATTGGGTTGAATTAATAGAGGAGACTGTGTGCCTTAATTTTCATTTTGGTCAATAACAACTATTTTTCATCCATTTAGCGGACTAGCATGTGACATTAACGTCAACAATACACTAGCACTACAAAATACTAAAATGATCAAGACTTATGTTGCACTTGATCCACGTGTACGACCATTTATCATGATCATTAAACATTGGACCAAACAACGTCGATTAAATGATGCAGGTAAATTGAGACGAGATTCATGGGATATATGAGGAGAAGAAACCAGGAAATTTACAATGATGATGATAACACGGAGAGAAGTGGATCCAAATTTTTTTATTTGATTTTGACATATAAATCTATCTATCTAGCCAATGGAGGAACTTTATCAACGTATACCTGGACATGTATGGTTATTAACTTTTTACAAATGCGAGAACCACCGATTTTACCAGTATTACATCAATTAGCGGACGAAAAAGATTCTAATAACAATAATAACGACGAGAATAATGACGAAAATGAATCATCATTTTGTATGGATGTGGATCGATTACGGGGGTTTGGTGATGCCAATTTTGAAAGTTTAGGAGGATTATTATTTGGATTTTTCAGACGATATGCCCACGAATTTGATTATGAGGAACAAGTCGTCTCTGTTCGACATGGACAGTATTTGACAAAGGCAGAAAAGGGATGGGATGTAGGACGAAATCAATCCAGTTTGTGTGTGGAAGAGCCTTTCAATGTATCACGGAATTTGGGTAATTCGGCAGATCAAGCTTCTGTTCAAGGTTTATTAGTTGAATTTCGTCGTGCATGTCATTTATTAGCAGCAGGCGCATCTCTTGATCTTGTGTGCGAAGCATATGTTCCCATGACATTATCACCTACACCACAAGCTCGACCACTACCATCTTTATCGAATCCGTCTTTACTTGAAGAACAACCACCACAACCACAACAACTGATATCGGATCCATCCTCATCTTTATCTCATTCAATGTTACCTCCACAACCATCGCAATTACAACCACCACCTCACATGACACATAACAATGCAAGACGAATGACACATCCAACAATTCAACCCTCCTCTTTACCAGCCCCATTACCATCTGTTGTATTACCTATTCATCCACATTCTACCAATACGTCCGCTTCCATTGATTCATCTTCATTACATCATCCACATGATCGACATCGATCACCAGAAACTATTTTTATCCATCCATCATCCATATCTACGACAACACCTTCTCCTTCCAACAAAAGCAACAATAATCATCATCATCCATCTTCTTCTTCTCCTTATTTACAACCCATTCATATGGAAGGACCAGCGACATTTCGACCCTGCTTCAATTCTACCTCGTCCTCTTCGTCTTCACCGTATCACTCTCCATCTTTGCCACCTTCTTCTGTTGTATCGGGGTACCGAGTACGTAATATGCGCCACAGTAGTCATCCACTCACGTGTTGTACAGCTGCAGCGTCTGTGCCTGGCATGTCTGCACCTATTGCCATAACTATTGCACTACCACCACCCACATCATCTCCTTATGTGAATACACTTCAACAACATCACCCTACCAATAATAAAAAGACACCCCACAGTGGTGGTGATACTCGTACGGTGGATAGTATATTGGCTCGTTATTCGAATAAGCCACCATTACCACCATCGTCTCGATCAAGGGGAGGGTCAACTGATTATAGTATCAGTATGAATGGTGGTATGACACCACCTCCCCTTCATCATCGACGGAGTAGTGCAGCAAGTAGTAGTAAAGGATCCAATCGACGTATGTCTCGTCAATCCAGTATTGATTGGCCATCAATTTCACCTACTTCATCAGCTACCTTAGAATTGGCAAGACAACAGAAACAACAGCAGCAGCAAAATCGACGTCGACGGTGGTCTACTGTTAAGCATGATCCAACACCTGTTACGAAAAAGACAATGGCTGATGTGATCAAGGAACAGCATCAAGAAGAGCGAGTTTCTAATTCTTATCAAAAGAGTTCTCAGCAACAATCACAACCACAGCAGCAGCAAAAACATCGAAGTAGACATCGACCTAAAGCATCTTCTTCCTCATCGAATCATCATGGTGGAGGACGACATCGAAAGAAACATAACAACAACAACTCTAATAATAATTCTAATTCTAATAATTCTAATAACACGTCGAGCAATAACACCAAGTCGCGACATTAATTTAAGGCATCGCATATTTATAAATATTATAAAAAAATGTATAGAAAACCCCACAACCTCAAGTTCCTTTTTTTATTTTTTATTTTTACTTCTTTTTTTCCCTTTTTCTCAATAGTTTGTAAGTTTTTATTTTTTTTATTATACAAATGTATACCAATCAGATTGTACATCAAACATTTTTACACACACAACACTACACTCAATTCACACACTAGCACATAACAACTCAATAAAAAAAATTGTATATGACCTGTTATTTATATTTTTATATATTATTGATTTATTTATATAAATTTCAACTTTGAAAAAAAAAGAATTGGATATGGAATAATAATTTATTATTTTATGATGGGGTTATATATATGTTTATATTACATGGAAGAAGAAAGAATATAAGTAAAGAACTATCTATAGGATTATAGTGATGATGAAGTAGTAGAACCAGCCGATGAACCCACTGATATCCGTTCCCATTCATGTTGTTTGTGTTCATCCATCTTGGCTAATAATGCTTCAGCTTTACGAATCAATGCCTTGCGTTCTTTTCGTATTGACTTGTCTCCATTGGATTCAATACCATCAATTTGTAACATGACCCGCATTACTTCGTCTTCCAAACCAAGAAATTGTCGATTATCGGGGCTAATGGCTGTTACTTCACCACTTTTGATACTGGCATCATCTTGATCATGTTCAAATTGTAACTTGGTTCTTGGAATCGTTGATGCTTGTTTTTCACTGAGTTGTGCTAATTGTTCACCCAACATTTCAAGTTGTAAAAATTTGGTGGCAGTTTCGTTATCATCTTGTTCTTGTTCTTCATCGGATGTGGTTGCATCAGAAACGTGTTCCCATACTTCTTCAGTAGTTTCATTAACTTGTTTTGATGAGGATGGTTCCATAGACTCGTCGTTGTCACCAAAGAGGAATTCAATAGCATAACCAAGAGAAGATTCACTATCAGATTGTTCTTGTTCTTGTTCAATTTCCATTTCTTCTTGTTCATCATTAGCAGCAACTAATTCTTCTTCTTCGTCATGTTCTTCATCAGATTGAGATTCTTGTTCCTCCTTTTGTTGCAAAATGATTTGGACAGTAGGTTGAGGTTCTTCTTGTTGTTCTTCAGGACCATCAATGGGAATAGATCGAGAATCAGTAGTCGAGGGTTGTTCTTGTTCATTCATTTCAACATCTTCTTGTTGGTCATCACCAAATAAAAATGCAAACAAAGGATGTTGTTGTTGTTGTTGTTGTCGATCAAGTCTTGGACGTTTTTGTTCACGAGCGATTAATTCTTCAAACAATTGACGACGATACAATGCAGCTTCAGCTTCTTCTTGCTGTTGTTGACGAAGGCGTTCTTGTTGTTGTTGACGATAAGCCATATATTCACGTTGGCGACGTAGTTTTTCTTGTTCTTGTTGTTGCCGGCGACGTTGCAAAAGTTCTTGTTGACGTTGTTGTTGTTTCAATTGACGCATTCTTTCTTGTTCTTTTTGTTGTTGCAATCTTGCGGCTTGTTGTTGTTTTTGTTGATCTTGTCGTCTTTCTTGTTCAATCAGTTGTTGCAAATAATGGATCTTGATGGCTTCTTCGGCTTCTTGTCTTTTTTGAAGATAACGTCTTCTTGCTTCTTGTTCTTCTTTTTGACGTAATTGTTGATACAATTGATGACGACGGATTTGTTCTTGTTGTTCTTGAAGATAAGCAGATCGTTGACGACGAGAGACTTGATCGTTAAATAGGATGAGATCAAGATCATCATATTGAGATTGCTGTTGTGGAAAGTAATACATGGGAGCAGCACTGGTACGTTGATGAGGTTGATGGAAAGAAGAGAAATCGTTCAACAAGTGAAAAGGATCTTGTCGTTGTTGGGGTTGTTGGTTAAAAAGATAAGCAGGCAAGTGAATTTCCATAGTGAGCAATAAAAAAGGTTGTTTTTGTTGATAACTTGTGTAAATGGTAATCAAGTTTGTGTGTGTAAAAGTAAAAGTTGGTTATTGAATGAAAAAAAAAATTAGGACCTTGTCAAGTGGTTTGGTATTTATACATTTCTAAAATTTCATGCCCGCAGTCAACGTTCATCATTGTTAAGCTTTGCCAGAAGCTTCCTGTATGTGTTGGTAAATTTTGGGATTTGCTGGTGTTCACTCGAATTTTCCATTCTATTTTTGGAAATCCGATTACCATAAAGATTTTCGATTGCGTTATGCTGATTAATTTTTCTTGGACGCTTGCTGAATAATTAATTAATCAGGGTGTAATAACAATAAGAATCCTCTCGATAATTTTTTATTATTCAAAACCCATCTTTATTTTGTTGTTTACGTATACTAGCTTACGTGTATGTTTCATAATACGTATTAATTTTGAACAATTTACGTTGTTTATCGTGATTGTTAGTATAAGCGTGTCATGTTACCTATGTAAACAAAAAACATATATGCTGCCTGTCAAAAATTATTTTATCTCATCGGCTTTCCTTTTCTATCAAGTTGATGCCATAAGCTATAACAACCCACTTCATAAAATTTTATAATCATTATAAATTCAATGGAATAAAGTCATAAATATTTTATTGATTATTTATTTTCATACTGATGTACTCTTAACTAGCCAAGAAGTATAATTATTTATGAAGAATGAGAAAGATGTAGTTACAAGGAAAAGAAATGAAGGATTATATTAAGTTGCCTTGGACATGACTAACAAATAAATGTTATGTCTATGATATTGCCAAACCATATCCCACTCTATTTTTATTTCCAATAACATAATCAAATATATAATAATATAGGAGAATCCTATTCGAATTCTTATTATCCAGTGCCTATCCTATGACTTGTTTCGTTTAATGAGTTCCATCCAGATCCTTCCATCGAATCGGTATTCGTGTCATAACTCGATATGGTATATGAATAAAATGGCTTTCGATGATGAAAATAGCACTGATGCTCATTTGTCTCGGCAAAATGTTCCATTGCATTCTGCTTTACAAATCCTCATTAATAACTCATCCGTAATTCGTATAGTCGAAAAAACACAGAGCTGTAGATGAATGATTTGTTTCATATGGAAAAGAGAAAGAGAATAAACCAAACTCTCTTAATAGTGTTATCGTATTCTTCGTGCGCGTCGATGATTTCCTTTCTCAAATGCAAGTCTTGTAAATTTTAATATGGATCCTTGAGAAATACCAAGTTGGCTCACTGCAGCATTATCGTTCAAAAGTCGTTGCCCATTAAATATAAGACAATGCGATCGCCAAATATATTTCCTAAAAAATTCCAATCGATATGAGTTGCATCAGTAACTCGTCCAAAAAAGGGGAGGGGGAATATATATGTTTTTCTTACCAGCTAATCTTTGTATGGCTTCTACTTGTGTTTTTATGATCAACAGCAGTTTGAATCAAACGTTTAATATCATGGACCTTAGAGGCCTGACGTACTACAATAGCTATTTTTTTTAAAAAAAAGGAGGAATGAGTTATATATATATATTTGTAACTATGATATTAATACATACACAAAGAATCAAGCGGGCCACGATCAATGGTGATACGATAAGCGCGTCCTTCTTCAATTGCAATGAGTGTATCGACTTGATCAATAGTAGGTGATGATTGTATATCATTCAACAATTCATCTTTTAATAATGATTCAAGTCTTTCTTTTAATTGTTGTTCAAACGCGTCTTGTTGTATTGTTGATATTGTTGGTTCAGTCATTGGGAAAAAAAGTATGTTACGAAAAAAGTAACCAGAAAAAAAATTGCAACGTCACGTAGTAGAATAAAGCTGCATTGACGCGTCTCTTGTTTCAAGCTTCTTTTTTTTTCCCCACCCTCACCACCGAAAAAATAATAATAAAATAACAAAAGGGTTGCTATCAAAGCAACAATCAGTTATATCTATTTTTTTTTTCACTCGCAAATACCCTCCTCCCCACCCTTATTTTTTTTTTTTTTTTTTACCTTTTTCCTCTATAACAAAAAGTTTTTTTATGAACACGAAATAATGACACAACAACCACAAACTAGAGTCATCCCTCTCACATGTTCAGGTCATACACGGCCTGTCGTTGATTTACAATTTTCAACAATGACGACTGATAAAAAATATTATTTGATTTCTGCATGCAAAGGTATCCATCTCTCTTTTTAAAAAAAGCATCCATGGAGGACATTGAATGAGGAGTCATACGATTTTGTCAAAAAAAGAGTTTGACACACACATACACACACCTATATATATTTATCACTCATAACAAAATTGATAAATAACCAATAACTTAATTAGATGGAAATCCTATGCTTCGAGACGGTCAAACGGGTGATTGGATTGGCACATTTTTGGGACACAAGGGAGCCGTATGGAGTGCGCGCCTTTCCAAAGAAGCGCATCGAGCAGTGACGGGATCAGCTGATTTTACAGCCAAAGTATGGGACACATTCACGGGTCAAGAAATGCATTCATTTGCCCATCAGCATATTGTCCGTGCTGTCAACTTTAGTCCCGATGGTACCAAGATTGTGACAGGTGGACAAGAAAAGAAATTGCGTATTTTTGACTTGTATCGACCCGATGCATTACCTATGGAAGCAGATGATCACTCTGGTACAATCAAGACGGTGCTTTGGCACCCGACCCAAAATATCATCATGAGTGGTGGTGAGGATGGCATTATTCGGGTGAGGGATTTGCGAGTCATGCGTGAAATTGCTGCTTTGCCTGCTGGTGGTCCCGTCTCTTCCATGACTTTATCCAATAATGGCAATTTGGTATGTTGGACGGCGGATAACAAGGCTTGTTTTTGGTCTTTGGAACAGTAAGTTTTGTTTTTCTATTTTGCTGGTCTGTGCATGTATCCTACCTGCAAAGGAGGAGGGGGAGATCGTCATTCCCCTTGTGATGATATTGTGCATTTTGGGCACTAAAAGGATGGTGTTGATGACGATATTGATAAAAAAACTTAAATTATAATTATAGTGGATTGACTCCATCTGAGGATAATATTATGATGCATACCATGCCAAGAAGTGTATCATCGATTGCTTTACATACTAGTGGCGATAAATTTGTCGTTGGTAGTGATTCGGATCCTTGGGTACGAATTTATGATGCATTATCAGCCAAAGAACTCGGTATGTTCCGAAATGTATATTAACAGAGAGAACAATCAGATGAATGCATGATATTTATTTAAAGTTAATCGATTTCATCTAAATTTTGATTAGAGGTTCACAAGGGACATCATGGATCGATTCATGCTGTTAGTTATAGTCCCGATGGTGAAGTTTATGCTACGGGATCAGGTAAATAAAATAATGATAATAAGAGAAATCTTAAAAAAAGGGAGATAAAGTTTCTTTTTTACTGATAATGTGTCTTTATATTTTTATTTATATCAGAGGATGGAACGATTCGATTATGGCAATCAGATCCTAGTAAATCTTATGGTCTTTGGCAAAAGATCAGAGATTCAGAATAAAATAATAAAAATAATATCCCCCAATTTGCATATAACAACAAAATGACAGCCATATACTCCTCTGCTCTACGTTTCTCTTGTGACGATGATGATGACGATGACGATGATAATAATAATATAATATATGTATAATCACTGTTTTAAAAAAAATACTAAAAGGTTTCGGAGCTTCTTGTAATTATGTCATACCTTTGAGTTCCCATGGCCTCTTAACCTCTTTTATAACAAAACTCATCTGGTTACTGCTGCTGTTACTGCTGCTGCCCAAAAAAAAAAATAAAAAAACCACAAGTATCTTTTTTTTTTGGCATGTATTTTTCTCGTTGTGTTTGTTGGGTGCTCGGATCACAAACATTGAAAGTATAATACTAATTTTTTTTTTTGATCACTAATATAACAAATATGTATAATAATGCAATATCTCTTTATCCTTTTTTATTTTTATTTATAAATGTTTTGCCTTAAAGATGTGTGTCTTATATATATTATCGGACTATGGGTATTACACAACATTAGCGAATAATTATGCCTTTTTTTATAAAACGAAAATTTGTTTCACATGTCATGGAAGGGAGACTTTATTAAGCTGTAAACGAGAAATAAGGGTCGGAGAGGGTTTATTCTATTATTATTACTATTATCCTTTACGCTCTGTTACCCAAAAAACCCATTGAAGAGTCCATAAAAGGAAATCGCTGCTATAGGGAATAGCCGGAGGACCTCTTTCCCGATCTGCTCCGATTGAGGAAGTAGGCCCGTGATGCAAAAGAACGATTTTGCGGGGGAGTGCGAACCTCCATCACTCATATCCGCTTATACGAAAACACAAAAATAAGGTACCCTGCTCTCCGCTGGCTGCTTCCGAGGAATTGTTGATCAAATTTCACGCGCTTGGATCATTCACTTACGAAAGGTAAGGAAAAAAAACATATATATATAGAGGCTAATTGTGTCTTCTTTTATCTTCTTTAACTTATTTTATTTAACTTTATCTTTTTTTTTAAAAAATGGTTGCTTCTCCCAGACCTGGATCTCCTTTCGGCCGCCCCTCAAGCTCTGCCTCCCGTACTAAGGTTGAGGAAGATTTGCACGAATATGCTGGTATTGACTACGACAAGGTATTGCATTTATCTACTTAGTGATATTTATATATAAACAAATATGCAATTATAATTCAATGATGCATATATATATGTAATTCATCATAAAACTCACATATTTCTTTGCATAATGTTAAATAGGTCACTATCAAGCGTAACCCTTCCGTCGCTGTTCTTTACGAAGAAGCTTTGACTTATGAAGAAGGTACCGTCATCTCTTCTGCTGGTGCTCTCTGTGCCTACTCTGGCAAGAAGACTGGTCGTTCCCCCAAGGACAAGCGTATTGTCCGTGAAGAAACTTCCGACAAGGATATCTGGTGGGGTCCTGTCAACACTCCTCTTGACGAAAAGGTCTTTTTGATCAACCGTGAACGTGCCATTGATTACCTCAACACCCGTCCTCGTTTGTACGTCTTTGACGGTTTCGCTGGTTGGGATCCCAAGTACCGCAAGAAGGTCCGTGTCGTCGCTTCCCGCGCTTACCACTTGTTGTTCATGCGCAACATGTTGATCCGTCCTACTGAAGAAGAATTAGAAAACTTTGGTACTCCTGATTTCACCATTTTCAACGCTGGTGAATTCCCTGCTAACCGTTATACCACTGGTATGACCTCTACCACCTCCGTTTCCATTAACTTCAAGCGCAACGAAATGGTCATCTTGGGTACTCAATATGCCGGTGAAATGAAGAAGGGTATCTTCAGTGTCATGCACTACCTTATGCCCAAGGCTGGTGTCTTGTCTTTGCACTCTTCCGCCAACGAAGGTCCCGATGGTGATGTCTCTCTCTTCTTCGGTTTGTCCGGTACTGGCAAGACTACTCTTTCCGCTGATCCTAAGCGTGCCTTGATCGGTGATGACGAACACTGTTGGTCTGACTCTGGTGTCTTCAACATTGAAGGTGGTTGTTACGCCAAGTGTATCGATTTGTCTGGTGAAAAGGAACCTGATATTTTCAACGCTATCAAGTTCGGTTCCGTTTTGGAAAACGTTGTCTTGGATGAAGAATCCCGTGTTGTCGATTACTCTGACGATTTCTTGACCGAAAACACTCGTGCTTCTTACCCCATCTGTAAGTATTCTATTATACATTCATGTCTATATTTTTTATGATGGATTGGTTTTCGATCGGGGCTTCCGCGGATTGGGATTGGAAATCATCTAGTGAATAGGAAGGAGCGGAAATCCAAAATCTATTTGGTGATGTGATTACTGTGCCCGTGTGGGGGAAGGAAATGGAAGGAAAAATTGGATTTGGAAATGGCGCGTGTTTCTGTCGGAAGAAAAAATTTTTTTTTAATGGTGTTAAAATAGGCATTTGGATTGTGGGGTAAAAAAAAAATTATAGTTTCAAAGGAAGAAGTATTTTTCTAACTCCAATGCCTTTTCATTATAATAGATCACATTCCTAACGCCAAGATCCCTTGTATTGGTGGTCACCCCAAGAACATCATCTTGTTGACCTGTGATGCTTTCGGTGTCTTGCCTCCTGTCTCCAAGTTGACTCCTGAACAAGCCATGTACCACTTTATCTCTGGTTACACCACCAAGGTTCCCGGTACTGAAGATGGTATTGTCGAACCCCAAGCTACCTTCTCTGCCTGTTTCGGTGCTCCCTTCTTGGTCTTGCATCCTCAACGTTATGCTACCATGTTGGCTGAAAAGATGTCTCAACACAAGGCTAACGCTTGGTTGATCAACACTGGTTGGATCGGTGGTAAGGCTGGCGTTGCCAAGCGTTGCCCATTGAAGTACACTCGTGCTATCTTGGATGCTATCCACTCTGGTGAATTGTCTCAAGCCGAATTCGAAAACTACGATGTCTTCAACTTGAAGGTCCCCAAGAAGGTCAGCAACGTTCCTGATGAAATGTTAGATCCTCGCAAGGTCTGGATGGGTACCCCCGAAGAATTCACCACCTCTCTTAACAGCGTCGCTACCATGTTCACTGAAAACTTCAAGACTTTCGCTGAAGGTGCCACTGCTGAAACCATTGCTGCTGGTCCTCAATTGTAAAATGTTTCATTTTTATATAACATACTACATTAACAACCTCATATTTTTACCCTTTCTATTATCCATTTTCCCTTAACATGAACATCATCTTTATTTCGACCTAAAACATTCTCCTCCATATTCTTAAAATCCGATCACAAACACATTTACTATCATATCTTAAAAAAGTCATCATTTTTGTGTATAGTCATTCTTCCAAAAAACAAAAAATAATCCCTTCATTGTCATAATTAATTTAGACCTGATCCAAGATATCTTTTTTTTTTAATGAAAATAAACTCGATCATGTGTTTATCTATCTTAAATCATTATACTTTTTTGTTCCTTTCTGTTTCTTTATTTTTCTTACGTATGATCATCGATACGATTGTTCAAAGTGAATTGCAAATATTACAATGACAATATCACTACTCACTTTTTGCCAAGATATAATGATAGACTCTATTATACACTCACCCACCATGCGACATTTTCGGTTGAATGATAATATAAATGATTTATTTTGACAATTGTGTTGTACCACATGGGCTAACTATCTTTCTTTTTCACCCCATGATTTGTTATTATAGCCTAGTACCTTTCCGCGGAACACTCAATTGAACCCATGGATGATGATATAAATGAGGAAAAGGGGGATCGTTCGGTCCGGATTGCACAAAAGCATTTTCTAAATTTTGTGATGGGTAATACGTAAACCGTAGCATTAATTTTGAAGGGATAAAAATAGTTCTGTCTGTTGGGGTTGTTGAGATGATTCTTTTTTTTTTTTCCCACAATAAAACATCCTATATCAAATATAACAATGATACCATTTTGTACAACGTCAGGGAAGGATATATCTCTTGCATGAAAATGTATTATAGATGCTTTCTTGTGGTCATGTCTATATTATACATGAAAATGGTTGATGTTCCGTTATTGTGTTGTACTTATAGAAATAAAATTTTTTACTTTTGGTAAATGAAATGAATCGAGTCAGTATATAGAAGTGTTCTACATGGAATCATTTTAATGATCTTTTTTACACATGGATCCTTTAATAGTAATAAAGAGAGGATAGCATTCGTGCATTTTATATAGGATTGAAAGAAAGTCTTCAATTAAAATCCAATGAAATAGTACCATAAATTCCTATTAACTTGTTCAGTTCCCCGCGGATGAACTTATTACAAAGTATCTCTGAAAGTGACGTGTATAAAAAAATATTTGCTATGGTGTACATGCTGTGTACTGGTTACATTATAATATGCATAAAGCTTCATTGTTTGACCCCTTTACTTTATCTATTTTTTTTTTTTGGTATAACGCCACACTCAAAGAAAAACGACTCTCCATGTTCAATTGTCAATTGCCTTACTCACTTTGACTAGAGGTAATCTTGCTCGAATAACAACAGTATCGTTTGAATCCAATCGTAACATATTATAAGTGACATATGCCATATTCTAAAAAGTATGTCTATTTTACATGTATCACAGTTGTTGCTCCTTGTGTCTGATTAACATATATAAAAAGGGATTAATGCCAAAAAAATGATAAATAATAGTTCTTTTCCTTCACTTCTTTCAGTTAGAAAAATCCTTGCTTTCTCATTGAATTTTTTTTTATTTGGCATATCATATTTTATCCTACATTCACGCACTGATTTTGAATCGCCTCTCTCTCCAGCATACAGTATTCAACCAATATATTGTTTGAGGACGTAGTAATAGATGCCTGAAAAAATAGATCTTTCATGAATGTCTCATGTGTTCATCATGAACGTTCATGTTTCAATTATTGATCTAAAAGCAACAGTGAAAATATCAAATGTGGATTGTATTCAACAAAGCAATGATAATCATGATGGAAATCAAAGCATTTATTGATAAAACAACATATTCATATAATAGACCTTTTCCTCACAAAAAATAAAAATAAATAACAATAATAATAATCAATATATCTACCATCTTGACTTGGTCATCTAAAAACTTTTACTATTTCCTTATCAAATTCATTGACAAGCTGAGGGTGATTTATTTCAGTGTCAAATAGGAATCTACTTGTTGACTTCCATCCTGAAACACCAACGACATCAACGTCGTTCCAAACTGTCGCATACTCATTGTAAATTCGAGTAGAAGAGAAACTGTATGTACCAATCTACGAAACTTGATGGCCACCCATCGTAGAAATTTTCACGCACCACAGGAATGGGAGCATCAAGAATGGAATTTATGTGAACAATCAGTTCGAAAATGTAAAATTTGAAAACAAAAGTTGCTCAATTATTTCATCTATCGATATATTGAAGCAAACATTGGATCCATGAATGCACAGATCATGATACCTCCGAATTATTACCCTACTTTTGGAAAAGGGATTAAAAAAACATCTTGTACAACATCGAGTACAACAAAGTCGCAGCTAGTACTCTCTACATCTGGAGAACTAGAACTATTTTCATATTGTGCAGCAAGAACACCAGCAGCAATGGTGGTCGGTTCTTACCTTAGAAGAAAGTAGATGCTTTCTAAAATAACTCAAGCTGATGGCAACAGCAACAACGAAAACGAACTGTTTCTCCTTCATAACAACATGGCGTAGAGTTGATACCTGCATTAAAACCATTCAAACGCAGTACATCTTCCCCAGTTTCAAACACAGGAAGAGATCTCTCATATAATGATGAGAAAAGAATGTGAAAGGTCTTTGATGAAGTTGTACAAAGTGATAACAGATAGGCATTATTGAATGGTTTAGTAGTGCAATAGCAAATGGAAAACTAATCATGAAATGTATCTATGAAGAATAATAAGTGAGTTTCTAGAGAATAACATATTTTCCATATATAGTAGCGTGATAATGTCAAAAATATCATAACAATACTAAATTATTTTTAGAGTCTAGTGCTTTAACCCCTCTGAAAAAGCTGAGGTGACTATTTTACTCCCGAAGAATTAATCGAAATCAGCATCTACTTTCATTCTCCTGTCATCCACGAAATTTCATCCAATCTTTCCGAATACCTGAACTCATATTCTAATAAAGTAATAAATTAGTTTTTGAATAAGTATATGGCTAGGAAGCATACTAAGATACATCTACATCCTTTGTTCTCTTTATTAGAAACTTTCAGATGTCACCTCTAATAAAAACGAATCTTCATCTTTTTATTGTTTCGACAACCGGACCATCATTGGACAAGAAAATCATTGGTAAAACATTATATTTAGAATACTATGGGTATTTAAAATAGAAAAAACAAACTGGAGCCGAATAATGCGCCGAATGTGGGGGGATTTATAGATATCTTTTATTATCCATCCAATATTGGTGTGACTCGCGGAGAAAAGTCCAGTAAATCATAGTCAGGGTGTTCTTCGGTGAACATGGAGTAGAAGAATATATGGTCGTACTTCATTGGGATACAATAGGCAGATTGGTTATTGGATAAATCCAATACCTATCGAAAGTGAAATTTGTAACAATGAAGATATAATTCAAACCTGTATTACTATTGGCGAAGATCGAGAGTGTGCATCTGTACTAGTGGAACTTGATGTTGATAAAGCATCGGAAAAACTCCCAGAGACATGGAGTATATTTCAGTGTACTGGAGTGCTCTGGGAGACCAGAAAGCTAGACCCCCTTCTCTCAAAGCATGGGAGAATATTTTGAGAGTTTGAAAAGTATTTTGGACCTTTGAAAAATATTTCTGGTATTTGGAAAGTTCTGAAAGATTAGAAGCATACAGGAATATTTATGAATGTTTGGGTTGTTTTATCCTTTTTAGATACCTCACCACCTTTTGGGAAATTTGGGAATATATTTTTTTACTACTGCCATGCGATTTTATTATTTGTTTTTTGTTAGTAGAACTTTTATTTACTAACTAAACAAATGTGAGTTTTACAAAATGCTATTCTTTTAACTGATACATACAATTCAAAAAGATATTATATTGAAAACACACATAGGAAAATCGCTCTAAACATTAGTCGGTTCGAGTAAAAAAATAAAGTGTATGTAATAAAAAATAAGAAAAAAGAAAAGGAAAAAAGCTAATTCAAACAAAAAACCTACATAAAATAAGAAAAAAAAAAGATTAGGGCATGGATGTACAACTGTTGGATTGAGCTACATATAATAGGCATAACTATTGTTTAGTCGTCATGATCATCTTCTCTCTCATCACTTTCACGTTCAGATGCATCCTCATAATTGTTGTTGCTGCATTGCGGTTTATTTCCATAAGTATCACGTGCATCTTCATCTTCTGAATCAGTCTCATTATCTTCAGATGTGGATTCTTCTTCTGAGCTAATTCTTCTGTAAACATCAGATACTTGTTGACTATCATCTTCATCTTGGATTTTTTCCGTTTACTCTATTAAAAATGTATTATACAATTTTGGACTTTTCAGGATTTTCAATAGTAAATTTACCTTGGTTTTTTATGTGCAGAGTCGTTGTCACTAAGGTTTATAAGAATAAGTTAATTAACATTATGAATTTTATTGACAAGCGACTTCTTATCTTTGCAAATAATACAGGCTTATTACCTGCCAGAAGCACTTGATTGAGCCATGCGTTTGTTTGTCATATTCGTTATCAGTGGAAAGCTGTTTTCAAAAAAAAAAAAAACAAACAAACAAACAAATTGCTGAATGGATGTAGTTTTGTGGAAAATGAATAAAACTTCACTCGTTTTCAATTGTTTCTTCTGTTGCCTATCCTTCTGGCTGCTGCGCTTTTTGACATTTGAATTATCATCAGATTTTTGTGTTGCAGGCTTTCTTCAGTAGCTACACCAATCCTATAAGTAGATTTCTTTTTCATGATGTTAAAAGCTAATTGGATTATAAAAAAGTATATGAAAAAAAGAAGTGTCCAAAAAAAAAAAACACCAGAAAAGGAAGAGAGAAAAGAAGAAAGCAGCAAACGTTTTAAATTGGGAATGTCCTGTGCTGCGCGTTAAGAATAACTTTTTGTTACACGGTTGCCATCGCAACGAACGACTGCAAATAAACAAACCATTTGTATAATGCGGTTGAAACTCAGTATACGATCCCAAAAACCCTGCCATACATTGGTTGGGAGCCACTGGAAGAAAACATGACAGATAGTAGGATGTAAAAATAAACCTTTTTATTGATAGTAAAAAACATAGTAGTAATATTATATTAGTCAAAATTAAATCATTGATTTCCTACTATTAAAAAAATTGTCTACTATATTTTATTGAATTTTTGAAAGTATATCAGAAAGCCTAGCAAACTACGAAATACTTTGAATATCTCTCGAACAGTCTAAAATAACATACAAAGAGCGTCAATTGTTAAGTTAGCTTGTGATTTTCCTCCAGTGCTCTCCAAGATTCCCAAAGTATTTCTTATCTTCAGAGATAGCACCAATCCTTCCCGAAGACCCGAAACGTCCCTGCAATATTGGAGTTATTTCACACTACCAGAAATAATTCGAAATTTCCCCAAAAGATCGAAAATTATTCCAAATATCCCAAATGTACTCAAGGATAAAATCAAGTTTCCGATGAGCAATCAATTATTCTCCAAATGAAATTATCGCTAAAGGTAAGAAATTAAAATGAATTATGCTATGTAAATCTAAAAAACCATAGAAAAATATAAATTCATTTTCTTTTTAAAATCGCGCTCTAATTAGTGCATGGAGCCATTCGACGTGTCAATAAAGGTGTCATTTATTATGAATTTATTTCGATTCCTGATATTATATACATTCTTCCGCTCGATAAAAAACTTCCAAGAACGCTTAAAGGCGCTGTTTCGCGCAAAAAAGCAATTGACATGCTTAGTAAGGAGGTTCAGAAATTATATGATGAAAAGTTTTCTCGCTGTAGTATTGAGGATAAACTTTAAACCCTATAAATAAAATCAACAATGAAGGGGACTCTTAGTAGTATTGATGCAGTTGACCATTATAACATTTATAGTCCAAATAAAAAAAACCAATAATATATACAATTATAAATATACAATTCCATTTGTTATTCAGCAACAAAGATAATGGTGGTACATGGCTGCTTTGATTCAAATTGTGGTCAAACTCACTTGTATTTTGTTGTATGCATAGACTATAAAATACTTATAGGGCAGGTAGTTCGGTTTATTATCACCATAACCATTTTTATATATAGTCCTTTCTTCTCTGATTTAGTGGCCCAGTTTTATTCAATTCAAATTTACTATTGTCATTCTCATTACTTTATCACACTGGTATCTTATTATAGGGACCTTCACATCTTTTGGATGAATAAATGAGGTTCAATTTTTCACTATCATGACACGTTGTAACCCCCCAGAAAGAACCGCAGTTATTACCATTATTACTACGAAACAACTCTATATATAAATACTGTTACTGCGACAATATCGGATTATCTTACCTTTTGGTATCTTCCAATTAACAAGAGATACATACAAACCGCAGCAACATATTTATAAATATAATTATCACTTATTCAACACATTATATTATTATTGGATATTCATTTATTACCACAGTATCTCGTAGCAACCGCAGTATCTTCACATGTTGTTACTTAGGATAGAAATATTTAATTATTGGAAAACATATAAATACCTCACAATTTTGTAACTGAAATAAAATCAATCAATTATACTTCTCTTTATCATATACATAAATTTTAAGAGTATTGATTCACTCAAGACCGAACTGGCTTGTTTTAATTTTACTGTAGCTTAAAGAAAGCTTAACATTTCAATATAGGACAGACGTAACATTCCTGATCCTTATTCTATTATCATTACCAGTCGGAAGTAACATACCTGACTTTGACTATTATCATTGAATTCAAGACATTATATCAAGGATTATATCATATAGTAACATACTACACAAGTTACTCTTTTGTAATAACAAGAACTGCTAATCCAAGCTTCACTTGTTATACATTTTTTATACTTCAAACGATAATTCAATTATATATCATATATTATTCGTATTATATATTTTACTGTGGCCAAAAGAATCCACACTAATATAGCTGTATAATCACATATAAACAGATACTTGCTTAAAACATTAGTATTGATATCTGTTGCTTTAATCGGTGTAATATACGTTAATATTACTGGTGCTCACTAAATATCACGAACTGATATATAAAAACTTTAGTTGCTATAAGAATTGTAATTATAAGAAGCAAATCTTATTAGTAACATCGTGTTGCTCACCAAAAGCCCTGTTACTCAATATCATTAAATATATGTAACTGATTAACACATTTTGGTGTTTACACTCAATTATCATATCATAAATTATTATCTATCTTACAAGCAACACATATTGTGTTCACACTTTCATCACCACTAAATTACCACCAAACCAAATATCAGGGCAACAACGTTATTGAACTTGGTTTTATTATAAATATCATACACAATTAAAAAAAGACAATGACGAAAAAATTATATGGTGCATGTTTTGATATGGTGATGGTGTGATGAGTTGACTGTCATAGGTTCAGTGGTACGAATCCATCTGTTCCAGTATAGAACCAAAAGTTGAAATAACTGTAGGTTGTTAGGTTGCTCCTCGGTGCTATGTTTTAGTAACGTATCAAATGTATTATTTTGTTTTTCTGTTTATTCTGTGAGCTAGTAGTTCTATATAGTATTCGACTATGGTTTCGCTTTTCTAGTTACCCTAGTCTTTCATTTTCACGTATTAAACTCGACCATTTTTCTATCCATTCATGTTACGATTATTATATTGTTTACTTCATTGTCTCCCCTTCCACCTCTATGTCATTCTATAGTTTTGGTGGTTGTTTTTGGTTCCCTTGGATGGGCATCTTTCTCATTCTTGGATTTGGTTCCATGAGTCTCAGTGCCTTCACGTAAGAGTTCGGAGAAACAACAATGACCGGAAGAAAAAGTAACACACAATGTATTTTTACACCTCGTTTAACACTTGATGATAAGAATGTACGATAGAAAAAAACAATAGATACCATGCCTGAAGTCTATCCACTCAAACCATCCCATCATTATCTGTGTTTGCTATGATTGATCGAGAATAAAATGTACTTCTAGAGGGAAACCCTGACAAATAAATCGGTGCTACGAAGAAACATGCGTAGATCTCTCTTTGTGACTAGGTGAAACAAACTATGCTTGGTTACTGAGTGAATCAGATTCAGTCAGGCAAGCACTACTTTTACCTTTGTAGTTGTTTCCATTACAATCACATTGTCAACTTTTTGACATTCACTTCATTTACAATACCATAGCATTAATCCAAGTGATAAATATGCTGCGCAACAAAACAGTCTACACAACCGAAAAAAAGATTACAAAAAGGCGTTTTTTTTCGCCCTTTCTGGTTTTCTCTTTTTCTTTTTTTTTTCTTCTTCACTTAAAAAGAAACCTTGCTGGCATATTATTATTATTATCATTTTTGGTAAATCATTGTGTGATTCAGGCATGTACAATAATCAGCCGGGTCTAGTTCTGATCTGTGAGTACATTTGTTCTGTTTTACTAGCTGTGTCGGTGGTTTTCCCTGTATGACTCCAATGAATTACCAGAAAACCTAGTACCGTCTTCTTGTTTTCAGGGGAAAGTTGTCTCTATTCGCTCGATTGCAAATTGCATCCCAAACCGAGGAATCGCGTTTCTGTTCACTACAGACGTTTGATGAATAGTAGTTGTTTGATTATTCGTTAGCACCTATACTAGTACCCACGCTAATGATTTCTGATTCAGCTATTATTTGATCATTAACTTTCCATGGAAGGTTAGATTCTTTGGGCTTTTGAATATTGGCGGAAGCCTGTTAATAGTGTAAGACTCCTTTTCCCCCATGCTGTCAAGTCAGGTCTACGTCCTGTGGGGGACGGATCCATGTTTAACTTTTTATTGTTAGCATGGTGAACTAAGAGCTTGACATCCCGTTTCCATTTATCTTTTTTTGTTTGTTATTATTACTCCATTTCTCTCCCATTTTCTTTGACCCTTTAAAGCCACTGACTATTCGACTTTTGGAACATCAGTGGTTTTACCATTAGTGAATCGAGAACAATAATAAATAATTTATTTGGTTATAACAATAGTCTATAATAAATAACACACATTCCCTCATAAAAAATTATAAAATAAAAGATACTGACAGTGGATAGCCTTCTTTTTCTTCTTCATTTTACAAGTTATTCAATAATTGACTTAAACAATTAAAGAAAAAAGCTCTGTGCACATACAAAATAAATCTCTCTTTATTACTGAGTTTTGCTCGTGTAATTAAAGAGTGAAGCAATCATATTAAGTATATATTCACATATATATCAATATAATTCATATAAAAACCATTGTTGATAATATATTATTATAATCCTCCAAAAACACCAGAAACACCAGAAACACCACATATCCATCCATTTCCTTCCCAGGTATTCTCTTCTTTTATACCAACATTCTCTACAATCGTACATTGTCCTATTCTACATAATTTGACACACCCTCTGTCTGGGCAATGGTATTGAAATTACAAGTGCTGTTCCTTGATGGAGGTTTTCTTCATACTTATATTAGCACGACAGGTATATTGATGGGAAAAGTATATAAGTGTAGATATACGTTATTTCTGTCCGGATAATTAAATGTGGTCTAATAAAACAGATATATAACATCAGCTCGACTAGTGCCAAGTACACCAGATTGTCTACTTTTGGTATGTGTGTCCCCCTTCATGAAGGAAAAAGCATAATACTAAAATGTCTCTCAAGATATGTTTAACCCCTCGCCAACTTTTCCGTGCCCAAAGTAATTTTTATAAGAATGCTTTTATGGTTGATCAAAAAATGTGTTGGAGTCGAAATATAAACAAAAAAAGTGAGCGATATATGCTATGGTTCAACATAAATTACATTCCTCTCAAACCTTCTACAGCCAAATTCAAACAATGGTGATGGTGTCCACTTCCAGTGAAAATCAAGATTCGATGACACAAAAATCAATTTGAAATAAACGATACACTTTTGATCAAACCCAATACATCATATTCATCAATTTGAAAAAAGTTTCCTGAAATTCGTATTCTTGAACAGGAAAGTCTTTTGTAATATATATTAATACAACAGCATAGAAAATAAACTAATTCACTGGATGTTTTTTTACTGAATGAAAGCATGAAATATATGACGAGATGTTCATTTTCTTCTTATTCCATAATCTTCATAAAGTATTTGTGTGGGAAAGTTTATTTTTTGTTGCTTCTCCGTTGATTGCTAGTAGTAAGTCTATTATAGATATCGATACATGTGGCAAGGATAAAAAATCAATATTGTCGTAGTATATTTTTGGTATTAGATGCTATACTTGCTGCACCACTACATAGCCTTATAGCCTTATATAAAGGCTATGTTTTTGTAAAAATAAATCTCTAACTTTTGACCTGGTGAATCACTGTTCTTGTCCTTTTATATTTGTTGATTGTTGTAAAGAAGTTTCGTGCTCCTCCCTTGGCATCGCCACCAAACGGTGCAAAAACAGAAACGAGAGTATTTACAGGTTGGATTACTAATAGACGTGACTCCTTAAATATTTGTAATCCTTCTTTAAGCTTCTGCGTGTGCATAGATTACATATCAACAATGAAGATGATCTTCATCATCTTTTGCTATATGCAAAAAACACACAATATAGAATTAAAACTAATAGCAAATACCATTGGGCTTCCACCATGTTGATATATAGAGAAGTGAATACTGCTTCATTTATTATGTGGTAGCATTTCAAAAAAAATAGTGAAAAAGATCAAGCAAATAATCATTTTTGGAAACAAATAATTAGCAATCAAAGAGAATAATAATTCCTCGGGCTATTTTCACTCATTATATACAAATAATTGCTGCTCTCATCATTCTATCAATGGATTACCACATTACCTTAAAATAGGTAAGAATTACACAGCTATGGTATTGATGATACACAAAGCGGACACCGGGAATCCGTTCGTGCGAAAATGTATGCACATAAAATTGAAGCATATCACATGTAGAAATATTTCCTGTAAAAAAATAAAAAGTATGACGATCTGCTTTTTTTTTGAGTCCGAAAAGAAAAAATTTGGTCAAAGATGATCCTTCACCATATATATAACAATGAGATAAAGCAAGGTTTTGTACATGTAAAAAAAACAGTAGATCTTTGGTTACTTCATGTGCATCTGTCATTATATTGTGTCAGTTAAAATCTTTCATTGTTCAAAAGACATTATACATGGTTTTTAGGCATTAAAAATAACAATCTTTCTGCAAGATTAATCAAATTTTACTACTACTACTACTACTACTACTTCATTTAAATGTTTGAAGCAATGAGGTTTTTGTACGGGTGGCAATAATGGACTGTGTAGAAGAACATTTTATAAATTATAGATCTTGCAGAGAGTAAATCTTTTTCGTGTTCGCGTTTTTTTTTTAAAAAAACTTGAATGACCAGGTTTTAGTAAGAACGACAGTCAATGAGATGTGATGGCTTTTTTGTTATCGTTTCGTTCAAACAGGGTCCAATAATGTAATGTATGATTGATCTTGCTTAAAGATATCAACACAATAACAGGTGAACTAAGCAATTCATTTTGTATAGTGTTGATCTATTAATATTCCTTCAAGCAATTGACGATAATAGAACAAGAAGCTCATTTATCGTCCTGCACGATAGCCCATGCAAGCCACAATACACATTTTTTTTGTTATTTTTAACAATATAACAATAGATACACACGATTGTATTTATTTTTATAATTTATAATGATAATTATAATAAATGATTAGAAGAATAAAAGAAGTTGATTACATTTAGTGATATAATAATAATGAGGGGGACAATATTTCACATTTCTTTTTATTATAAGATGTACATCCAAACAAGAAATTAAACTTTTTAAGATTATAGAAATTCGTTTGTTTCTACCCTTTCATCACGTTATTCTATACTGTATTACTTATTTAGCCGTTCATCACCATCATTTATCATCAAAAGGGCAAGTATTACGCAGCACCTACCAGTTTTCCTGATTTCCCAATGCATTTATTGGCTGTGTTTGCTGAGAAGTAAAAAAAAAAAAAATAGAACTCGGTAGTGGGCGCCGGCCAAGTGGTGAAATTTGTGTAACGTACAACTCAAAAACCTCGATTCCCTTTTATATAAATATGAAACTGAATTATCCAGATTTTTGCACGTTTCTTTTTTTGTTTTTCTTGTTATATTTTTAAGGACCTCTTTAAAAGCAACAACAAATCATATATAAAAATATATCCCATTACACATTTCTTTCCATCTTTACAAAGAGTTAATTTATTCTTCTTCTTTTTGGGTTGATTCACCCTCTTTTTCGTCAATAACTCAGCATGGCACTCACTGCTAATAATTCAGCGCAAACAACAACAAATCAACTTTTGGAGCGAAATGACTGGCATATTCAGTCGGTAGACAATGTCATTTCAGCTTTTGGTACTGATCCAGATCAAGGTTTGTCTACGGAAGAAGCTGAAAAACGACAAACTATTTATGGATTCAATGAATTGGGTGGAGATAGTGGCGTAACATGGCTTAAGATCTTGTTTAGACAATTGGCCGATGCAATGGTAAGATATAAAGAGAGAAATATACAAGCCATCCTCATCATTAACATGTTTCATTTTTTTTTATGAATTAGAATTGGATTTTCTTAGCATTAGGTAAGTGTAGCACTTCATATTTTCAATCCATAGCAATATCCATCACAATAGGTAGATTAACAGGGATGATACAATTTCTTCTTTTATAGGTATTGTCTGTATGGCATTAGGAGACTACCCCACCGGTTCATTGTTATTGGCATTGGCTTTTGGTAACTTGTATTTGAGTTTCTCACAAGAATACGCTGCAGAACAAACCTTGGCAGCTTTGAAAAGCTTGTCATCCCCGGAAGCTTCTGTGATTCGTGATGGCCGTGAACAAATCATTTCAAGCCGTGAAATTGTTCCTGGTGATATTTTATTAATCAAGGAAGGTGATTCTGTTGCTGCTGATGCTCGGTTACTTTATGTGTCCAACTTGGAAACCGATGAAGCTTTATTGACCGGTGAATCTTTACCAGTACAAAAACAATTGATCGTCTTGGAAAAAGAAGGTAAATAATATAATATATAAAACACCGCACCGTTGATTTAACCAAGAACAAAAAAAACATGTGTGTAACAATGAAAAATTTAATCACTCACATGTTGATTATGATAGATGAACCCTTGGGTGATCGGATCAATATGTTGTACAGTTCCACCATTACTGCCAAAGGCCGTGGTAAATCTGTTGTCACTGCTACTGGGTTACATACCGAAATTGGTAAAGTCGCTGTCAAGCTTGAAGAAACAGGAGGTGATATGACTCGATTGCAAAAGACTTTGAATAAAATGTATCTTGGTTTAACTGGTGTGGCTGTCATTTTGGCCATTATTGTTATGGCTTCGGTGAAATTCCAAATGAACATGGATATTGGTATGTATACCATTGCTGCCGCGTTGTCTGTTTTGCCTGCTGGCTTGACCACTGTGATGACCTTGACTTTGGTCTTGGGTGGAAAACAAATGACAGAACAAAAAGCCTTGGTGCGTAAACTCAAAGTGCTCGAAACCCTTGGATCTGTGACCAATATTTTTTCTGACAAAACCGGTACTTTGACTATGGCCAAGATGGTCGTGGTACGTTTCTGGACGCCTCAAGAAGGATTTTTCCATTGTAGTTCCAATGGCTTGGCACCTCAAGGTGATATTTATCGCATTGATGATCCTATGGTCTCGGATGAAGTTGCCATCACTGAAAATGCTCCCTTGGACAAGACCAACTTGTCGCATGATTTGTTACAATTGATTCGTTGCTCAGCATTGTGTAATGTTTCCAGTATTCATCGACGTGAACAAGATACCAGTAGTGAGGATACGCAATTGGATATCAAGGATGAAAAGAAAAAGGTCCAAAAGGAGGATGAAGAAAGTGAAATCGGCGATGATGAATCTGGATCCGATGATTGGGTGGCTAGCGGCGCACCCACCGAAGTCGCCCTTCAAGTCTTTGCACACAAATTTTCTATGGGAAAGCCCGACTTGGAAGCGCTTGGATGGACTCCATTTGCTGAGTATCAATTTGATTCAAGCATCAAACGTATGTCCACCCTGTATCGTGAGGGTAAAAGCAATGAATTTGTCTTGTTCACCAAAGGTGCTGCTGAACGTGTCTTGCCTCTTTGTGACAATATGAATGAAAAACAAGAAAAAAATATTATGGAAAAGGTTGAACAGTTGGCTGCCAAAGGTTTACGTGTTATTGCATTGGCTGTACGTAACATGGACAATGAATTTAATGGTAAAGAACCTGTCCCTGAACGAGAACAAGTCGAAACTCATTTGACATTCCTTGGTTTAACTGGTATTTATGATCCTCCTCGTGCTGAATCCCGCCAAGCAGTAGCCGATGCCCATCGTGCTGGTATCATGGTTCATATGTTGACTGGTGATCATCCTATTACTGCCAAAGCCATTGCTCGCGACATTCATATTTTGAACGATAAATTACTTGCTTCAGACCAAATCGATCAATTAGTCATGACTGGACCCCAGTTTGATGCCATGACAGTGGAAGAAATTGATGCATTACCAAGATTACCTGTGATTGTTGCTCGTTGTTCTCCAGATACTAAGGTGAAAATGATTGAAGCTGCTCAAAGACGTCATTTGATTTCCGCCATGACGGGTGATGGTGTCAATGATTCTCCTTCGTTACGCAGTGCAGATGTCGGTATTGCTATGGGCAAAAATGGTAGTGATGTGGCTAAACAAGCATCTGATATTATTTTGACGGATGATAATTTTGCTACCATCATTCGTGCCATTGCTGAAGGTCGCCGTATTTACCAAAACATGCAACGCTTTTTGATGTATTATTATATTATCTTGTTGGCCTTGGCTTTGATTGTTTTGGTATGTTTGGCTACCCGTGATCCTGAAGGAAACACTGCTTCGCCTATTTCAACCATTCAAATGGTGTTCTTGTTTGTTGGTAAGTTTTTTATATACATGGAATTTAGCTTTATTATCATAATCTGATATACTAATTGGATATAAACTAATCTATAGGTATTACTCCTCCTGCTGGTGCATTAAGTGTTCAACCTGCCTCTCCCACCATCATGGTAGAAGCTCCTCGTCCACCTACAGAAAGTGTCTTTAATCGAGAAATTCTTTTAGATACACTTGTGTACAGTTTAATTGCTGCCGCCTCCTTTGCCATCGCCTATTTCGTCCCTCTATTTACCCATGGCAACGGTGTTGAAGGTGCACTCTGTGATTCTCATTATCAAGAAGGTGTCTGTGACTCCTTTTATCTTGCCCGCGGTTCCCTTTTGACCGCCGTCATTATTATTTCTATTATCATCATGACACATTGCCGTAGTCATCGTCGTTCAGAATGGGATCGTCGTGGTTTACTAGTCTCCCTGAAATCTAAGGCTGTCTTCGGCACATTGGTCTTTGATCTTGTGTGTTTGGTCATCTTTTTGTATATTCCTGTGGTCGCTATCCAGGGCTTTAGACATTTGGGTATTACTTGGGAATGGGGTATGATTATGGGGTTGGCACTTTTTACTGTCGTTTCTGGTGAATTATTTAAATTTATAAAGAGACGTGTCATGAAACCATTAGACAGTCATCCTGTTGATGAACTTTTATTCTAAACGTTTCCCTTGCTTTTTTGTTTGTATTCCCCCCTTCTACTTCTTATAATTAACTACTTTTTAATGCTTTTACTATTATCATATTTTTTAGAAGATTCATCTTATATTATTGATCCAAATATAGTACATTTATTTTACCTTTTATTTTATTTTTTAAAAAATCTTTGTTCTGGATCTTCAATATATAAAAAATAAACATATTTAAATACATTTTAGAAATATATTCTGATGTTGTTCATATTGCAAAAATGGGAGAATATATATTTTATAAATAATCAAAAAGTCGACCTCTGTCGTCAAAACTTACTATGTACATCTCCAAATGTTGGTGCTGATACCAGCGTCAAGCGGATCAGAGATAGGACCATTCTAGTCAAATTTTACAGAAATGTAGCCAGTAACAGAAACCAAGGAGACGATATGGTCCAATTTATTATTATAATAATGATGAACGAATAGCTTTCCAAGGCAGATCAACTCAATAGTAAATTACTCATTACATGTATTACTTCTTACCAACAAGTGTATAATGTGGGGTATTCCAAACAAAGTGGTGGTCCCTTTGTATTTTACATCAGTACGACGACGATGGTTCCACAGAATGTAACAAATGATTTCTACTTACCCTCGAGAAAGAAACGCCCTTTTTACAACGTGGCGCATCCTTGTAACACCAATATGAAGCCTAACAAGGCATTCATTACGTATCATTTTATACAGATGATAGCTGCTCCGCCTGGTTGAAGTGAGGAGTATTCATTTATAGACCAATTGTCTTTATACAATGTAAAGCAGAAGGCTGTATGATGATAAGAAAGAAAAAAAAAAGATTAAGTATGATATTTTAAAGTGTTATCATGAATGATTACGATGATGACGATGAAATGCAATCAAGATAAATGATAAAGACTTGTGTTTATTGAAAGAGGCATATTTCAATAAGGGTTTCCGTATTTGTCATTGTTGGTACGACATTGACCTGCATTAACCATCTTTCTTTTTTTTTTTTTCGGGCAACCAAAAAAGAAAGAAAGAGCCGGAAGCGTCACCGAACTTATTTTTTTAACTCTTTTTTCTCTCTTTCTTTTTTCCCCCTTTTTTTTTACACATACTTTCAAAACAACTATGGTATTTCCAAGCAGTATTACACCTTCACCTAATGACGGGTGTAAAGCTTTATATGTTGGTAATCTAGATCCAAGAGTCACAGATGCCATGTTGCGCGAGATCTTTTCTGTTGCGGGTCATGTCAAAAGTGTCAAGGTCATACCAGATAAAAATGTATGTAGATATATTTTTTATATAGTTTTAAGCTTGACAACAACAATGAAATATTAACAGCCCTTTTCTTATTGATATATATAGTTTTCTCATGGGGGTTGCAACTATGGATTTATTGAATTCATAGACCATCGAACAGCAGAACAAGCTTTATTAACCATGAGTGGTCGACCTATTTTTAGTAGTGTAGGTAGAATAGTACAAGTAGGATAATAATATAATAATAAAAATAAGGGTAACAAGTAATAAAGATACATAGGCTCATATTATCTATTTGAATAGGAAATCAAAGTAAATTGGGCTGCTCAAGGATCAACGCAAAAAGATGATACGTCAAAAGATTATCACATTTTCATTGGTGATCTATGTCCTGAAGTCAGTGATGATGTATTAGCCAAAGCATTTGGATTGTTTAATAGCATGTCGTAAGTAGAATTTTTCATGTGTATTGCTTTGATATATCGCGGGGGCGAGAGGAGGAGAGGGATTTGGTAAAAAAAAATGGTGTATATATATATATATAAGGCGGGAGAATAGAAAAAAAAGAAAAGGCTAGAGTATGCTTCTTCCATCATCATTTGGCTTAAAAAAACAACAAACTGATGTACATTACAACGAATAAAAAAAAGTGATGCACGAGTCATGTGGGATATGAATACTGGCAAATCTCGCGGCTTTGGATTTGTTGCTTTTAAAAACAAGGCACACGCTGAACAAGCCATCGCCACGATGAATGGTGAACGTTTGGGTTCCCGAGCCATTCGAGTCAATTGGGCAAATCAAAAGAATACGAACCATTATCATCAAAATAGTAATAGTAATAGTAATAGTAATAATAATAGTAATAATAATAATACCAACCATAGCACGACTCATAACAGCAATCATAATACGATTGTATCAACAACAGCGACAACACCGTCTACACCCACCAATAATGCTGCTGCTGCTGGTAAATGAATTTTTTTATAAGATACATTACAATGCATCATTATTTTCATACTTATTTATTACTTGCAGTTCCGATGCAATACATGACCTTTGAACAAGTATTGGCACAAACATCCACTTATAACACGACAGTTTATGTTGGTAATCTATCTCCTAAAATAACGCGTAAGTTCTACTTCTTTTTAAATGGGGCGGATCACTACTATTATAGTACTATGATTAACATATCCAAGGATATATAGAAAATGATTTGATTCCCTTATTTCAACGGTATGGTGGTATTATGGATGTTCGACTTCAATCTGAACGTGGCTTTGCATTTATCAAGTAAGTCTTGCCACCCTTTCTATTCCTCTCTCCCCCAAAAAAGGTGTTTTATATTTAACGTATCAAAAAATTAGGATGGACATGCATGAAAATGCAGCATTAGCAATATACTCATTACAAGGTGCAACTGTAAACGGTCGACTTATAAAGGTAATATATATATATGCTTATGGGCAAGATGGGATGGACTATGATGCAACTAAGGGTTTCTCTTTATGTTTTTTTTTAATTATACAGTGAATAGTATTGAACTTTAAACCTTATTTTTATTATATGTTGTTATAGTTGTCTTGGGGTCGAGATCGGTCGGCTTCACAAGATAGTAACCATTCTTCTTCTAATACAAGTTTTTACAACTATTATCAAGCGCCACCCCCTCCATTAGCACAACAACATCTTATTCATCATCATTACCAAGCACAGCATCCAGCTTATTATCAACCTTATTTACATTAGAAGGGAAACATGTTCACTTTGGCTTGCTGAATTATACATTATGTGATATCATCCCTACTTTTTCTTTTCTTTTACTATACCAGCTATCTACTTTTTTTTTTTTTTGGAAAGCTTTTATTACCATTCACAAATTTACTTGCAAGTGCTTAATAGCCAAAATACTCTGTGGTAGCACTCACCACAACAATCAATAATAACAATGAAAACAACTTCCTTGTTTTTTTTAGCATCTATTATATACATATACATACACACCACTCTATTCTCTTCTTTTGTTGCAGTTTATTATAACTACTAGCTATAAATATAGTCTACTACCACCATTCAAAAATAAATTATAATATTATTTTAATGGATTTGTCGTTATTGTGTACATTAATACTCCTGAACTGTCTTGATCTGATACAAATATTATGTTTTGATCAAATGATTTGAAGCACTTTTTATATATATTATACATAGTCTGTGTGCCCAAATAGTATTATTAATATAGTACCTCAAGAAGAACATCCTGGTTATTTTCTCATGATGAGTTTAGAACGACTACTATATTAAAAAAATTATATAAAATAAAAAGAAAAACCTCTTTGTTGACATGTACACACTATGCACTTTTATGCGTCAACACTCATCCGATGATATATTTGGGGGGGGGAATACCGGGTTACTTGACTTGGTAAAAAAGCACTTGTTTACTTTTTAACTGTCAACAAGAGGGCAATTGAAAAAAAAAACCAACTTTTACGCTTGGAATATATAAGTTTGACTTATGAACCAGTTTATGAAATTGCTTTATCCGATAAATCGGAGGAAGTCAATCAAAAGGTTGAAAAAAGGAGGTGCCACACACATATACACACATATAGCACGAAACAGTTTTAAATATGCAAGTGGTATATATATAAATCTTAACTCGGTACCAGCATCCCGATCGTACTACGTTCAAGTCTGGTCATGAGATTCGATTTCTTCCTCAAAGATCGGAGGACCAAACGATTTCTTTTATGCATGCAGTGCAAAAGTACTGGAATTGTATATCCTATTTCTCTGGCAAAAAGAAAGTCTGTTTCATAATAATTCAAAATCGTTTATTTATACATCTTATTGAATATAACTTATAGCCAAGAAAAAGAAAGGGCCTTGGATATGGATTGTCATGGCAACTTATACTATCCAAGAGAGCTTGGCAACAACAATAAGCTTTATCGTTGTTATTATTATCGTAAGTTCCACCCGTGGATCATTACCAATCAAAGGGTCAAAAAGAAAAATGCAGGGTATCTGTATACATATTCGCACGGATATATACGCCTAAGGATGGTGGTGGTGAGTATGATGAGTAGTTGAATTGAAAGGTTAGATATAAACTGCTTAATTCATGCAAACCATCTTGCATCTTTCAAAAGTCTTAAAAATATCGGAGGACATCGAAGTGCGTATGTGTATGTTACACATAACGTAATCCATACGCTAAAGAACGCCAAGTTTGCTCGGCATGGAACATGAAAAAATTATAAAAATCAAAAACCATTTTATCGCTTTTTCTCACCTTTTTTCTTCTTTATCTCAACAACACAAACAAGCTCAACACAACACCACTTTACACTTATATATATAGCATTTTATATACATTATGTCTGGTAATTTCCTTGCTACTTTTAAAACCTTTTTTAACAAGTTTACTGATAAAAAACCTTCCGCGTCGTCGTCTTCCGCTTCGGCCGCGAATAATTCTACTACTAACAAAGGATCCAGCTACATTGTTACCTTCAAGAAAGATACTCCTGATGAAATCATCGATGCCGAAGTTCAAAAGGCCAAGGATTCTGGTGCTGAAGTAACCAATGTTTACAAGTCTGCTCTCAGAGGTTATGCTGTCACTGTCCCTGACGATCTTGTTACCTCATTCTCTCTCAAGCATGAAAATGTCGAACACATTGAAGCTGATGGTGAAGTCACCACTCAAGGAAAGGCTCTTCTTGGTTAAATGATAATACAATGCTTTATTTTTATCTTGTTATGATATTGGAATACACATCATGATAACAAAAAGAGTATATACAGCCAACTCTCCCACACAATCTCTCTCACATTATCCATGTCTTTTTTTTTTTTGTAATATCCTTCCATTGAAATATAATATTCATTTTTTCCATCCCTTGTATTTCTACGATTTTTTTTTCTCGATGATAATAATAATTGGATTACTATCAAAAAATGAAATTGGGTACGCGTAAGATAAACGGAATCTTGGTGGGTGTGGGAAACCGAGAGAGACATTAATCGCTCAAGCTGAGTTTTTAAGTCACAGTTTATGCTTGGGCAATAAACTTTTTAATTTTTTTTCTAGCATTCAATTATTCCCTGTCAACGTTTTTGTTTTACCAGTTATTTTTTGACATGCTTTCTCGTTCAACACAACGTAGTGCGATCGTGCTTTATCGTTGTGCTCCATCGCGTAGCAATGTATTCATTCGAACGAAATATACACGATCCACCCTCTCCAACTCCATTCAAAAGGGAGTTCCTAAGCGTCATATAGGCAACAGCATGCCAAAACCAAGACAAGTACCATCAACACAGTATACCAATGCCACCACCGCAGTGGAAGAGGAGACCATTCCAACCGAAGAAACCAATGACATTGTCGGTGATTTGGAAGCAGTTTCAGAAGCAAAGGATATAAAGAATAGACAGGGAGCTATGCGACCTGTTATACACTTGGGAGACTATGTTGAAATTTTCAAGTACGTTCCTTTATTATTATTATTATTAAAGTAAAAAGAGGGCCGACACCTCCATAGATTGAAAGTATTTTATTTTCTAACACGAAAATATATTATAGTAATGGACAATTTAGTGGCGTGGTGATTGGACAGCGAAAAGCCAGTGGTGGACGACAAGTTTTAACGATCCTATTGCGAAACGGCAAAACCAGGGAATTCAACAGCACCACCGTTAAACATGTGGTACCCGATTTTGTACAAAATGATATACGTTTGAGCAAGTTTCCATTTGATCCATTAGCTGAATCTTTACCTGACAACTATCCTGTCGCATCCTTTACTCGTCGTGTAATGGATTATCAACGCATGATACAACTACGTAAAGGATTAGGACTCAAACAATTTAATAAAATGTACAGCCATTTTCATCAGTTGCCAAAATTAAATACTGACGGGAACTTGAAACTCAATCCATTGGATCCTTTTGATGGGATGTCAGTCGATATGACTGTGTCGTTGGAAACATTGACCCAATTTGCTTTTGATTCCACCTCCGTCACAGATGAACAACGGCATGCCACCTTTTTATATTTGACCAATGACAATATTCATTTCATTCCTACCACCAATGTACGTTTGACTGGACTATGGACGATGCGTGAATATGATGAAATGAAAAAAATCTCCCAAGTCATTGAATCTGTACGATCCAATAGTACAGAATTTACAGATTTTCTTGCCAGAGCCAAAAAAAAGGTCGAATTTTATCAAACACATGCAGATCCCATGTTGGGCACTTTCTCAGAAGCATCCTTGAACGATTTATTCCCAGCACAAGAGCAAGGCAAGGTTATGAAGTTGCTGGAAGAACATATGTCTGTGTGGCGACCAGAAAACACAGATGCAAAGTATATCAACTTTATTGCCGATTGGATCAAATCCCCTTCCACAGGAATACATACACCACACGAAATATTTGCACCTACCATTCTGAAAGCATTAGGATGTTATGACGATCACTTGTTTGTAGATCGAGGATTGGCCATGCAATTTTTGAAACAAATCGGTATGTTTACGGCTTGGGATAATGCCACATTGGTCCAAAATGCCAATCATATGGTGGACGATTATGTTTGGTCAGAGAAAGCCAAAAAAATGGACAATACCATGGAATTGCATGCCAATTTATTTTTGCAAGGTCAATTGGATCGGTCTGGATTCCATGCACGTGATCCATGTGATAGAATTCGACATGACTTCGGTGATATGCCTGTGTATACGATTGATGATCCAGCAGCCAAAGAAATTGATGATGGTATATCGATTGAACGGATTCCTGGTGGAAATACATGGTTACATGTACATATCGCGGACCCATCCGCTTATATTCCTCCAACACATCCATTAGCGCAGGTCATGGAACAACGTGGGCAGTCCCTTTATTTACCAGAACAACATTACCCTATCTTACCGAATAAATTGGCATCAGAAAAATTCAGTTTGGGTAGTTCAGCACAAACCAACAGTACTGGATCACAATACGCATTGACATTTAGCTGTAGATTAGACAAGAACGATGGAAGCGTGCAGGCATGGAAAATCCAACCGAGTTTGATCAAGAATATTAAAAAATTGTATTATAATGATGTGGATCAATTTCTGAAACCTTTTGCGAAAGATACCATCCCATATGAACCGTTGGTGAATCTTGATACTCAATTTATCCATCCAAAACCTACACAACAATCACCATCAGAGCAACAGCCATTACCATCCACTGTCACTAAGGAATGTGAACAAGATTTGAAGGATATATTTCAATTGACATTACAACATTGTGAATTTCGATTCCAAAATGGTGCACTCAATTTCGTACGACCCAGCCCTTATATAGAACTCAATCCACAACCTTTGGCATTACCCGATATTCATTTTACTAGAGGATCTCTACCCAAGTACAGCACCACATTGCCTACCATTCGATTTGGATTGGATAATTCTGGTACTTCCCCTGCTAAAAAAATGGTGGCCGAAGCTATGATCTTGGGTGGTCGTATTGCTAGCCATTATGCACAGGAACATGGTATCATTCTCCCTCATCGAACACAAACATGGTTAACCAATAATGACAATGGACCTAATTCTGATATTGCTCTACGACAAGAAATGATGAGCGATCGTGATCCCAAAACAGGCACCATTGGACTCGCCAATGTCGTTCAATATATGACCATCTTACCCCCAGCTTCCATCACTACGACTGCCGGTCTACCCCATGTCCTGATGGGTATTCCCAACGGCTATGTCAAGGCCACCTCTCCTTTACGTCGATATTTGGACATGGTTACGCATTGGCAACTCAAAGCACATTTATTAAAAGAACCTGCCCCATTTTCTCGTGAAAGATTGGATCAAATGCTTTTACCACGAATGGAAGCAAGAGAAAAACAGCTTTCATTTTTACAACAAGATTGTTTACAATATTGGGTCATTGAATTAATGAATCGATTGATGGCAGAAGGAGAAGGTAGAGAAAAGGAATGGACCTGCTTGGTAAATTTACCCAGTGGAACAGCCAAATCCGAATTGGGAGGTACGATGGAATCTGCACGAGTCACTATTTTGGAATTGGGTTTGAGAGCAAGGGTTCAGAATTTGAAAACAAGTTTACATATGGGACAAGTGGTCAAAGCACGTGTGACACGATTGGATTCTTTTAAAGGATTTGTAGATTTAGAACTTGTATAAAAAAATTATTAATAACCATTAGCTATCTCTGTATATGTAATATATCTTTTTTTTTGTACGCTTTTTTTTTTATTCAAAAAAAAAGGAGTGTGTAGAATTTAAATAGATGCTTTTTTATGAATATTCCCTCATTATTTGACATTTGGATTTCATGACTATAATGAGTTATGGATATGGTTGTTCATGAGCATTTTATTTTTGGAAGAATAGGGTTACTATAAAAGAGGCGAGTTACCATCCCTATTGTTTGTAATCTCATTAATAAGTTGACCAATATGGAATATCTATATCTAGGTCTTCAGTTAAACATGTTATTATGAGTTGCCCAGCTGGTCAAGTTTGCAGTTTTTACCATATTCTAATTCTGTGGAAACATTGATTCGTGACCTTACCACCATCATCAAGCTCGTATACGGGTCGTAAGCAAAAAGATAAACATTGTTGAGTACAATCTTTCAAATGATTATATTTTATACGTAATTCACTTTTTTTTTTTTTTTTTTTTTTACATCTCTACTTATAATATTCCACCAAGTAATGATCGCCAAAAAACAATCCGTGGGATATGATATTATTAGTATAGATACAGAGGAAGTTGTTGTACAAACGCGCGGCTTCACGGTTTTTGGATACCAGGAGGTACGTATCTTTTGAATATAATGTGCCATTATCCAAATCATGACAGATTGTCCTTTATTTTGACCTTCACTGCTCCATTACTACTATCCACGACGTTTTTTATCCAAGTGAATCAAATGATCAGCAAATGTGAATAGATGAAGAAAAAGTTTCAAGTGAAATTCTTACCATCCAATATTTCTTCATAGTGGCGTTGTGTAGAGTATACAATTACTTTTCATGAAAAAAAAAACCATTTATAACTTTACCGATTTGACAAGTAGTTCAAAATAAGAGTGTGAACGTTGAAAAAAATAAATAGAATATGTCACATAAAAAAAAAAAAGAGAACCCATCACACCTAACTCATGAGAGGGGAAAAGAGGAAAGGATTTACTGCTTATTGTAACACTGAAGCAAGGAGAGACAAGTGGAGTGGATACTGACGAAGAACTCAGTGAAGTGGCGATTGTCGTGTTTTGGAGAGTTTCTACTACTTTTTTCTCCATTTCTTTTGTTCCATATACAAGCTTTATGATAGTGTTGGAAAGGTCACGAATTAATGTTTCCATAGAATTAGAATATTTCAGAAAGTGTGGCAATTGGAGATTTGGCAAACTTGACAAGTCGGGTAGTCCATAATCAACAAGATCAGTTGAAGGCCTAGATATTGAAATTCCATATGTTAATATATATACTCAAAAATAGTGTATTTCATTGCAGCTTCAAAGTTTTGTGTTATTGCTTTACAAAATCTTTTCGGTCCTGGGGTACTTTACACAATCTTTGGTGGTTTGATAGTTATGCTCTATTCATTTTTTATATATGTTTAACGTAATCAAGAAAGATGGAAACGCCAAAGAGAGGCATCGGCTAATTTGTCATGGCTTTAACTATTATATAGTGCTTTTACTTTACTATTATGTTCTTAATGATTATCGTATACCACTCAATTTTTGTTGGAAGCGTGTATGGAACTTTTAGAAAAAAATTGGTTTTTATCTTTAAGGTATGTCTGCATCTATATTGTTTTTCTCTGATCCAATTTTTATATCACATAATAATCGCTTTTTTTTGTTTCATTGATGTAGTTCATGCCTTTAATAGTAATAGATATCTCATGTCTTAATACGAGTGAAAGTCACAAGAACAAAACATGCAGTTTATTAGTGTTTTAAGATTGTATTGAAATATGGAAGATAAGAAGGAGAAGGTAAAAACAAATAGGATGGTAGAGAGTATGCATTATGGCTGGGGAAAAAATACGTCCGTACAAACCGCCAGGTCATATAGAGTTTATCCTGCCTCAATTTGGAAATTGAATGTAACAAACAAAGCGCCACATTACGTTATCTTCAAGATAAATGCGTTGGAGGGGGGTGAGTATGAGTAACACAAGGTGAAGAAAAAGAGGTGGTTTCGGATACCCAGAAAATTAAAATAATAAAATGGATAACAGGTAGGTGATATTCTGAATCGAAACAGAATTTCAAGGCAAACGCTTCAAAATGAATTATAATATAGTTTGATGGCGGTGTATCATATGTTATGGTGTATTTTATATACTTATTAATGAAATGTGTGCTTTAGATAACAAGGATAAAAAAAAAGAAAACGGGTATTAGGGGTACTATTTTATGAATCGCAAAAAAGAAAACGAGTATCCTATGGACCATTTTGGTTATCGAGAAGAATATGGTTATCCGGAGTTAATTTCGAGTAACAGATTTTTAGAGTGGTTCCGTCAAATAAACAATACTTTATTTGGAATTACGTATACCATGGAAGACAATATCTTGCTACTATGGAGAACTGATAATTTTCTATTTGTGTAAAAAAAGAGTGTGGATCCAAAATTAACATAGGTCCAGAGTTTTCTGCAAGTAGATGCAAGAATAAATACCATGTGACTAGGTTATCTTCCACAAACGACGGATTCGTTAAGATTAATCCATAAACTCTATATCTTCTCCTGTATACATCGAAGAGAAGTTAACTGCAATTCAGAGATCATGTATGAAGACTAAAAAACTGTAGTGCATAGCATATAATGTAATCATCTAAATACAAATTGTGAATTGCTATTTCTTTATTCAAAAATAAAGTACTGTAAACATCACGATTCCTATATTTCCTGATAGTATTTGAGTATTTCATTATTTGTAACTGTTGCCTTTATGTTCATTTTTTCTAATGCCATATAAATAATCGAGTGATCATAGTACTACTCGGATTTTCATCATGGATCGTGTGTATTATTATTGGGGTAAAATATTACCGCTATGGATCTGCAACATATTTTTATACAACAGCAGGTAATCTTTTGTCTGTAAACCCGTTGTAGTGAGCAATAAATCAGTGCAAAATTACAATTATTACTGTTCTTATTAACATTTTTTTTTGAGTATACTAATAAAGGAAACATGGTCATTTTTCATTCTTTTAGAAATGAACATATTCATTTCTGTAGAATTACCATGGTTTAAAATAAAAGTAATTCAATCAAATATTGATTTAATAAGGAGAAAAATTATTGCTCGTAAAATTCGGGCAGTGTTTGAAAAAATGGCAATATCCGATATGTATGGTAGAATACTTATAGCCAACCCCCACATATTCATGCCAAACAAATAATGGTGGCGCGCTGAATTGACTTAACGTTACACAAATACCAGAAGCTGGGTTATGGAATCTGAGTGATGTCTACTCCTGTATATTCAATACATTACTACACTTGTTATTTTATATATAGGCATTTCAAAGACTGAAAAAAAAGTTGAATGAAAGTTTGTATATATTAATTTGGACGAATAATTGATTTTACATATGACATTGGTAACGAGTTACTTTAGGAGACTGGAGAGAGATTGAATTTAAAGGATATACTTGTTAAAAATAACGCCAGGAAGGATATCTATTTGTTTGTGACAATATTTACTCATGATATGCAACCTATGCATACTATTACATATTCTGTATCCTGGAGTCTATTAAGGGATATAGTTCCATGTATGATTGAAAGATAACTGAAGAATACATATAGTATATACTATAAATAATGAATATGTACAATCAGCGCCGCTACATGTATAAGAGTAACTTCGTTGCTGATCCAAATATTTGATAAAAAGTAGTCTCACTTTTGGAAAACCAAAAGAAATTTCAAAAGTAGTAAACAATATTTCTCTTCTTTCTCATTATTACAATATAATTATAAACAATGAATCAGAAAGAAGGCAGTAAACACTGTGGTAATAATAATATCAACGAAGTACCAATTTCAAATGTCAATGTCAATGAACGGGAGAATTCAACACCATTAAATAACACTAAATACCAGCAGCCGATGGAGAGGAAAGAGGGATTTTCAGAAACAGATACACCCAATTATTATACAGCAACAAAAATGTATTCTAAACGTGAAAAGGTATTGATCACTTTTATTGTCTCAGCCTTTTGTTTGGTAAGCGCATTATCGAATCGGTCTTATTACCCTGCTCTTCCACTTATTAGCAAGGTATGAACAAAGTACGTACATAGTAAACATCATGCCTATTATGGATATAACATTTTATTGTTAAAACGTAATCATGAAAAAATTTTCAATTTAGGATTTTAATGTCTCTGTTTCACTGGTCAATATGACAGTAATGGTGTATATGGTTTTCCAGGGGATTTCGCCGTGTTTTTGGGGACCCGTCGCTGACATGTGGGGTCGCCGGCCCGTCTATCTTATAAGTTTCATTATATTTATTGGAACTTGTTCTGGTTTAGCAATAATAAACAGTTTTTCAGGTCTCTTGGTCCTACGCATGATACAATCGTTTAGTGAAAGCTCGTGTAACGTCATTGGTATGCTCATTTCATATAGAAGAAATTCATCGCTTTATACTATCATGATGAGCTGAAAAAAAACATACATTTATACGTATATTAGGTTTTGGAACAATTGCCGACATTACAACATCAGCAGAGTATGTGAAATTATATAATAATATATGTCTTTTTTTCTCACTGTAAGATGGTACCTTTTCTTAATACTTATTTTTACTTGTGCCATCACCACACTAAAGACGCGCTAGCTATAATAATATCATTGCATCAACATTGAGCATCTCCATGGCGCTCAGTCCAATTTTTGGGGGTGTTATTTCGAACCAACTCTCGTGGAGGTAATAAGATTACAACATATTCCTGATAGATCAATCATTGGACTGATACTAAAAGCATTAGCAATACATAAAAAAATAGATGGATTTTTTGGATCCTTTTTATTCTAGGTGCCGTTAGTTGGATTTCAATCTTACTCTTCTTACCCGAAACTCTAAGATCGCATGTTGACCAAGATAGAAATGCTGCATTAAAACATAATAGTAACAGAAGTGATATACCAGTTATGAAGTGGGTAACTCGAAACAAGCAGCTAGTTTGTCATTCTCCTTCCTCACCACCGACAGGAAGTTTAGAAATCAAAAGTAATAGCAAAAAATATTCTAATCGTTACCAAAGTCCCAACTTTTTGGAACAAATACTATTTTTGCGCCATCCTGATATTTTCCTCATCATTATTTCCATGGGCTGGTTTTCATCAGTGAGCATAGCACTCTTTATGACAACAACACCCACCCATTTTTCGACTATTTATAATCTTAACACTTTACAAATTGGCCTTTGCTACGTACCTTATGCCATTGGATCCATTGTTGGATCATTTATTAGTAGTCGACTGCTTGATCAATATTTTAAAAATATAGCTTCAAAATACCAGATGACGAAAGAAACAATCCAAAAATTACGCAATATACCTGTTGATTTTCCTATTTATCGCACTCGCTTGCATGGGATCGTTTTCGTAATTGCAATAGGTCAACTTGTGATGATTTCTTACGGATGGGTACTGTATGTTAGAGCTCATCTTTCAGTCCCTCTCGCCTTTCAATTCCTCGGTAAGACATAAGTTATCTTTTTTTTTTTTTACATACAATTACGTATAGCTATGTTTTTCTTTCTTACTAGCTATTGCTTAAACATTTGACTGCAGCTTTTATTTGTATCATTATTATCATTATCTAAAAATGTAACAATAAACAGTAGGTGTCTGTAACGCCCCACTATTCAATGGAGGCAATAGCTTATTAATCGATTTGATCCCTAATCGCTGTGCCTCAATTATGGCAACTAGTACACTTGTTGCAAGCTTACTAAGGTAATAAAAAATCTAATGATATCAGTAATAACTTATAATCCCAACAAGGTTTTTTATTTTTTCTTCTTCCCTTCTGATCCGCCTCGACCGATAAGCCAGACCAGGCGCTGGGTCATAGAAGGTTATCAATAAAATCCAAATTTAAACGTAATAACTTTTGACAGCGATGAATTAACACTGTTTTTAAAATAATAGAGCATTAGCTGTTGCTACTGTCGAAATTGGTATTGACCATATTGGTCTAGGGTGGACCTTCACTATTTTTGGCGTAAGCATGTCAATCAGTACCTTGATCATACCGGTTCTAATCAAGTATGGTCCAAAATGGAGAGAGTGTCGTATATATCAACAAAAAAAAGAGGAGCAGCAAAAATGACTATATCTACCGGATCGGTAGAATGAAGATTAAATACATATAAAAAACACCATCATCATTATATATAATATATTTCTTTCATTGATAGCATATATATATATATATAATTTCATATCCTCAAGCAATATTGTTTTATACTTAAAAATTTCGCATTAAAAGATGCCACATGGATTATTTGGGAGATTAAAGGCAGTTGTTCCTCTGTCCTTAGAACAATTCAAAAAAAAAAATTACTGACAAAATAAAGCAAGAGTAATTAGAGATAATACTTGGATTGTAACATGTAATTAACATTTTTTTTTTTTAAAAAAGGATATTCGAAAATGAGTTGACACCTTTTTTAAGAAATAATTTACACTGTTTTTATAAAATGTAGTTTTTATGTATCTAAAAATACGAAGTTATGCGAGGGCAATTAATTGTTCGTGAAGTATCATAAAAGATACTACATATTCTGGAAAAAAGACGTCATGCTTGTACATGCAGAAAGAACAAGAATCTTAAAAAACGCTAAATTCATATGCAAAAAGAAATGCATTAGTAGGTGTAAATATCCAATTAGCCAGACACAAGGTCAAATTTTTCCGTCAGGCGCAAAAAAGTCTCTGGAAATCCAGTTAGAAGGTTCAAAAAGGTCCAATTCTTCTTATTTATGATATAGTAAATATCTGAATTACCGAGTGGATTTTCATAAATCCGGATGGAGTGAGGATTTGATACAAAGACGACTAAGGTAGTACTACTTTTCTCAGATGGTACCATACTTTCCAATAGAAGAGCTTTAGTTCTCTGCTAAATTGTTTAGCAATAAAGATGGAGCTGAAATTAATATGGAATTATTTAAACTATACCCATCAAAAAGTTCTGTAATGTTATTATTTTTCTGTCTCTATCTACTATCCTCTCTTAAACCTTTGATGTTTTATTAAAAAATAATAGCTATGGGCGACGTCACCCCAGATTATAGATATTGTAATTCTATTCTCGAAGCATTGAAATGACTGTAGCACAATATAGCGACAAAGTATTTATCCACTGCCAACAATCACTACACTCGTTCAAATCCCTAACGTACAGTCAAGTGAACAAGATCAGTACTTATTTGGCGAATCTACTGTATGAAAAACCTCTGTTATTCCAACCAATACAAAATGCATTTCGGTGTTCAATGATAAATCGGTGCAGACAACATTTACATTTTTTGCTGCTTTGAAACTTGGAACTACCTTTTTCTCCCTTGATTCACGTCTTTCAGGTGATACAGTCGTTCACCTTTTGAAGGAAACAAGTTCAAGCTTTTTAGTTACTTCCAAGGAGAATCGCAAAAGGGCTAAACGGTGTGTCACTACCCTTCAACAACAGTGTGGTGATAATAGTAATCCGAATGATGATTTCGAGATCTGGGACGATTTTGATGTCGAGGATTTAATTCATGTGATAAACTATGTATCGCATCCATGTTCTGGTAATGCGTCTCCCATCAGCTATAATAAGCAACTGCGACAGAAGTAAACAGTTACATCGAAAGACACTATTATTTATTTGTCTACTTCTGGATCTACTAGAGAATTTCCTCAAGTAATTAATCATAATACTAAATCGCTTACGTAAGGTTGTTGAGACGTTAATGAAGTCAATCCAACGCTCCAGCCCAAGACTCTCTTTAAATTCCACCAATGTTTTATTGCTGCAAGCACTTTCGTTTTTGAGGTCGAACATAGGTATAAGTATACATTTATAATATAGCATACACTATATCACCATATTATTCATTGTAACTATATGAAAAGGAACAGTTTACAAACAACTCTTTTTCTTACACCGGTACTAGTAGAACTAGATGTTGATAAAGCAATCAGCTACTTTCCAACAGAAATGATTACTAAAAGTAAATAATTCATACGTGAAAAGCAACTTGAAAAATGTATTTATAAAAAAATAATATCGAACCTTATATAATAACAGTTTGAATATCGTTTTTCTTCTTTAATAAAATCAATTTCTAATAATTAGTACATGGAGCCGTTGGATGTGTCAACAAATGTGCCAAGCATTATGAAGCTATAGCAATTCCTGGCATGATATACATTCTTCCACTCAATAAAAAACTTCTGAGAATAATTGAAGGTGCGGTTTCACTCAAAAAAGTAATGACCTTATTTAATCAGGGCATTCAGCAATTATACGATGCCAAATTTCCTCATAGTTGTAGTATTTAGGATAAAATATAAATCTATATAAAAAAACAAAAATAATAAAGAGTAACGAGTTTTTAAGATCCAAAAACTACTAGAGGCGTGGCATCTTAGGGCTCATTTTAGTATTTTTTTTTTCATGTTCTTTATAATGAGCACTACAAGTACCAAAAGTTGGCAAACTTGGTATATATTGCACATAACCAGCATGATGTAAATTAACAATATCTTATAGAGGGGTCTTCATTTTTTTTCTATGAATAAATATGCTTGGTTACTGAGTGAATCAGATTCAGTCAGGCAGGCGTCACTTTTACCTTTGTAGTTGTTTCCATTACAATCACAATGTCAACTTTTTGACATTCACTTCATTTACAATACCATAGGAATAATCCAAGTGATAAATATACTGCGCAACAAAACAGTCTACACAACAGGGAAGAAGAATTACAAAAAGGCGATTTTTTTTTCGTCCTTTCTGGTTTTCTATTTTTCTTTTTTTTTTTCTTCTTCACTTAAAAAAAAACCTTGCTGGCATATTATTATTATTATCATTTTTGGTAGATCATTGTGTGATTCAGGCATGTACAATAATCAGCCGAGTCTAGTTCTGATCTGTGAGTACATTTGTTCTGTTTTACTAGCTGTGTCGGTGGTTTCCCCCATATGGCTCCAATGAATTACCAGAAAACCTAGTACCGTCTTCTTGTTTTCAGGGGAAAGTTGTCTCTATTCGCTCGATTGCAAATTGCATCCCAAACCGAGGAATCGCGTTTCTGTTCGCTACAGACGTTTGATGAGTAGTAGTTGTTTGATGATTCGTTAGCACCTATACTAGTACCCACGCTAATGATTTCTGATTCAGCTATTATTTGATCATTAACTTTCCATGGAAGGTTAGATTCTTTGGGCTTTTGAATATTGGCGGGAGATATATGGAAGCCTGTTAATAGTGTAAGACTCCTTTTTCCCCATGCTGTCAAGTCAGGTCTACGTCCTGTGGGGGACGGATCCATGTTTAACTTTTTATTGTTAGCATGGTGAACTAAGAGCTTGACATTCCGTTTCCATTTATCTTTTTTTTTTGTTTGTTATTATTACATCATTTCTCTCCCATTTTCTTTGATCCTTTAAAGCCATTGACTATTCGACTTTTGGAACATCATTGGCTTTATCATTAGTGAATCGAGAACAATAATAAATAACACATTCCCTCATAAAAAAATTATAAAATAAACGATACTGACAGTGAATAGCCTTCTTCTTTTTACAAGTTATTCAATAATTGACTCAAATAATTAAAGAAAAAAGCTCTGTGCACAAACAAAATATTTTGTTTTTATAAAATAATAATTGACATTTGTTTTAGATCAATTGATTCTCCCTATTACTGAGCTTTGACAGTGTAATTAGAGAGCAAAGCAATTAATCCACAATGATATATGCTATGATTTAGATTGAAATACATTATAAAAATAGAATTTTGTGCTATGGATGTTGTTATACGACAAGAAACTTATGGATGTCCGGTATATCACCATTTATATGAACTATTCATACCCACTTCATCCAATCATAATATTCTTTGTTCCAAATTCATTGTCATCATCACCATCATGAATATTATTCCATTTCCCTTTCAAACATGAATACTTCTTTGGTAACTTGATCTGGTTGTATTATTCTTTGATAATAAAAAAGTTATTTTATTGATGGAGGATAATTAAGTTTTATAATTATTGATGGGATATTACATATATTATATTATGCGAATTATTGTTTTAATATATAGCTCTAATGAGAGAATGCTCATCATTATATTAAAACAAGTAGTATTTAATTTTGTATATAGTCGCCTCATGGTTATTGATGAGACGCTTTTACTTGTTGTTTCTCCATTCGACGTGCCCTCCACTTTGTACCGTATTTAATTAAAATTTGTATACTGACGATGCTTATTGACATCATCAAACCAAAAATAGTAAAAGTCCATCCTAAACCGATATGATCAATAATAATTTCAACGGTGGCAACTGCCAAAGCTCTAGAAGAATCATTCCCATTTACCAGGAAATTAATATTACTTTGCATTCTTATGCATAGGAGACATTCCTCTTCTCAAGTTACTTAATGCAAAATCAAAAAAAAAGAGTTTTGGATTCACTTACCTAATAAAGCTTCCAACAAGATTATATACTGCCATAATTGAAGCACTTCGATTGGGGATTAAATCGATTAATAAAGCAGTTCCTGCGTTTAATATTGGAGTGTTACACAAACCCACTATTATTATTATATATTATATCATTTTAGTACATTAGCGAAAAATAAGAAATTTTAATATCCATCTAGGTATTCTTTTTTTTTTGTAACAAATGAATAAGAAAATTATCATTAGTAGAAAAAAAATAGTTAAAACGTGACTTTTCCTTACCAAGAAACTGGAGCACAAGAGGAACAGCAAGATGGGCTCTGACATACAACACCCATCCATAGGCAATCATCACAAGTTGACCCACCGCAATTACAAAAGAAATACCTTGCAAACGTGCACGATAAATAGGAAAATCAATAGGTATATTACGTGAAGATTTAATCATTTCTATAGGTATTTGTTGTTTCAGAGCAATATTTCTAAAAGAGCGATTAAGTGCAGGGCCACTAATGAATGATCCAACAATGCATCCAACGGCATAGGGTATATAGCAAAGGCCAATTTGAAAGGTGTTTAGATTATAAATGGTTGAAAAATGTGTGGGTGTTGTTGTCATCAAAAGCGATATACAGATGGAAGCAAAGCAACAGATTGAAATGATAACGAGTGAAATATCAGGATAGCGTAGAAATAGTATTTGTTCCAAAAAGTTGGGCATTCTTCTTTGGCAATGTTTGTTGGAAGTTTTCTCATCGTTAGCCTCTAAATTCGTTACTGTGATTCTTGGAAAAGATGAAAAGGAAGAATTACGACGATGTAGTAATAGTCTCATTTTTTTAATCCAATAAACAATAGGTATATAGCAGCTGTTGTCATGTTCTGACAATCCATTTCTATCTCGAACAATTACACGCGATCTCAGAGTTTCAGGTAAAAAGAATAGAATTGAAAACCAAGTAATTGCACCCAAGATAAAAAGGAACCAAAAAATCCACCTGTTTTATATATATATATATTATTAGTATTTTAATAGCTAGTCCTGTATTTGATTCACTAAGGAATGTTTTATCTTATTACCTCCAAGAGAGTTGATACGAAATAAGACCCCCCAGGATTGGACTGAGTGCCATGGAAATGTTCAGGGTCGATCCAATTATATTATTAAAGTTTGCACGTCTATCAATTGATCATAGTGTTACAAATAAGCTGTCAATAAATAAAAGAAATAACGCAACCAATAATAATTGAATCCCATCATTGTTGTGGAGTCTAATTTTTTTTACGTACTCTGCTGGTGTTGCAATATCTCCAATTGTTCCAAAACCTATATAGAATATATTATAATATGTTTGAACTCATCATTAGTACTATCATAAAAAGGGAGTAAACTACTGCATGATTACGTACCAATAGCATTACATGAACTTTCACTAAAAGCTTGTATCATGCGTAATATCAACAATCCCGAAAAACTTTTTACCATTGCTAAACCGCAACATGATCCAATAAACATGATAAAACTTGCGAGATAAATAGGTCGACGGCCCCAGATATCAGAAATAGGTCCCCAGAAACATGGAGAGAAACCTTGGAAAGCCATATATACTGTTACTGTCATGTTGACAAGTGCATCAGAAATATTAAACTCCTTAAAAGAAAGATTACATACATGCATATTATCGTAATAAGTATGATATCTGCATTTACACAAACATTCGTTTCAGTGCATTTCTTTTTTCCTTTTCTTTTTTTTTTTTTTTTTTTACCTTGCGAATAAGAGGAAGAGCTGGGAAATACGATCGATTTGATAAAGAGCTCACCAAGCAAAAAGATGAAACTATACATGCTATTAATATTTTTTCATTTTTAGAATATGTTTTGGTTGGCGTGGTGCAATCTTGGGATATATTTTTCTTCTCCAATTGTTGTTGTTGGTAGTTTTCAATTGAAATCGCAGGATTCTCTTGATGGTGATTATGAGTAGCCTCTTTCCCCGTCAAATCTTCATCATGGGTTATAATATTATTGGTGCTATTAGCCTTGCATCCAATACTGTTTTTTTCGTCGTCTATAATCATATTAATAAAATAATAAAATAGAAGAGAGAAAGGGATGATAAATAATAGATATACACTTCATGTAAGCATCGTATTTTAGTAGTTAAAGCGAAACTGGGTTTATATTCTATGTGAACATCCTCCTTTTTTTTTATGGAGCTACATGATCTGCGTATCGTTCTATATATATCCCCTATTTTACGCGTTATTTTTTTTATAAGTAAATCTTCTGTTATGGTGCAAGCAGTCTTAAATAGACATTTTTTTTTTTTTACTTTTTTCAAAATTGAACTACTCTTTGGATCTCTAAGCTTATTTGAAATATATCTCAAGATTTATAAAGTTGAACATGTATAGAATATTAATCCTGAGACAGATTTTTGATAAACTCAATGATGATCTTGCAGATATGTTTTAAAAAATAGGACTTAAGCAGAGAGACCCGCGGAAAGCAACAGATTTTTTATGCTAGTGCATTCATATGTAGCTAGCAAATTTCCATGTTTGGATGATGCATACTTGCACCATCGAAAAAATACTCATTCTTAATGAAGTAGGCATAAAACATAGAGAACTATTCCTTAGTCTTTCTTGATTAATGCATTTTAAATTTGTACGTAGCATAATAAATCAAAGTTATTAGGAGGATTTTACATTTGTCATTGAAGATAATATAAAATTCCATAAAGTTAAAGTGTGTATAGTTTCAAGTATATATCGTCATGTGGGTATGGTGCAGGCAGTCTTAAGTAGACATCTTTTAGAAATGGTGCATCCTAAAATATTCAAATCCCGATATCCATATATGGTTAGGATTGTGGTTCTTGATTTTAAGAGTAAATTTATTTATATACCAGCACCATAAGTATTTTTTTTTATTTTAAATAAAAAAAATATAAAAGCTATTCACTATATGGTTCAATAGAAATATGATGACAGGAAGTTGTATTAAACAAGATGATGGTGGTTGTATTGTTGATGAAAATAAGAAAAGATAAGAAAATTGAATAGTTCATTGTATAGTATAACAATGAAGAAATAATAAAAAAACAGGGGAGTGGGGTTGAACCATATATTCTATATATTTATAAATTTAAACTTAAAAAAAAAACGCTATCAATTTAAAGGTGATGGATAAAAGAAATAGAATAAAGAAAAGAAAAAAAATATAGTGAATAACTTGGATGATGAATTCGTTTTAGTTCAATCCAATACGACGGTGGGATTTATAATTTATAAAAAATACAGCTACAATTGGTAAAGGATAGTAATCTGAAGAAGAAAAAACATCAAAAACAAAAACAAAAAAAAGTACCGTACTTTCTTTAACACCATTCATGAAAGAAACTTTGTAACGCTTTCCATCTCTTGTGCGATAGCCTTGTTCATAATAGAAGTTTTGTGGAACAATAAATCCATCACTATCATAGGTATAACCTCGTCGCTTAAAAGGGTATACGAGCTCTGGTTCTTTCTTGTCATGCAATGTCATTCTACTTGCAACGAGAGCATCATTCGGATATGCGGAATGATTACTAGATTGATCGAAAGCAAACACCCCTTTTTAAAAGAAATACATGTTAATTTTTCTATATCATTCAATAGTTATAATAGTAATAATAATGATATTTTACCAATACATTTTGGATGAATGATTTTAAAGATAACAATGGCAGCTTCAAGTTGTTTTAACATATCTTCATTTGTCCACCAACCTTCCTTGTTTTTTCCTGCTTTAAAAAAAACTCGAGCTTGAAGTGGAAAATTATCCGGCAATCCATGTTTAGAACGATCTGCGGCTGTCATTTTCAATGGTTCGTGACAGGGGCATAAAAAGTCAGAAACCATTATGGACCCACCTGGTCCTTTCTTTCGTAATACAGACTCACTGTCAGCAAGCCAAATATCATTCTTAGAGTCGTTGGAGTAGAAGGTAGGTTCATCGTGGGTACATAGAGCATGTTCTTTCTGGAACTCATTTAAAACTGGCTCTTCAATACGGTTTTCCTGAACATCTGAACGTTCATGACCATCGTAATAAATCTATAAAAGCTCGAATAAGAATTTATTACGACACAATAATACAAAATCTGCTCGTTATAATAATACTATTATACAAGTTTACAAAATAATTGTTAAATAACTTACATTCTTAGTGTATCTCTGGTATCCATAGCCCCGGTCATGAAAATGAGATATAATGGTTCTCTCAGACACGTTCCTAGTAGTACCTAGCAAGTCGGGAAGGATTTTCGTTTCAAGCTCTTTTTTGAGTAGTATGGCCGATCTTTTTGGTGGATCCAGTGTCTTCCAGAAGGAAAGGCACCTCTTTTTCACATCTTCATCATTCATTAATGATTCTCTCTTAGCATGTCGACCTTGTTGGTGAAAAGGCAACTTGCCAAGTAATAGAAAGTGTCTGCCCACTTTGCAATGGCACGTATACGATACGAGTTTGGAGAGAACCAGAATGCAGTTGCAGCTTTGGTACATGTTTGAATCTTGTTACACCCAAGTACTCGATTCTTGAACTAACAGTGAACACTGAGCAAACATAAAGTTTCGTAAGCATTAAGGGATCTAGCTGGTGATGTAGAATTTCTAATTTGGGAGACTTTTTCATACAAATCACCATAGATCTTGTGCATTTTTTCAATTTCAACGGCATTTTTGCTTTTGGTTTCCATCTGCTTTGGTGGTTTGATAGTATGGTCCTCGGGTGAGGCTCTTCCAAAAAAAACTTGTTATTGGACGCGATCCGAACATAGTTTCACGTCGCATGTTTTCTTTCTTTTTGACACGCCATTTTTTCCAACGCGAATCACCTGTAAGTGTAGCTAATCATGATTTAGTACAAAATAGCCTACTGTAACCCTTGATTTTAAGATAGGACTTAGGTGGATTACAGATAATAAGTAGTTTAATATAGTGAGCACCAGTAGTAATTAACGTTTACTACAACGATATATTTAATAAAATGGTCTTCAGTTATTGTAGAAATTGGAAGACTTGTATGTGAACTGATTGGATCAAGTGGTTAGATAAAATAAGACTTTTTAATAAGCAATTGGATGGATATGAATTGTATCAAGAATATAAAACAAATATGATTACTCAATATTTGAGTGATCGAGGGATAAGAATGTTAATTTATTCTTTTAGTAAAATGTTCGATGATTCTTTATTTCAGTTCAAAAATCCTGGCCTTTTATACTTTTTCCAAAGCAGCGCGGCAACCAATTATTCTTGGCAGAAGACAACTTGGCGAGGAATAATATCCAATCGTATTGCATATATAAATGGGACAGAAGGTTATTGGTTGGACAAGGTCCTTGGCTGCATTACCAAGATGCTAAGGTCCTTGGTAATAGAGACTAATGTCGGAAGTGATGGAATAAACAAGAAGGTCGAATAGGACCAAGAAGTAACATCATTTCACAACTAAAAGTCTCAATATTGGATATCAAGGTCAGACTCAGGAACAATATGCAGGTTACACAATTATGGACGGATGCATGATCAATAAGTTGGTTGCGCGAGTGGAAAAAAAGGCCTTTGGCTTTATAGATTTCACTGCTATTTCTAATACAAAATAATGATAAAAATGAAAAGGTACTAATGATAAAAATGAAAAGGTACTAATGATAAAAATAAAAGGTACTGATGATAATAATAATATAACTGATATAAATAATAATAATAATATAGGAAAAATATAAAAAATAAAATAAATTGAAATAAAAATATATAAAAAGAAAGAGGAGAGTGATAATCATTGAGGATTACACTTCTCTAGTATTTATATATAGTAGGGTATATATTTTGAATGCCAAATATTCATAATATGAACGGGATATATACCAGTACGCAAACTACGAAGATAGTTTCCTGAACCACTTTTCCACCTAAGCGCATTGTGAAACAAAGACACCAAGTCTGTCTGAACTTGTTGATCCTCAGTATCAGTCTGCTGTACAACTTCAACCTGTTCTTGGTGCTTATAAAACGAAATACGTATATATAGAAGCATGTTAATGATAATTTTGTTAATGAGGATATTTCTTTCTTTTTTTTTTTTAAAAAAAAAGATCATTTATCTATAACACCTACTTGTTAAATGAATTAGGAACCTTTTGATGATCTTGTATTTCCACAGCGCTTTGGCATACTTTACAAAGTGTTTTAAAATTAAAGAAAAAAACGCGAATGAGATGAAGGTATAAGAATACTTTTAACTTTTATATATACCATATCATTTTTTATACGATGTTTAACTGCATAATTTTTTTTTAGGTGCTCTAAAAAAAAAAGAGTCGAGTTTTATTTCAAACCACGTCATGTTGAGAGGTGGAGAGAAGGGGGAGAATGTGGAAGTTCTTTTCCTAATGTGCGTTCGATGAGATAAGAATGGATTCGATTAATAATATGTTGGGGTACAAATGGAACGTTATTAAAAATGAATTGCCAATGTGATTTCCATATATGTTCCAGAATACTTGTAAAAATAATTGAACTTGATACGCGTGGAGGATTAGTTGGGAAATGTAGCTTGTAAACAGCATTCTCCACATCTTGATAAGATATCGGTATTAGTAAAAGGTCTTGTAATACTTCTTTCCAAATTAACCATTTCCTGGGGTACCGGTAAATAAAATGATCTTCATCCTCAATCGAAAGTGAACAGATAGGACAAAGAGGCGAAGGGTAGTCATGAGGCAATAATTTATGTAAAACTCTTCTGCAGGAAAGTTTGTGGTGTAGGATGCGAAGCCAAAAATTCCTTGCTTGATAACGAATATCCAAATTCCAAAACCTTGATCATAACTTGTTGGTCAAAGGAAGGTCGCTTGGACGGTGTTGTTCTTGTTTATCTATAAATTTTTTAACAATTCCTTTACGAAAATCTTTGGTACTTAAGTCAGTTAGTAGAATCCCATTTGCTTTGCAACAACAGACAAGGTTGTTGCTGTTATGTTTCTTAATTGCTTGGTTGATTCCACCAGTATATTGAGTTGGAGGAAAGAGAACTTTAAGGCTATATGAGCGATTCCCAATTCTCCTTTTTCCAGTTTATCATCCACCCTTATTAACAAACGTCGAAATGATTGATGAAATTCTGTTGATTCACGTCGTCGAACGTAGCCAGAGTGAGTATTGATTATACAAAGGTCGTCAATACGCAGTCGTGTCTGTTTAATTCGTTGTAAAAATTTGTGTAGCTGTATTGTAATTGATGTAATAATTGGTCCTATAACATCCATATGATGCATTTGCATGATGGTGTAACTGCATACTTCATTGGATGCTTAATATGCAGTAGTGAGTCGGAGTACATATTTATTATTTATGTAACTGATGATAACTGGTGTTTATTATTATAAAACTTTATACCCACATGACGACATATACTTGAAACTATACACACTTTAACTTTATGGAATTTTATATTATCTTCAATGACAAATGTAAAATCCTCCTAATAACTTTGATTTATTATGCTACGTACAAATTTAAAATGCATTAATCAAGAAAGACTAAGGAATAGTTCTCTATGTTTTATGCCTACTTCATTAAGAATGAGTATTTTTTCGATGGTGCAAGTACGCATCATCCAAACATGGAAATTTGCTAGCTACATATGGATGCACTAGCATAAAAAATCTGTTGCTTTCCGCGGGTCTCTCTGCTTAAGTCCTATTTTTTTAAAACATATCTGCAAGATCATCATTGGGTTTATCAAAAACCTGTCTCAGGATTAATATTCTATACATGTTCAACTTTATAAATCTTGAGATATATTTCAAATAAGCTTAGAGATCCAAAGAGTAGTTCAATTTTGAAAAAAGTAAAAAAAAAATATCTATTTAAGACTGCTTGCACCATAGCAAATTTACACTTTGATCACATCCCTCTTTCTTTTTGTTTTTTTTTCTTTTCTCTTCTATCCTATTATCCAGACAGTTACGTACTACAATTAGAAAATAATTTATTGGTTGCCTATCATCTATTATGGCTCCATCAAACAACTTACCAAATTATACCGACTTTGATTCACTTCTTCAAGTCTTTGAAACGTTTACCAATTGCTATAAGAATAATGTATTGTTTCATTACAAGATTCCTGATGGTGGCACGTCAAGGGTGCCTGAATACAAGACATTAACATATAGTCAAGTCGATACAATAACTACTCATTTGGCAAATATATGGAAACCTATGATTCCACCGGACACATCATGCGTTGCAGTATTTAACGATAATCCAATACAAGCAACACTTGCTCTTTTTGCCATATTGAAACTTGGACTTATTACATTTCCCTTGAGTCCTCATCATACCAAAGATGTATTAACTCACTTACTTATAGAATCCAATACTGGGTTTTTTATTACGTCAAAAGAAAATGTTACCAAAGCGATAGATTCTGTTAACGCAGTAGCTCAACAACAACAACAACAACAACGAGAAAGAATAGCTCAAAATGATAATAAAAGGACACCTGTGATAATGGACATTAAAATATGGGACCAGTTTGATGATATCATGGAACAACTTTTGTTGGATACAACAATGTCCCCCAGTAATCCCATTCATGATGATAGTAACAACCATATTAGCTCGTGTAAGTTGATGCCAAATATGCGAACATTTTTTTTTCTTTTGCATGTTGGAGAAATTTAGAGGTGGAAAATCTTTTTTATTTGTTTGTTTGAATTTTTTTTCGCTCACTACATGCGGCAAACAACTCTTTTAGATAATAGACTGATTATTTCAGCACAGCATGATGTAGATTCCACAACTACAGTCGTTTACGCAATCACATCGGGGTCCACATCCACAACATACCCCAAGTTAATCCATTGGAGCACACAATCCATTATGTATATGGTTTTAGAAATGAACATTAAATCACTTATTCGTGAAGGAAAGGATGACCCCAATTTTATCATGCAGTCTACCGATGTTATGATAATAATAGCAACATCCTTTTTGGCTGGTGCAAGTCTAGGTTTGTTTGTTTGTTTTTTTCAAATGCAACAATTTAATATCTCTTCATTCACTCATTTCCGAAAATATTATAATATAGGAGAGCTCTTCACGGTTTTTTCAGTAGGTGGATCCGTTGTTTTATTGGATGATCTATCGAAACTACACCCTCACGATTTTCTTGAAGTTTCAGAAATGTTTCAAGTGTCTTTGATGTTGGCTCCTCCTTCTTTTCTTGAACGACTGGCAGAATATTTGAAAACTCTTCCTGGCAACAATTGGACAATAGTCTCAAAAACATTACAACGAGTAAAGTATTGTTTTTATGGCGGGTTGCCACTTCAAATAGAAATTGGCGATTATTTGCAATCGAAAGGATTAAATGTTCGTACACATTATGGGGCAACAGGTAATAGTAATATATGCATAAAATATTACATAAAAAAAATAACACAAGCTGCACTATTATTTTTTAATGGTAGAGACATGTATCATGTCTCAAGCTAACGTGTCCAGGGAAAATAAGAATTGGTACAAGATTCATCCAACACCTGAATTGATGCATTATGCTACCTTTGAACCGTTCGATAACGACATGTTTCATCTTGTGATACACAGTAATTTTCCTTCACTCGCTAAAAATGTAGCCAATCGACCCAATGGTAATTATGCCACTCGAGATTTGTTTATCAAAGACTCACCAAGGTATTGGACTTATGTTGGGAGAATGGATGATATCATGAATCTGTAAGTAATTGTTTCAAGAATTAATTGTATACGGTTTATACTATTATTATTATTTTGTCACTGGCATCCAATATTATTTACTAATGCTTCTCCCTATAATATGTTCTACACCCTTCCTAATACTCTATCTAGAAAAAGTGGAGTCTTGGTGAATCCAATACCTCTGGAGACAGAACTATGTAAAGAGGAAATCATCAAAAAGTGTGTGATTGTTGGTAATAACCGCTTATGTATTGCTGTATTAATTGAACTTGATACGGACAAAACAGTTCATTATTCCCAAGACAACATCATTTCTAAAGGCAATTTTTTTTTACATTATTTGGAGGAGAAATTGTCGTTGACTCCAAGTTTTTAATATTTCAACAAAAGCAAATGTGTGTATACATGTTTTATTATATACTAACAACAATAATGCTTTAATGATTATTAGTGCATCAAGTCATTCGCAAAGTAAATAAAACAGGACACTACGAGGCTGCTATTTCAATTCCTGAAATGATATACATATTACCGTTTGGCAAACAACTACCAATGACTGCAAAAGGTGCCATTTCTCGTAAAAAAACAAACCAAGAATTTAATCAAGAAATTGAACAAATGTATACCAATTTTATTCGTATAAATCAAAGATAAACTTTAATGCTACTACTAATAAGATAGTTATTCTCTTGTTGTGCATACCAGAAGTATGTAGTGATTAGTGCCTGTGATAGAATCTTTTTTCTTCTTATTTCTAGAATAGCATCATTAAAATAATCACCTACTGGTTTTTAAAAGGTATCTTCTACCTACAATTATCTTTGTATTATTTTTATAGTCATGTCACCCTTTTTTTTCCTTTCTCTTTGTTAAAAATAACAATAAGAATAAGAGTGGATCTTACAATACTAGTTCAAAATGAGAGAAGATCTTATTTTATCATTTTTTGTGGGATCATCAACTAAAAACAAGTTGTGGCAAAAAAAAATATGCATTATTTAAAGGAGAAGAGAGAGATATGTGTATATATATAGAAGGATTGATAAATTAAACCCTCCTTTCTATTGTTTATTATATCAAACAAACAAACCAAATGCTTATTTTATTCAATTTAGCTATAAAGAAGAAAGAAGATTATGTGTGAGTAACAGAAGATCAATCACCGGAGTTACATTGAATGGCATCATTCATAGAAACTTTGACGAAGAAATTCCTTTTTCATTATCATTTTTTTGTTCGTTTTTTTTTTATATATATACACCCTGCATATCATAAGGAGAACAACAAGTCTTCACTAGAAGAACAACAATCATGACGAGAGATATACAAGAAGCAACACCATTATTATCGAATGAGTCGTCGACACCGGCTTCTTCTTCTTCTTCTTCTTCCACTCTACTTGATAATAAACAAAAAGACACCTCCAATATGAAAGACGCGATCTTTGGAACAATGACTCATTTGGGTTTAGCATTATTTGTTGGATTGATCATTTCAGTATTGGTTCGACTTCCATTCAATGTCTTTACTTATCATCCCATTTTTATAATTTTGTTCATTGTGTTGTCAACCGAAGGTTTGTCTTTATTTTATTTTATTTTATTTTTTTCGCTTTCATGAGTGAGAAATCTAATATTGATAAGGGACAATTATTATTTTAGGTATTTCTTTATTACAACCTACTAGTACACCCAAGGAAAAAGAAAAAGGATTGAAATTACATGCTTTCTTACTTGGATCATCCTATCTTTTTGCCATTGCTGGATTCTTTGCTATTGTTTATAATAAGGCCATTTCTCATAAAGAACATTTTACATCGTAAGTAGGCGGACCTTATTCTCAATACTTAGTGTGGGGGAAGGGGTTTATTATTATTATTATTATTTTTTGTTGGCTTTTTATATACTCATTCAATGTGAGATATCTCAATTGACAGGTACCATGGAAAATTCGGTTTAGCCGTATTTTGTTACTTATTTTTCCAACTCTTATTTGGATTAACGATTGCATATATCCCACAACTTTATGGCAATATTACCAAAGCCAAACAATTATGGAAATATCATCGTATGACGGGTTATATCTTGATCATTCTTATTTGGTTTACAGCTCAATTGGGTATTCGTGCTGATTATATATATAATAATTTATGGTCGCCCAAGTTAATGATTGCTCATTGGATTGCATTGGTCTTGGTAGTCGTTGGTATTACAGGTCGTCTTCGTTTTTCAAAATGGGGCATTTTATTATCCTCCAGAACAAAGGATAATCATACAGTGGTTGTGTCACGTTAAGTTTGTGTGGTCTGTTCCTGGATATACCATTCTTTTGTAATTCTAACTTTATAATTAATTTTTATTTCTTCCTCCGATTTTCACCCGGGTGATATGTCCGTAAACCGATAACTTTTTTTTTTTTTTTGACATGCTCAATTTCTTACTCTCTTTTATTATCAAACACACAACACCCTTTCCCTTTCCGTTTTATATACTAAGTTCATTAGTCATTGAAATAAATAAATATTTATTTATTTTTATCTATAAAATAATCATGATGAGGATGAATGACCCAATACATTGGTTGAATAAATCAACATTGAAGGTTTTTTTAGTATATATATATGGATTTCCAATCGTACCAGTCGGAAAGTCTCCAACATAAATAAAATAAAATAAAATATATGCAAAACTAAAGAACAAATAGTAACACGAGAAACATATGATTTTGATTATTATCATTTGAATTGAAATAAACCCAGGGTTAAAATAATTCATCATTCCTATTTTTAGTCATATATAGTTTTATCAATAATGCAGGTGGTCAAAGCCTTTTGTATTCTAGGTTCCTCTTTTATATGAATCCATATTTTTGGGAGTAGTTACTACGCATATTCATTTGTTTATTGATTATTTTAATGTTTTGAATGATGATGATGGCACCCAGCACGTTTTTGTTATTATTTATTGTTAAAAAAGAGGGCTCATTTTTATTATGCAAAAAAAAAAAAGATCCTTGCAGAAAAACAGTGGCTCGGAAAACTAAACAACCATCAAAAAGTCTATTATTATTATTTAGTCTAGAATAAAAATGATCAAAGGACTCAACCAATAATTCTTTGGATCAAAAATAAAATAAAATTGGATTATCCGTCACATCCTCTGTCGTCTATTGTCCTACCGCTCATCTATCGGAACCTAATAAAATGAGGCTTCTTTTATTCTTTTTGAAAGAAACGTTACATATTCAAAAACCATATTTGGACATTCTAATATTGATAGTAATAGTAGTAGTTTAAAATGACGGTAGTAGAAAAAGAAAGTGGGCGATGAAGAGGAATAGGATAAAAGAATGTTGGTGAAAGAAAAAGAAGAGATTGTTTAAACATGATCAGCAGGTATGTTTCTATTGATATACTCTATAGATCTGTATATCAGACTATGTGATGATTTCATTTTCTTGGAATAGATATCCCATAGTCATTATGGATATACAACAACAACAATAACAACAACAAAAACCCGATGATCATTCCATAAGTTGCTATAAATATTGGACATACGTATCATAAGATGGAGTAAGAATATATCGTCATGACACCATCATTTTCTTCTTTATCATTACAGTCAATTAATATTTAATAGAGAATGGTTTATTGTTTGATGATCATGTTGAATGTACTACCAGATCAACATCATAATATACAGATATAAGATAATCCTTCTTATCTGCAGTTAGCATTGGATAGGAAAAACGGTGGTGCGCGGAGGTAAACGGTTCTGATGAGAGGAGATCTGTTTGTCTATCCGCTACTATTCATTGAATATGGATTGATTTAATTGATGAAAAAGTAAAACAACACAAATTTTACCATGTTAGTATTTTGCTTGGCAAATAAAACGGATCTTTCAAAACGAACTCTGATTACCTTATTTAGTAAGTCTTGCTCATCTTTCCTTGTACGATGTACCACCTTCTATTTTTGAACATCTTTTTTTTTTTTTTTGCATTAATTATTATTAAAAAGAGATAGACGATGTAGTCAGCGTTGTTGGGTTTCATCTTTTGTTATAAGTTTATTTCAAACTACGTTTTCCATCCCATACATTACCACTATTTTTCAATAAGATGAATTATTTAATTGTTCATGATCGTTACCTTCTCAATAACATAGAATTCTTTTGCTTCTTAACAAAAAGAGATCATTTTTATACCTCCTTTTTTAGTAAAGACACCTAAGATACTATTTTTGTAAGAACTTACAGCAATAACTAAACTAAACCAAAAATATTTGATTTATCGTGTGGATAAGATGATTTCTCTCTCAGATCATGCAGATCAAATAATAGTAGTAAGATCAAATTCAATCACTTAAAAAAAGTGAGTCCATGAAAGAAAAATTTATTATAAAGAAGTTGTTGTTGTCAATTATGTTGAAAACATATAATTCAATTGTTCTATAGAATATATGAAAAGAGGGAGATTCATTATTATTTATTTAATTGTAATAAAAAGTATCAACACCGATTGTTTCTTATCAACAAATAGAACCTTTTTTGATTTCTACATGTACATATACTGATGATTATTACACCAATGTAATATAAAATGAAAATATAGTTCACTTGTGTATTATTTTGATTGCTGAGTCAATTTTTTTAATTGAGTTTATTATTATTATTCTTATGTTTGAACAACATTACATGCAAGTATCAAGTAACCCTCAACAACAAATCAAGTTTTTTTCCTTCTTTTGCCAAGACCACACCATCATGTTTTATAACAACTTACGGTTGTACATGATGAATGATGATTGTTGAATGATGTGACTGATGATGTATACTCACCTTTTCCTAATTCCTACACCTCCGTCGTCACTTCTCGTCGTTCCTTGTATGTGTTATTTATTATATACTTACTACTACTAGCTCACTAGTTCATAAAAAAAAAGAGATCCCGATCAACCAAAACAACAACAACTAGGAATTCTTGGAAAACTGTCTACTTTTTTTTATTTTATGATTTCAATATAAATAGTTGAGATAAACGACATGTTGAAGTCTATTTTCTTTTCTTTTCTTTTTTTTTTTTTTATGCAAGATAAGTTTATTTGGCATTCATTATCATGTTTAAATATAAAGATTATATCTTTGGTTCGAGTTTACACATTGGTCTCATCCTCTTTTTTGGATTGGTCATTGCAGTATTAACTCAAATTCCTTTTGCTCCTCCTCTTATTCTTCATCCACTTTTTATGACATTATTTATTATCCTCATCACAGAAGGTAAATTATTCTACTTAGGAGTAGTAATAGCTATCTCCAAGACAACATCATTCATTATATATAAGATCACTAACTACAACCACTATATACAACAAAATAATCATTATTATACAAATAGGTGTGGCATTATTACAGCCCACAAGTACTGAAAAAGAAAAGAAAAAAGGATTAAAATTACATGCCCTTGTTCAAGGTTTTGCTTATGTATTTTTAATTGTTGGATTTGGTATTATGGTCAATAGTAAAATGCAAAGAGGGGGTCCTCATTTTGCTTCGTATGTATTAACATTTATATACCTTCGTATTTTAAATCAAAAGAGAGAACACCTTTGTATTTACCATATCCATGGATATCATTATAATTATTTTTATTATTCTACATATTAGGGATCATGCAAAATTCGGTCTCACAGTATTTATTTACATCTTTTTCCAAGCCTTGTTTGGCATCACCACGGCGTATTTCCCGGGTATTTTTGGAAGTGTCACCAAAGGCAAATCATTGTGGAAATTCCATCGAATGACGGGCTATCTCTTTCTAGTGATTGTTTGGGTCACAGCTCAATTGGGTATCCGCACCGATCTCATGAAGAATTTTATGCCTGTCCCTAATCTCATGGCGGGCCATTGGGTTGCTTTGGTCCTTGTAGTCATAGGTATTGCAGGTCGTGTACGCATTTATAAATGGGGCTTGGTTCCTAACCCTCATCAACATGCAAGTCAACAAGACTCTTCAGCTATCTTGCAGTACCATGAACAACAAACTGTTAATACCAATGAAACAAAATAATTATTATAACTGTATGTCGTTTCATGCATCAACTTCAGCCCTCTGCTCCTTCTTTTTTTCACCAATATTATTCAACACTTTTTTTTTTATTTTTTACTTGAAATATATATATATGTATTATTATTACTCTTATTATCAAGAATTAACAGTTGTTCCTTATATTGTATAAATTATTATTTTTATTACTATCAAAACATCTGAAATTTCAATATAACCAACAATCTATTTATCATTTGGTTTGTTTATTATACTATTCCAAATAACATGATGATGATGATGATGATGATCAACCTTTTTTCTTGATAGTAATTATATCAACACGACATGCGAAAGAAGACATATATGCTTCAATATGTATAAACAAAAAAAAACATTATTATTACTCGTTTGCATATTATTATTTTATCCTATCCATAATTATGCATGTAAAGATTCTAAAAATATTTGATTATTGTAACTATTATTGTTTATTTCCAATGATTTCTTTAAATCATAAATTATTGTATGAATGATTCTGTATATATATATATATATATATATAAGGATGGATTGTATATGTGTTATGTGTATGTTATTGTAAAGTGTATCAAAAAAAATTGTTGTTGTTGTCATGAGAATATTAGATGGCAAATATATATGTATATATATATATATATACTAAAGAAATAAAATAGTGTGTGTGTATGGATATGAATGATGTTATATAATGTCATGTAAGTAGTAATAAAATATAAAAATAGTGTAAAATTGTTGTGCGAATGAAAATGGAAGAGAAGATGCTTCTTTTGTCAAAAAAAAAAAATTCATGGGGAAGTATATGAGAGAAGGAAGAATGTATATTTTACATGCTGGGAAGATGGTTCTAGATCATTTTGTTGGATAAGATGATGGTTGTTGTTGTTGATGATGATGAGAGTGATGAAGTTGATGATATGGCATCGTGGATGATGATGAAGAAGAAGCAGTTGGTACAGGTGACATGAGTGAACTAGAAGGAGATGAAACAATCATATTCATTACTTTCGACGACGAAGAGGGTGCTTCTTCTTTTGTTGTTGTTCCAGAAGGTCGAGGAATAATATTCACAGGTGTACCATTATTATTATTATTATTATATCGATTTTGTTTAGAAGGTGAATGTGGATGAAAAGGTATAATGGTATGAAATGCAGAGGAAGGTCGAACTCTATTGTTATTATTATTGTTACTACTACCAATATACTTTTATAAAAAAAAATCATTAGAAATGGATCGTCGTCGAAATTTAAATAACCTTAAAAATTTACAAATTCCTAATTCGCGTTCACCTCCCCCTCCCCAAACATTTTCTTCTTCCTTATTTTATATAGATACCTCATCAGCACCTACAACACGATATTGTTTTATGTTTCCATGATGATAATAACCAAGGGGCGGGGAAGCAACCGTAACTTGTTCTTGTTGTCTTGGTTCTTTTCGTCGTCGTTTTTTGGGTAATGCAGAAGGCGTCATGTCATTCATTTCCTTTTTAATATACACAGAAGAAGATGGATAATCATTCATTGTTGTCGAATTATTATTTTTCTTGGTAGAGGATAAAGATGAATGTGTCTTTGGACCATAATCAGGAGATGCAGATGATTCTTTTCCTTCTGAACCAAAATCTGGATCACTTAACATTTGATCTGCCAAAATACTAAGACTATCTAATGCTGACATGGGACGTGGTGAATATTGTTTTTGTAAAAGAAACAAAGGAGAAGGTATTGTTGTTGATGATGGTGATGATGATATTGACGTTTTTTTATCCAATACGTTTTGTTTTTTCTTTTTATCCACTTGTTCTTTTTGTCCATCCTGTTCCTCATCCTCTTCTTCTTCATCATCATCATCATCATCCGACGTGGTGGGTGATGGATGACGAAATGACCAGACTAAATTATGTAAATAATTTAATTCTGCATCACGAGCACGTAATCGAAGTTCACCTAAATGTAATTTTCGTAATAAAAGTTTACGTTCTTCCAATAAAGTGGTGTTATCCGATGGAGATTCCTAAATGGAGATATTTAAAGATATAAGTTATACAAGTTTGAGTTTCAATCCAAATTCTTTATTACCTCAGATGATAATCCTATTCGTTCAATTTTTTGTAAAGTAGATGATATTCGCATGAATTTTTTCGCTAATGTTTGATTCTCCTTTTGTAAAAGTTTCATTTCGACCTGATGATGTTCTTTTAATTCGTTCACCTATATTTATTTTTATTATTTAAATAAGTCTTAAAAAATTCCTCATTCTTTCTTATTATGGAGGGGGGGGGTACTTACTGTTGTGGTATGCATCATTTGAAGTGTATGAGGTTGTTTCAATTGTCTTAATCGATCTTCTTGTGTTCGTATAACATTTTCAAGATATTTTATTCTGTCAAGCGCGTTTCGTAACTAAATAATAAGAAAAGTCGTGCGTGTTACCTTTTTTTTAGCCACATGATAGGATATAGTGAATAAATACTCACGTTGTGTTGAAGATCAGCCGCATAAGGTATGTTCCACGTTTCCGACCTGTTGTTGGACCTCGTGATACCCTAATGACAATTTGGATTATTTATTATATTTTGTTTTTGCTTTTACTGTGGTGATTATAATCATTGTTTTGAATAAAGAAGTACCTGAGAATAATATGTTGGTTTGATTGAACGATGATGATTTAATTCATCTTGTTCCTATAATAATAAAAAAAATAATCGGAGACAATCCATCCATTTTCAGTATTTTTAAAAAATGACTCTCCGCCCTTACTGTCGTTCATTGTACCTTTTTTTTTGACCTCTTCCCCTGTCATCTTCCCCTTGAACTCCTCATATTTTATACAACTCCTTTTCTCTCTCTCTCTCTCTCTTTTTTTTTTTCCCTTTTTTCCCTCTAAACCCATAACCTTTTTCCAAAACGCGGTTGAAAAAAAATAGCCACTTTCGCGTATTCATCTACTTACATGATGATGGGGATGATGAGGTAGTAGTTGTTTTGAAGAAGAAGGTGGAGGAGTTGTAGTTGTTGTTGCGGATGGATAAGAAGATGCTTGTTGTTGATCACTTAAAAGTATCAATTCAATTTTCCATTTTGCATTTTCACCCCATCGTTCTACCTATTATCCCCCCCCAAAAAAATAAGAAGCATGAATTATTATTATTTTCATTACTGTTTGTTTATAACAACGCATCAAGTATTATTAGACAACACAGTTTTTTTAAAAGAAGTGGAGTTACTATTTCCACCTCCACACACACTTTTTTCACTTTGTAAACAACTCCGCAGCATTATAATTAATGCTTCTCAGAATTTAATGTTATTAAACTTACTTGATGTCGAACAGCTTGGAATATATTATCTAAATGATCAGATGGTGAAAACGCGACAGTCGATCGTCGATCGGGAGGTGTCATGGTTTGTATTGTACCATGAGACACATCTCGAAACCTTGATGGAATCGCTTGCTGCATTAGAGGAAAGTGTATGTTTCGTCAAATATATTATTATTATTATGTTATCGCTTGGGGTTCCTTTTTTTTGTTGATAGGTAGGTAGTCTTCTTTTTCGTGTAAAAATAAATTCAATGAAGGGTACGTTTCGATTTGGAATGGGTACACTTGTGTAAATTGTGTGTTAATATAAAAGAAAAGAAAGAGAGTTGATATATATATATAAAAGAAAAAGTCCAAAATATAAGGACAACCTTTTTTTTTAATAGTTTTTTTTTTATCGTCGTCGTCGTCGTCGTTTTTTATTCTTCCCGTTTACGTTGTAATAATATAAGAGATAAACAAATAATATTATTATTAAGTATAAAAGGAGTTGTTTTTGTTCGTTAAACGTTTTATTGGTTGGTTTGGTTTATATTCTTTGTATTATTTTTTTTTTTGTTCGATGGATTTGGGACGGTATGCCGCGATTGAAAATATAAAGATGAGATAATAAAGTAAATGGTCTCGGATTGCTGCGGCGAAATGGTGAACCAAAAAAAAAAAGTAAGAGTGAAGAAGAAGAAAGAAAAAGTAAAAAAAAAGAAGTGGAAAAGTAGGTTATTTTTCCCCCGGTAACCCGCTTTATTTTATCGCACTCCCCCCTCTCTTCTCTCTTTCTTATTCTTAATACACTCGTGCTTAAATATATGAATTATAGCCTTTATTACTATCCTCTCTCATCTGCCTGAACTTTTCATTTATGCCCACCTGGTTTTTTTTAAATTCCTCCATTTTCATTGGCCAATGTTGTTAAAAAGTGTAATGTATACTGAGTATGTGTGTGTGCCTTTTTTTCACTTCAGGTCATGGGAAGTCTAGGAAAAAGTACGTAATTTATCTTTTTTCTACATTTCATTACCCAATGATAATGGGTTATTAAACGAATGACCAGATTTATTGTTATTGTTTTCCAAATTATCACCCTTCATCCGTATATTTTTTTATAACGCGCCGCCATTATTTAGTATATCCTTTCAAATGATTAGAACCAATGATAATTTGTACACCCTCCGCCCTATTGTTCATTGGGTTTGTATTATTCATCACCATCATGGTAGTAGTCAGTATAGTTATACGATGCATGCCTATATGAACTTTTTGTTTGTTGCTACATATATAAAAAATGTTGTATCATAAAAAGTCATTTTGATATGATGATAACAACTACTTGTCTGATGATGGTTACTTATTCAAAGTATAAGTGTTAATGAACTATATAGAAAACAACAATATTAATAGTTAAAGAGCAATCCTATCCCTATGTCATCTATGATCAACTCATGTCATGTCAAAACTCAAAAGAACTTTCACCAATTATGAGTAAACTTTCCCAAAAAAAAAAGTCTTAACTGCATAAATGTTGGCACCTTTTTATGACGTCATGTTCCAAGAAGACAAATTCTAGGAGACGTCTTTTTTCTTTCTTTCATTCTTTTGTCTTTTGAATCAACTTCATACTCGTATACCCCCTTCCCTCTCAACTTTGTTCCTTCTTTTCTCTCTCTCTCTGTTTACACGTATTTTATATTTTTACTTTGGCCATGTCGGCACTACCACCCACAAGTGCGCTCTCCATGCACGATTATTGGAAATCCACCGTCTTTGCATGTGAAACAGCTCTGTCACTTTTAAAACCATTTGAACATAACGATCATTATCTTGTTGATAATGTACTTGCACCATTACGTCAATTAGTAGGTCATGGACGAAACTATGAAGCCATGAAAGCCTACCAACCTCCCATGCATGCCGACACACGCGATGATAATCAACCCCATACTGTGACCACAACGACACGTCCATTCCCATCTCAATACCAATCTCGAATTCGTAAAACAGTACAATTAAACTTTGATCCACGAACCACTTGGGATATTGAAAGCAATGACACGGTGCATGTACATACGTACATTCAAAATAACCCTACGGGACAAGTTACTTGTAAAGCCATCATGACTGTGGAACAATTGGACGCGGCGATCCCTATCATTCAAAAGGCACCTTGTTTAGGATTGGATTGTGAATTTTTAGGATTGAAAAAAGCATTACCCGAACTTCAAGTATTACAAATTGCTGTCTCGTCCACTTTGGGTTATGCTATCATGGTCAATCATATTGGGGCAGATAAAGTATATCAACGCTTGGGACCTATTTTGGAAGAAGAATTTGAATTGAATGATGATACTACGACGACAACCACCACCAATGACGATAATTCAAGTCGACCATCACGATTATTATTAGGATGGGCTTTTCGTGCAGATGCACAAGCCATTGAAGCTTCGTTTCGTAAAATCAAATTAACACGTGTATTGGATTTGCAAGCCAAAATACAATCATTGGAAACCGAACAACTTAATTTAGCCAGTGCCATGATCCGTTACTGTCAAAGATGGGATGGTTTAGAAGAATTTTCCAAAGCCAAACAATTGGGGGATACATTTCAATTTACAGGTCCAGAATGTATTTGGTTACATTCACCATTACCACCGGAAGCTTTAGTGTATGCTGTTTTTGATGTGGTCAGTTTGGTAGCATTGCATGAACAAACCAAATGGCAACCGACATTGGTAAATCATTATTGGCCTAATACGGTGATTAGTACATATGGTCGAAAGGCTTTGGAGAAATGGTATCGACAAAAGATCATGGCACAACAAGAACCGATAAATCCTCATTTGCAACAAGGTCAATTACAATCACAGCAGCAACAAGGACAGGAGACAAGTGGGTATATTTCGCTGGTCGAAACACCTGCTTCTGTACCTCCCAAAATTCCTGTGTCAACCAAAAAAGCAGGCAAGGCAAAAGTAACAGCATCTGCTTCGCATCATCACCATTATCAAACTTTTTCCTCTGGAACTACCACAAACACCACAAGAGCCGTTCCTTCTTCATCATCGCAAGGTCGTTCTCCTAAACCTTTTGGATGGGATGATGAAAATCCACAATATACAGCAGATATGGAAGAGGCTATTCGACGGTCCAAACAAGAATATTTACACAAACAACAGTCACCTACTGAAGAACGTATTATTGGTACTTTGGATGAACCTAGTGGATCTGGTAGTTCGTTCCATTGTGAAACAATTGATTTCAATGATATGCCCGAAGAGTATACTACTACAGCACCAGAAGAGGAAGAGGAAGATTATCATTTGGAAGGAGGAGATGAAGTTATTGAATATGGATCTTATCAACGTCGAGAACAACAAAAGAACTTTGATGGACCAGAAGAAGATCCACCTTTTGAAAACAAAACTGATAATAATCTTCATTTTGCGGATGATATCTATGATGATTCTCAGAAAAAAAAAGAAGTAGGGCAATTGGGTGGATGGGGTTCTTCAGATGAAATTCAAGAAACGAATTGGATAAGTCAAGCCAAACCTAAAGAACCGAATGGACAACAGCAGCCAGTACCTATATCAACAACAAAAGGAAAAGGTACTACCATGCCTTCTACTTTTTCTGAAACCATTCATCAAGCATATCATCAACATGCTGAAGGTGAATTTGCTTGGACCATGAGACCTGAAGATGAAACATGGAGTAAATTAGCGGAAGATTCAAGAAAAGGATGGCGTGTGGGTATGGATACAGAAGCGGATTGGCAAGAAATGGCACGACAAACAGCAGAAAAGAAAAATGACGGCCATGACGCAACAAACCTATGATGGTCAAGATGAAAAACAAGGAAGAACAGGAAGCAAAGGACGTAATGGTATTGGAGCTGAAAAGACAACAAAATTCCAAACTTCAACTCATTTTGGATTAGGCAGTTGGGCGTATGATGAAAAAGATAGTTGGGATACCAAAAATGAACAACCTCAAGCGATGCGAATGCCACTTCGAAATATTCCCAAAGTCAAAGTCAAAGGCAAAAATCGACAACGTGGGCCACGTGTGGTGAATCCATATGATGATATGATGAGTTCCAGTGATGAAGATGAAAGTGACGAGGATATTTCCATGAGTGATACAGACGATGCTAGTAGTTTATATGGAACACAGAAAATCAACAATAATAACAATAGCATCAACAATAAGGTTCCCATTGATGAAACTTATCGTGACGATCTTCACTTGGACGGGGAGTCTGTGCACGTGCATTTGATCCAGAACGATCTACAATTATCCACTGTGCAATTAAACAATGAAAAGGATTTCTCTTTGCATACTTATCATCAAGATGGCAGTCCACAGCAACTACAATCCAAGGTGGTGTTTATTACACCCTTATTACGTCAAGTGGTCCATCGTGAGGGCACTATAGAAGTATTATTAAAAGGTCTACAAATCTATGTGGCGGCTACAGAAGAATCTTATACGTTATTGACGGATCGCCTATTGAATCGTAACCAAGAAATTCAGCATTCCGAATTAGGCCATGTCTTGGTCGATCCTTCTGTCACGCGTGTCGTATGGGGCATTACCATCGTGGAACGACAAATTCAAGAACGGTTAGGGTTTTCCTTAGGGCCTTGTATTGATTTAGCTTGGGTGTTTAATGAAATGTTTGGTTCTCCCGAAAATCCCATCACCTTTAACAAAGCGTTGGATATGGGATTACAGAATACCAAAAATCGAGACATTTATCATGATTTATCAGAAACATACCATTCAAGAAAAAAGTTTTCAGGTTCCCCTTGGGACCAAGAACGATTGCAAAGTAGTGTTTTACATTACAGTGCTATGCAAGGGTGGTTATTGTCAGCCTTATTTCAATTTGTCCAATCTGTGCCAGAAATTCAAGTCAACAAGTTTATTTTACCACCTGAATCTACGGTTGCTTCTACTATTCAATATACAATTGCTACTTAATAATCAAATCATATTCTTCTATTACTTGCTACTAGTGTTACTTTTCTATTCTACTACTTGCATCATAATCATCATCTCAATCAAATGTATTCCCTTATCAAACCAAATTAATCAATTGAATATCCTCCAAAATGAGTGTAAATAAAACAATAAAAAAAAATTATGAATTTGAAATAATAAAAAAATTTGCAATAATAAATTTCGAGAAAATAAAATGGAATTTTTTAGTTAAAGAAGAACGTGAAGATACTCTTGTGTAACAAGAGATTTCCCTCTCCTCACACACGCATTTTTAAACAAATTCACACTTGCTTGCTCCTTTTTTATTAGATTCCTTTTTTCCTTTTTTTTTTTTTCACTTTCTTTGTTTTTTTATTCTTTTTCTTTTTTTCTTCTTTTCCAATATACCCCAAAAGTCTCCTTTTCAATAAGGAACTCAGTAACTTGAAAAACAGATTCAACGAAACGATAAAGACGACGAAGATAAACGACGACGACGGCAACGGCGATCATCCAACCTCTTCTCGACGTTTCTTTTTTTTTTTTTATTATATTATTTTTCATCACCAGCGAAATAGATTAATCAGTAACCGCTTAACAACAAAATAAAAAAAAAAAACTTTATATATTTCATCTTATAAATAAGAAACTGATAAAGAGCGAAACCCTTCGACCCTTGACATCTCAACCCCAACTTTAACCCAAGAATAAATATATTTCCTCGATGGGTGGCTGCCTTTCATCATGCCCAGATGACGACAGCCGATCTTTGCATAGTAGCAACCACCCTCGGTCGATGCTCTCTCGTCAACATCATGATGATAAAGAAGCTCCTATAAGAACAATTGAAGGAAGATTATATCATGATGAACATGACAGTCGATACATGTTACCACGCGATGAACAAGAATCCGATCGACTTCATGAACAACATTTTGTAACAAAAGAATTATTAGGATGGTAAATACATCATTCATTCTATTCTTGATATTTTTGGGATTATTTTTATATATAAAAAAGGATAGTGTGGGATGTTTTTTTTATTAGTTTCTGGGATTATTGTGTGATGATGATGATGAGAGGATGATGTGAGTGTCTGTGTCTTTGTGTAAGCTTTTTGGCTGGTAACCAAATGTGTTGTGGAGTAACAATTTTTAAGGTTGTACAGAAACCTATTTTACTGACTTGACTAAACTGTTTTTATTCCTTCGTTCATAACATCACCCAACAGCAACGTATTACCTGAAGCTTTTCAACATTTAAATTTTCAACGTGGAGGTCTTACGATTCTTGACGTGTGCTGCGGGCCAGCCACTTGGTTATGCGAAACAAGTTTGGAATATAATAATTCCCAATTTACTGGTGTGGATATGTCTGATGTTTGGCCAAAAGATATTCGACCTGTTAATTTACAATTTCGACGAGCTAATGTTTTACATGGTATTCCTTTTCCTGATCAATCTTTTGGTAAGTCTTCTTCCTTATAGGGATATATATAAGATATGATCCTCCATCATCAACATCAACACCATCATGATGGATGGTGACACCTTAGGTTTATTGTTACAAAAGAAAAAAAGAATATCATGAGGAAATTTTTATTAAATTACTTTTTTTAAACTTTTTTTTTTTTAACTTCTTTGAAATCTCAGACTTTATACAAATGAGGTAAGGTTTAACTTTTTTTTTGTCATTTTTTATAATGATAATAAAAAAAACCAGTTTATGATTAATTTTGTATTAGTTTCTTCCTTTCATAACATCTTTGTTTATATTAACCTTTTTTATTATTATTATGATTTGTATAGATTTGTGGTATTAGCATTTACAGCAGATGAATGGAGAAAAGTATTCAATGAACTTCGACGTGTATTAAAACCTGGTGGATGTTTACAATGTATTGATTTAGATATGCGTGTAAGTTTTTTTTTTCTGAAACGAGCTAGGACCCCTAATAATTAAATGATTACCAAATATAATCGGTTATTTAAAAAATGTCGATGATATCTAAATTTTTCAATAGGTCTCTTTACAAGACGCGTCAGTTCCAAGACATCATATTGATTCCTGTAAGCCTATCTCAACTTGTTTATCGTATAAATCAGAATATATATATACTAACAAACATATATATACATATATTAGTCGAACAATTCTATTCAATGCAAGGATTAGACATTTCTGCTGGAGCCAAATTGGATATGCGACTTTCTGACTTGGGTTTCCAGATTCAACAAAGTGAATATCGTGAAATACCGCTGGGTTGGGGCGGACCTATCGGGACAGCTTCCCTTAATCTGTTTATGGGAAAGATCATTGGATTAGCACCTTGGTTTAAACGTGCCTTGGATCTTTCAGATGATTCTTTTCGACATGTACAAGAAGAAACGCGTCAACACCTTATACAATCTAGAGCTTATATGGGTTTACATGCATTTTTGGCTATTAAACCTTTGGAATAATAACAACACACAACCATCTTTATTTTTATTAATAATAATTCTATCTCAATTCTTATTCACATCTTTTATATTATTGTTATTTTTATATATTTTTATTTTTATTTTTGGGTGTATACATGTGTGTGAATCGGTGAAAATATGTCAATGTGTGTGTGTGTGTGTGTTTACTTCTAATGCACGTGTTTGTTATATGTTGTCGTTATTGCTTGCTATGTTGTAAATGTGAGTGAGAGTGTGAGTGTATTTTTTAATGTATTTATAAATTGTGGATGAAATAGAAAGTACCAATGGAAAGAAACAGAGATTGAGTTTTTTTTTTTTTTCGTTAGTTTGATAAATAGAATAATATATTTCTTTGATTTCTTTTTTTATATTTATGATGACATGCCAACATCCAAATCCGCTTCTTCGTCTACCGTTGTTGCTTTATATGAATATACTTTTACAAAACCATCTATTTATAAAAGATATATCAGCAAATATACATTCCCTACTTCATTTGATAATAAAATGAGAAATGATAGTATGACATTACCATCACCACTTGAAAAGATTAAAGGTCGATAAGGATGGAAAATTACATCACGGACTTCAAGGTCTAATAATAATAATAATAATAATTGTTTTTTGTTGTACATAACATGTACACTCGGATATTAATAAAAAAAATTATTCTCTCCTCTTGAATCAAGATTATCAAATAGTCATCGTGCTACTATGTTTACCTTCATGCTCTTTGAGAATGGCAGTAACTTGACCCGTGAGTATATTGAACACAAAGATCTGACCATAGATCGTGGGTGCAAGAATATATCGACCATTCGATGTGATTTTCACTAACCATGAATTGGCATGATAACTAATATAAAATATATACATTTATATGTTTCGTGAGTGAAAAAAAAAATCAAATGGGGGTTGTTCTTTCTTTATATGTATGTTCACACACACCACATACACAACACAACTTACTCTTCATGTTTAAATTTCTTTACAGTTTCAAGTTGAAATTGACCACCTGTTTCTGTTGGATACACCAATTTGTGTAATGTACAAGTATTTGGTATAGATGCTAAGCGATATATATATTGTGAGAATAGAAATGAAATTGGCAGTGTTAGCATGTGAAAAAAAGAGTAAAAATATTGCAAACTTAGCAATTACTTACACACGCCTTCATCCACATCACACATTTCAGCACCACGACTAATAAAGTAACTGTAAGGAGCTTTTGTATCTTCTTCCATTTTATCCACATTGACATCGTTCTCTTCCTCTTCTTGTTCTTGAATACGACCAGGTTCATCCAACCATGTGATAAATTTACCACAATCACAATACGAAGAATAAAGTTCATTAAATGTGCGTAATAACTGTGCTTCTTCAAAATCATAAAGACGTAAATGTTCATCACATGCTGCCATGAAATATTTGTTGCCAGTATTGGGTAAAAATGAAACAGTAAATGCCATGCATGTTTCGCCATCTTCCATACGTGTTGATTCTTTTAATGTTCTATAAATAAAGTCGTCCCACCCCATCATGCCAATGAGTCGTGGTTTATTATATTAGTTTAATCATTTGGATGAAGAGGATGATATATGCTCATCCTTTTTATTTATTCGATCCCAAACCCAACCACACCATCATGCCCCCTACACACAGAGTGTTGATGATTAAAATATGAAATTAAAGAATAGAAAAAAAAACAAACTTACATCCAATCCTCTTCCACATGCCATTTTATAATATAACCATCTTGACTTGTTGAAATGTAATAATTGCCATTATCAAATTTCAGTGATTTGATACAGAGAATTTCTTCCATATGTCCTTCCAATTTGCTCAATACTTTATTTTCTTCAATGCTGAAAATCTATGGTAAATCATACATATATTTTTTTTTCTTAGTGTGTGTTCATGTTTTTACCCTCTTTTTACCCTCTTTCTCCCGCACCTTTCGAAAATCCCCTCCCTCTCCTTTTATTTCTACCTTGATAGGACATCGTAAAATATGATTATCTTCATCTTCATTCGACCATCGATGACGATCCTTGAGTTTTCCACCTGTGACCAACAATTCTTGACTTTCCGAGGCAAACTTGCCACAATAAAATTCATCGATATTGACTTCTTCAATATCACGTAATTTGCGTACCAACTTAAAATCATTTTCAATATCCCAAATCTTGACAGCTCCAATATTGGAAAACGTAGCCAATAATGTGCCATCACTGGATAAAGTCATGCTTGTAATGGCGGCTTGATCACTCATATTGGTAGGTACTGGGGTCAATGACGAGGTATCATTCATTTGATTAATCATGCCATACCCACTATCGGCATGAAACTGCCAAAATGAATCAGGGTTGGATTGTGTTAATGATTGACACCGTTCTTTGTTGAATTCGGGAACAGGTACTTTTTCTTTTTGTTTCTTTTTGCTTTTATTGGCTTGTTCAAGATCTTCAGGTGGGGGAAGTATCACTTGTTTGCCTTTACGTGTTGATTTTTTTTTCTCTGCTGTGGCTGTCGCTGTAGTGGTTGATTTACGTGTAGAACGACGCGTCGTACTAGTAGTGGTAAGGGTGGATCCAGTTTTGCTTTTTCGTTTGGTCAAGGTTTTTTTGGGTTGTTTTAACGTGATCTCTGCTTCGTCCAATAAATCATCAGTATCGATTTCGTCCATGTCTTTGTATTCATCCATAGTTGTCTTTGTGGTGGTAGGTGAAGAAGCATCACCATCAACAACAATGTCTTGTTCACTGTGCTCTGACATTTTTTTGTTTTTTTTGGAAAAAAAAAGTTTTTTTTAAGGTGTAAGTAAAAAGAAAAGAACACACTCGCACACAAACTTCTCTTTTTTTTTGGTCCCTCAATTTTTTTTTAGACGCGTTCCTTCTTTTTCACACACAGCCTTTTGGTTTTTGGTGTTTAAAAAAGCACGCGATCCAACGTGTCGTGTCAATTTTATATAAAAAAAAAAAAGGCCTAAAATCTAGTAACGAAAATCAATAACTTACTCCTACGTTCTTTTTTTCTCATTGGTTGCTATATTATAAACCACTCGACAGTTTTTGACAGTCTCAGTGATCGTTATTGATCTATGCCCCACTTTGTGTTGAAAATAAACGTGTGAGAGAATACATAATAATCCCAGAGCTACAGGAGAAAAAAAACCTTGTTATTCCATATAATCTATACAAAGTTCTGATTCATGCATAATAGGTATATCTATATTGACCTATTTTTTTTAAAAAAATATTATTCAATGGATGGTTTATTTTTCATTGGGATATTTAATAGAACACACTGCTAGATGTGTATAATAAGCTCTTTGCTCAACTCCATTAACTAATAGAGTGCCAGACCTTCAAGCAAGAGTAATAAATAAGTTTTACGTACATGTAACGTTTTTATTATTCTCGAATAATATTTCATATTTAAACCATCCCTATTGAAATAACAGTAGCTCTGCATTATGGCTGTTCTCCTCTCCAAGAAGTTACACAACACTGTTGTTAAACGACATACTACGTTATACAAAGCTACACAGAACTATAACTTAAATATATAAATAAATTTATCACCAAGATACTTGAGAGTCGTCATTTCATTTCTTTTCCCTTTGTTTTTTTTTTCATCTTTTAATTTATTATTATCTTCTCTATATAACAGCAAGAAGAAGTATAATACGAAAAAAACATAATGTACGTTTCTTACGAGACGAACCAATACTATATAGACGATGAATCCTTTACAGTAAAACGACACTCTGAGCCACCAAAATTGATTTCTTCTACAATACCTAAGCCAGAAGGCGAGGACTGTATGCCAGCCAAACTTGTTCGAGTATCCGATATGAAAGTAGTGAAGGGTTCGTCCATCAATGAAGGATATTGTGCTCTCTCTTATTCATGGAGCTGGTGTGGCGAAAATAATATCACCAACGATATCACCGGCAAAGTCATGCGTATAGATAAAGGAAAACACAAAATTGTATTCCCACCCAAAACAATTAGACCCAAATCAAGAGGTCGCAAACGCGTTCTCGGCCCCAAAGTAAAACGAGTCAAATTTGAAGCCATTATCCAACAACTTTGCAAGGACTTTAACATCAAGTATATTTGGTTCGATCAAATGTGTATTGACCAAGATAACATGGAGGAAAGACGTCGCGAGATGAAACGAATGCATATAATTTATAGTCATGCACATTGCACGGTGGCACTAGTACCTGAATTACAAACTGAAGTTTGGTCTCATGGTGGTAAAACGTATCGTGGTGTGGGTACAATGAGTCTCAAGCATTCCGATTGGATGGGACGTATTTGGACTCTTGAAGAAGGCCTTCTGTCACCGAATTTATTGTTTGTTGGCCAAGACATATATATGTGGTGGTATACAGCTCTTAACTGGACTACATTGGATGTTTTTATAAAAAAACCACCCACTTGGAATGTTGGTCTTATATTACATTATGCACACTCACGCAATACAACCAGAAAGCATGATCGCGTTTTCGCACTTGCCAATCTTTTTCCTGGAATAATAGACAATTTTAAATTCAGTTATGACCAACCCATAGATGATTTATTGATCCAATTCTATGGCGAGCTGGCAAGAAAAGACCTTTCCATCCTCTGCTTTGGTAGTTTTGCTGAATATAACTACACCATACAATGGGAAGAGAACAAACTCCGTACAAGCAACAACAGTGCTTCACCAGCTACTAATGGCGATAAACGGCAGCATCAGCAAAATATTGATTCTTTCATTCCTATTAGGCAATATGATCTACCCTCTTGGACAGGCGTGGCGGGAGAACATTATTTTAGGAATGTATATCATTTTGATGGCGATTTCTTGAGCACTCCATTCAAAAATTATACCATCAACGGCCGCACAATGAAAATTAATAGTTGTACCTATGTTCCATCAATCATAAAGGATCCTGTCAACAACAATTCCTCCTTCAACTTTTTCCAACAACTCGAAGATCTACCGCCCTTACCGCCACCCAACATACTCGAAAGGAAGCCAAACATCATAATTTTTGAAAGCGGTGATGATAAGAGAATGGAATCAGAGACTTTTAGTGCTTCACTTAATATTCAAGTTCAATTACCGGGATGCCTTGAATTCAGGAATATATTCGTTGCAAGTGCCGACTTTTACTTTACAACTGAAAAATGGGAGGACGGCGAAAACTGTCTTTCTGAAATCAATCAAAAATTGAAACTCTTGTCGGTTTTTATACCTATCAACAAGGAATGTGTATTCTGGATGATTGATGAGTCTTATCATGATATCAGTTTTTCGTTAACAGAAGAATTAGCAGTAGATTATTCCATTCAGTACGCTATTCTTACTGGGATACCTTTTCAAGATAGTTCCATGCATACAATTTCTTATCCGGTAGTCAAGGCAACTGATGTGGGTCATTACAAGGCAATTGGTATTTTGGAGATAACTGGACCTTCTGGGAATTTTTTTTCTGGATATGGCAATGGCAAAGTAAAAACGTTTATTATCCAATAGAATTACTGGTATTTAGCTGTAGTCCTCCCCCTTTTTTTTACATAGAACATAAATTATTGTATATTCTTATGATACAACAGTAAATGTGTTTTTATCAAGGTAATAAGTATATTTAATACAGAAATTACTAATGTCGAAATATGTACAAAAACACCGTATTACTCGAGTATAGCAATCAATTTATATCATTGCTAATTAATATAGAAAGAGACAAAAGATATTGCTCTCATTGAAAAAAAAACACATTTAAACACGAAAACTATCAATCTTTCTTTAACGGTGAAACACTTCTAATAAAAATACCTTATGAGATGAATATAAATCTTGGTATTATTTCTCCCTAGATTTTTTTTCAAAGATTCCTTAACAATCATTTTCACTTCCAGGTATGGTGTATGCACTCTTGAATTGACCGAAATTTTCGAAACTGATCTATTAACTGGTATGTCATTTTGTAACTTTTTTTTATTCCACAATTCGAGCAATATCTGAACAATAAATATTATAAAATAAATTTTCATACATATGGATGATGAATAATGAACAGAAAGAATATGAAGTTATTAGGTACTTTTCGAAATTTTAAGGAAGGAAAGTAAAAAAAATGTAACATTTTCTTTGGTAACGCTAATTTCCCTGATAAAGCAACTATTATTCTCTGCTATAAATAGTTGGTGCTATCATACTTGTTTGTGAATATAAATTATACACTTCTTGAATTATTGTGGTGTAGCGGCAATTTAACTTGTTCTGACTGAATAACGTTGGTCTAAGGCAAGAGCAAGTCATCTTAAACTCGATACCGTGTAAGTTTGTAACATACAATGTGCTTTTGTTGATGTGTACAACAACATACCCTGTCCTTGAGTTTTTCTTTCTCATCATTGGGATAACGATGTGTAACTTTAGTTTTTATAAAATTACTCTTTTCAAGATGTTACACCGTACACTACACAGGGATACGAAGGTTAAACTATATAAATATATCACTAGGTGCGCAAGATATCTACTTTTCCTTTTCTTTTTCTCCTTTCATTTTTTCTTTTTTACTCCTCCATCTTTATATATATATATTATACCATATAGCAAATATACTAAAAAAATATGTATGTCACTTACGAAACAAATCAATACTATATAGACGAAGAATCGTTTACTATTCAACGACATTCTGGTCCACCAAAATTGATTTCTTTTACCACACCAAAGCCAGAAGGCGAGGACTGCATGCCTGCAAAACTTGTTCGTGTATCCGATATGCAAGTGGTGGATGGAGCATCCATCAATGAGGGATACTGCGCATTATCATATTCTTGGTCCTGGTGTGGTGAGAATAATATCGTCAATAATGTCACAGGCAAAAGTTTACGTGTGGATAAAGGAAAACACAAGATTATATTCCCAGATAAAGTCAAAGAAGTCAAGTTTGAAGGCGTTATTCAACAACTTTGCAAGGATTTTAATATTAAATATATTTGGTTTGACCAGATGTGTATTGACCAAAATAACAAGAAGGAAAAGTATCGTGAAATGAAACGAATGCATGTCATTTATAGCCACGCTCACTGCACAATTGCCCTGGTGCCTGAATTACAAACTGAAATATGGACCCAAGGTGGTGAAACACATCGTGGTATGGGTTCTGTCAACCTGATGCACTCCGATTGGATGAGACGTATCTGGACTCTTGAAGAAGGCCTAATGTCGTCTAATTTATTGTTTGTTGGTCAAGATACATATATGTGGTGGCATACTGCCGTTCAGTGGACTGCTTTGGGAGATCTTGTCAGTAAACCATCATTATGGAATGTCAGTACAGTCTTATATTATGCACATACACGCAGAACTACCAAAGAACATGATCGTGTATTTGCAATTGCCAATCTTTTCCCAGAACTTATGGATCAAATTACTGTTGGTTATGATCAGCCGATACTTGATTTCTTAATCAAATTCTATGGCATACTAGCAAGACACGACCTTTCTATTCTCTACTTTGGCCGTGATGAAGATTATAAACGTATTGTAGAAAGAAGCAGCTTTAATACTTCACCATCAGCTGATAACCAACAACAAGAGCAACAACAACAGAACGGATCACTCATTCCTATTCGAAACTATGACTTGCCCTCTTGGACTGGAGTTGAAGGAGAACATGATTTGAATCATTTTTCAGGTGGATTATGGAAAACCTCGTTCAAAAACTACAGTGTCGATGGTCGTTCAATGAAAATCCATTGCTCATCTTATATTCCATCTATGAATCATGTCAATAAAAATAACTCGTTTATTTCTTTGCAGCATGAAGATTTGCCACCCTTACCCAGTGCACTTTTGGATAGTGATGGCAATGATACTACGAAAAGCGACAGAATTGTTTTTACACTTGCTATTGAAGTGCAATTGCCAGGATGTGACGAACCTAAAAAAATACCTCTTCTTGCTTTTGATTTTATCAAAACAAATGGAAAATTAGTCCAGCGGCATAACGAAGACACGATGCGTATTATTTCCAGAAAAGAATTAAATTGGTTGTCCTTATTTATGCCTATCAGCAAGGATCACTTATTCTGGTACAAGGATAATGCACAAGTATCTGACTACACACGTATGGAATTTTCGATAACAGAAAACGCTGATCCTTCTGCTCAATACGCGATTCTTACAGAAGTAGCTTTTGAGCATAGTTTGGGCAATATTAAACATAAAGCATACCCAGTGGTTAGAACTAATGGCGATTATTACAAGTCAATTGGTGTTTGTACAATAACTAGACCAGAATATTTCTTTGCTGGTTATGAAAAAGAAGTGCCAGAGAAGACGTTTGTCATTCAGTAAAATTGTATGTTTCTATAGTAGTTTTTGTTCTAATGTCACCTTCTTCTCATGGTAGCTTCTGGAAACCATTATTGTGTTATTTATACTATAATATAATACGAGCTAAATGCATCACAACCTAATAAAAATCAGTTTATATTTATTCTTCCTGTTATTATGTACTTGCTTCTTTCTATTGCTGTTGTGGTAATAAAGAGTTCGGTTTTCATTATCATTGCTATTGTTGTAGTTTCTTTAAGTCGCATTTATTCAATTAATGCTGTAATAGATATTTTTTTTGCATCTCAAATATATCACTTGTTAATGTTCAAATGGCTCTTTCGGTGCAAATTTCACAAACCACACTGTTCATGTTTTTTTAATGAAAAGACATCTGTGTTTAAACAATGATTTCAAAGAATAGAAATGTATATCTATAGTGTGCAGTTATGTGTTGGTGTACTAATAGATGATGGAGGCGATCCGAATGCTCAGTTAAAATTTGATAGCTGCTAAGGATTTTCATGCATCCATGAATGTTTGTTGACCAGGTTCTCTTTTGGTTGTAAAGTCATCTAACTATTATATAAAAAATCACTGGATTTATTCTCGCAGCACTGCTATTTCTTATGACTTGTACTATTGGTTACACCTGAAAATGCTTGCTGAAAAACAATACTTGTAGTACTTTGTTGTTTCAAGTTGTTTATCGTTGTAATTCTATATTACATTGTCTCCTTGGCATTCTTATAATATACATAAAAGTATCCACTATGATTGCATTTGAAATGTAAGCAGAAGAAAAGGTGTGTTGTCAAAAGATTACTCTATATATCCATGAGCCAATCTAGATGACCACAAAAAAAAACGTGGATCTATAAAAGTCTAGCTCTTATCGTTTCTTCATTTATGTTATTTAAATAATCTTAGAAGGCAGATCAGATAATGAAGTTGCCACAATATATGGCTGACACTTCGTGCCCCTATTAATGATCATTTTTTGAATTGGCCATACTACTTATCGTATAAGAATCAAACCTCACTGTATACATCGTTATTATCCTGTTATTTTTTTTTACCATACATAACGGAAGATACTCTTCTATTAAAAAAAGTTTTATAAATAATTTTATACAAATTGATCCAATACATAGCAGCGTATGCCATCTCATTACCAGTAAATATATTTGAAACTCCACCATGATTTTGTATATAATTCATAAAGAATGGTGCACCCTTTACATCATTTTTACCCCAATAACAATCTGTTTTAAAAAGTTCTTCATTGGGATGGGGTGTAACTTTGTACAAAAGTTTGAAGTTAAAATAAGCACATGGGATGAGAAGTTACACTAATGCTGTAAATCATCATCATTAGCACCCATGGTCATACATTACACAAAAACACAACAAAATTGGCCAATTATAAACTTATTGCCTAGTGGGTAGGAGTCATTTTACACCTCTTTTTCTTTTATTTATTTATTTTTCTATTTTATAAATTTCTATAGTACGTTTTATTCCTGTAGTAAGTATTATTATATTACCCATAGAACACAGCGTTGAAATGAATAACACGTATATCTGTATTGTAGAATATAGCAAAAACAGCAAAAAAAAATGTATGTCACATATGAAACAAATAAGTACTTTATAGATGAGGAATCGTTTACTATAAAGCGACACTCTGGGCCGCCAAAATTGTTTTCGAATGCACCGAGACCAAAAGACGACCAATATATACCTACCAAACTTGTTCGTGTATCCGATATGCAAGTAGTGGAGGGTCAATCCGTTAATGAAGGTTATTACGCTCTATCCTATTCGTGGAGTTGGTGTGGTGAAGATGATATCAAGAATGATGCCACTGGCAAAACTATACGCGTGGATAAAGGAAAGCACAAAATTGTATACCCGGATAAAGTGGAGGAAGTCAAATTTGAAGGCATCATTCAGCAACTTTGTAAGGATTTTAATATTAAATATATTTGGTTTGATCAAATGTGTATTGATCAAGCCGACAAGGATGAGAAAACACGGGAGATGAGACGAATGCACACGATATACAGCTGTGCTCATTGTACAATTGCTCTGGTACCTGAGTTACAAACAGAAATTTGGTCTCATGGTGGTGAGACACATCGTGGTATGGGATCCGTCAACCTGATGCATTCCGATTGGATGAAAAGAATTTGGACGCTCGAAGAGGGGTTAATCTCGCCTAATTTATTGTTTGTTGGTCAAGATACATATATGTGGTGGCATACTGCCGTTCAGTGGACTGCTTTGGGAGATCTTGTCAGTAAACCATCATTATGGAATGTCAGTACGGTCTTGTATTATGCACACTCACGCAGATCTACCAAAGAACACGATCGTGTATTTGCCATTGTCAATCTTTTCCCAGAACTTATGGATCAAATTACTGTTGGTTATGATCAGCCGATACTTGATTTCTTAATCAAATTCTATGGCATACTAGCAAGACACGACCTTTCTATTCTCTACTTTGGCCGTGATGAAGATTATAAACGTATTGTAGAAAGAAGCAGCTTTAATACTTCACCATCAGCTGATAACCAACAACAAGAGCAACAACAACAGAACGGATCACTCATTCCTATTCGAAACTATGACTTGCCCTCTTGGACTGGAGTTGAAGGAGAACATGATTTGAATCATTTTTCAGGTGGATTATGGAAAACCTCGTTCAAAAACTACAGTGTCGATGGTCGTTCAATGAAAATCCATTGCTCATCTTATATTCCATCTATGAATCATGTCAATAAAAATAACTCGTTTATTTCTTTGCAGCATGAAGATTTGCCACCCTTACCCAGTGCACTTTTGGATAGTGATGGCAATGATACTACGAAAAGCGACAGAATTGTTTTTACACTTGCTATTGAAGTGCAATTGCCAGGATGTGACGAACCTAAAAAAATACCTCTTCTTGCTTATGATTTCACCAGTACAGGCGAAGTAATCGACAAGCGTGACGACTTGATTCTTTCCTCCTCTAGGATATTGCAATGGCTATCCTTATTTATGCCTATCGACAAGGAATGTTTGTTCTGGTTCAAAGATGTAGCACAATTTTCTGACAATTCGCGTATGGATTTTTCAATTACCGAAAAAATTGACCCTTCTGTTCAATATGCAATTCTTACAGAGATAACTTTTGAGCATAGTTTGGGCAAAATTAAACATCAAGCATACCCAGTGGTTAGAACTAACGGCGGTCATTACAAGTCAATTGGTGTTTGTACAATAACCAGGCCGGAATACTTCTTTGCTGGTTATGAAAAAGAAGTACCAGAAAATATATTTATTATTCAATAAAAGCATACTTTTTTTTTTTGCTTAATGAAGAGGTTGTATGTAAAACTCAACAGGATTTACGCATAAAATAATAAAAACCTGATGAAATGTAAAGCAGACACTACCATCGTCCATATTAAAGAGAATAGAAGTACTTTGATTCTTTTTTACATTGATTGCAGATTTTCATGTAATATTGTTTACGTACATAAAAATCAAGTATTCATTACATCATTGTGCATAACCACTCTTCAAAGTCATTATATATTTGTGGAATAAATTAAAGAAACTTATGTAATTCTACCTTTTATTAATGTTTTATATCCGAAATTATTCTTATGTGTTTTATAACACCTTTTCCAAATTAAGAATGGCCAATCCACAAACTACAATAAAATGAAAAACAAAAATCACAATCATCGAGCTGGAAATGAACGCCAAGCAAGCCGTGCAGTAATTTCTACAGCTATTATACTATGTATACTACTATTGTTTATACTATTATTTATATATGATGAGATAAAGTCCGTGGTGGTCGTGTCATTAGAGTACGATTTATTAAGTATGCTATAAAAAAATGTACAACGTAGTCAACTTCTCCAAAAATATTGAAATATGTACGTTGAAATGATAAAGTTTATTAAGGACGAAATTAATTAAGCACACTCTGATTGCAGCTTCTTGCTCTTGTTAGTACACAAGGCTCAGATCTGAAAAACCTACAGGGCAGCAGGAATTTTGACTGTGAAATTAAAGGGAGTCCACTGTAAATGGATAATAAAAACAATACCAATGTAGTTTCAAATCTGTCAAAACGATCGATTCTTGATCTATGCTGGTGGCAAAGTTCTTGTAACAGACGATGAAACATTACTCATTACGACGCTTAATGAAGATATTGGAGTGACAGAATTAATAACTGGGAAACAAGTTCATCGTCTTGAATGTGTAAGTTCATTGATAAACTCTTCGAAAAAAAATGGATACTTCCTCGATCAACAGTTTAATAAAAGAATTCGAAAAGTACCCAGAATACTGAAATTATCACCACGATAGTATTCTGTTTAGTTTGGGCCAACTTCATCCTCTTTTTTCCCCTCCAAGATCAAACTAGATGAACTTTTCTTGAAAATAAATCAGAATATAATCATCCGTACAAATCTTTATTCTTATACTTTTTCTCTTTTGCCCACTGTGTAAGTTGTAGTTACTATTTAATGTACCCATCAGCAAATCACACTATTATTGATTTCACTCCGACCTAACTTACTGAAAAGAAGAAGAACCATAACATGCTCCTAAAAAAAAGAACAACAACTCTCCTTTTTAGTGGTTGTCGGTTTTCGGTTATTCATAGCAGCCGTTAAAATTGTTTTGTTGATCCCTGGGTTTCTCTCACTGTCAATTATTGTAACCAGTGAGAGTAAACATTTGATCTAAGACATTTATTATCTTAATGTATTTATTACTATAACGTAGAGGTAAAGAAAATGGATAATGTTTGCAATATTGATTGCTGTACGACAAGAAATAAAGAAAATCGGAGCAAATCGTTTTCGATGCGTCAAAATCATCTCGCGAAAACGATTCAACCGAAGAAGAACGAAAAAAAAATAATAACCATAACAAAAATAGCGCACGACCCTTTTTTTTCTTTTTTTTTATAAATATATTATACTTGTTAAAAAACCCTTTGTGGTTTCTTTTAATTTATTACCGATTGCATATCCATTAACGTTAATTATATTATTACATAAAATCATGTTCGCAAACACGATCCGAAGAGCTGCAGCCCAATCTGCAGTGTTCCATATTCGACGCGCTTATACAAACAAGGCCACCAGTACTACCAAAGAACGATTGACAGAAGCTATTAAGCCTAAAGTCAATGAAGCAAAAGAAAAAGCCAAAGAAAAAGCTGCTCCCAAAGTGGGTAAACTCAAGGAATTAGCACAGAAGTATGGTGCGGCAGGTGTGATTGTATATTTGGGCATTGGTATGGTGGATCTCGGTTTGACATTTGCCGGGATTCAGGTCCTTGGACAGGACAAGGTAAAACAATTGGAGGATACTGTCATAAATAAAGTTAATGAATGGCGTGGTAAACCTCCACGACCTGAAAGAGATCCTCAAGAACAAGGACAAGCCTCGTTGGCTTCTGTATTTGTGTTGGCTTATGGTATTCACAAGACTTTGTTTTTACCTTTCCGAGTAACCGTAACAGCAGCTATTACCCCTGCTGTTGTACGTAAAATTCACGCTTTAGGTTGGGCTAAATATGCACCTCGATTGTTTCCAGCAGTAAAAACAGAAGCCACTGCTGCTGCTACAGTAGCCAAGAATATTAAACCATAAAAAAAAGAAATCGACATTTTGTAAATTAGAAAAAAACCTCCACCTTTAGATTTTTTATTTATTTTGGGTTTATAGATACAAAACAACCCACACATACATACACACCACCCAATTCATTCATATGGTTTTTTTTATAATTTCCTTCTCCCTCCAAAAACTCTTAATCCCTCTCTACCTAACAGTAACACATGCAGACACCACCCAATCCATATTTGTACACTTATTCATTGTAACAACATCACATTTCATACCACTACAGCAACACATTAAAAAAAACGGACTAATACAAACGATGCCAAATTATTTAATTGTTTAGAAAGAAAAGGAGAAGGGTTATTGAAATAATTTACAAGTGAGAAAAGTTCATCTGATGAAGTGAATTATATATCATCAGTAAGGTAAGAAGTATGTTTATGGCAAGTTAAAACAGAAGGGGAAGAAGGGGAAATGTTATAGAAAGAAATGTGGATTTTGATAATAGATTTTTTATAGAGTTGCTGTATGTACATGATTTTTTGTTATATTTTTATCTGGTATGAGAGTTGAGGAAGAGGGGGTGGGTTTGGCCAGATTTTACACAAATACAAAGGGAAATCGAGAAGAAGAGAAAAATGATAATGGACGAGGAAAATGAGAGATAAAAAGTATATAAAGAAATGGGTGAAAATGCAATAAGAGGTTTTATGAGGTTTCTTTTAGTATATGAAAAAAAGAGAAAGAGGTTGGAGGGGATAAAAGAAATGGAGCGAAACAACTATTTAAGATCGCTTTTTCTTTTTGCTTTTGGATTTTTTGGTCGTCGTTGGTAACGTCAATGAAAGAGTCACACCAGTAGCATTTGGATCACCCCCTTCAGCCAATATTTGTTGTACTACCTGGATTCGATTCTTCATATCACGACTCGTGTTATTATAATATCGTTCCAATTTCTTGCCTTGTTCATGCACAAATGTAATTGGACTGTTGTACTGATAACAATTGGCAAACATGAGCCGTATATCGTCATCCACTTGTTGTAAACTATTATATTGGCCTGATTCAAGTTTTTCAGAGATGGTTCGCAAATCAATAGGATGCTGGACCACATTGAGATAATCTAAAACCGCTTCAGTATCCACAGGCTCATTAAAGATATACGACGTTTCATGAGTTCGTAATTTATCAATGGTTTTGCGCGCTATGTCATAATCAATGCCTTGTAGTCGGTTGGCAGAACCATATTTGTTTGCCCACAGTTCGTTGAAATAACTTTCAAGTGTATTGGCTTGTTGTGCCATTTGAGCTGCCATGTCATTGAATTTGTAACAATTCCAGAAGATTTGTCGAATATCACGTTCCATATCACTAATATTTGTGTATTTTTCGGATTGGAGATTGGCTCGTATTACAGAAAGGTCCATGGGACGTTTGATAAGTTGGTTGTACTGTGGGATGGCAGTAGTATCCACCTAGAGAACCAATGAAAATGTATTGTTAGACATTGCATCTGAAAAAACTTTGGAAAAAATCATATACGAAAAAAAAATACTCACTGGATGGCGGAAAGGTTCCGAACTAGCATGAACCCAGAGTTTTTCCAAAATACGTCCACATCGGCGACGATTGCTTCCTTCCATACTTGTCCCTCTGACTTTATGAGATCGTGATTTGGATGGAGGGGCTAATGAGTCTTTTTGTTCCTCCACAACGTGTGAACTATGGCCATTGCCCATCACAGAGACTTCTTCTTTTTGTTCCTGTTTCACAATCACCACAGGAGTCGAAGAAACCGGTTCATCATCATAACGCTTACCATGCACACTCATGGATGATTCCAAACAAGGTTCTGATCGAGGGGGTGTACCCAATGCATCTTCTTCTGCCTTTCGTTTTACACCGAACCATTGTTTCCAATACATTTTGTATTCTTGTTCTAATTGATACCCTTCAATATAAACGTAGGTACCTGGTGGGTTGAATGCATAACAATTGCTAAACATTAACCGTACATCTTGATCAAATTGACGTGGATCAGCATATTCATGTGTGTCAATTTTGACCTTGATTGTGCCAAGATCCATGGGATGTTTGATGATTTGGGAATAGTGGGGAATGTTTTGTTTGATGGGATCAACAGGTGTAAGGAATTCAAAGGCATGTTCGTTTTCCATGATATGGGATAAGATGGCAGCACATTTTTCCATGTCCGTTTTTTCTTCCACCAGGGTATCATCTGTATTGGGTGTCAATGTATTGTCCATCATGGCTACGTCCTCTGGTGTTGCTGCTGTCATGATGGAAGGTGGAACATGACTGGTAGTGGTGTCAGTGGATTCCACTGGGCCTTCAACAATTGTCATGTTCTGCATTTCTTCTACACCACGCAGCTTTTGAAGTTCATTGTCGAATATTGATTCCAGTGATTGTGCTTCATTATATACATAGGTGCCAGGTCGGTTGAAGGTATAGCAATTGCTGAAAATTAATCGAATATCTCTTTCAAACTCGTCAAATGAAGTATAAATGTTTCGATCAAGTTTGCCCTATATTCATGATAGACATTATGGGTTAGTTGAAAACTCCCTCTCCCTATTTTCTTTTTGTATTAGATATACTACCTTGACAGTTCCAAGATCCATTGGTTCCCTATTTTAAAAAAACACGGATTTTAGTTAATTTATAAAAGGTCTTTCGTGGCAAACAACATTTTTAAAGATAATAACCATAAAAAAGTGTTTGATCCTTACTTTATAATTTTATAATATCCAATCGCACCATCCAATTCTTCATCTACTGGTTGCACAAACAAAAGCGCAGCACGATTTTTTTGAAGTTTGCCTAGGATACGACGGCAATCTTTGGCTTGATCCGTTGGCAATCCAGTATGTTCAGATGGGAAAGGAGTCTTTATGATGGGCCGAGTAGGTTCAGGCGATGTGGTGGAAGAAGGTGGTGGAGACACTGGTATGACTTTGGTAGGTTGTGTTTTGATGCGGACGATAGGTTTCTTTGGTGTTTTAGGAGTTTTAGGAGTTTTGGGAGTTTTAGGTGCTGCTGCTATTGGCTCTTTCACTATTTAAATAAATATGAGTATCATTATTCTATTTATTTCCATGTTAGAATAGTATATTTACCTTTTTGTTCTTCAGTAGTTGGTGGCAGTTGCGGCCGTTTGGGTACACTGATACGAAGAATAGTGGCTGGCTTTTCTGCAGGTTTTTCTTCTTCAGGTTGTTCTGCAACAGGTTCATCGGTCTATTACATATTTTACATAACAAGTAAATATACGGAAGAAATATAATTCATTTGAGTCAATCTTTACCTGTTCATATCCTTGTTGCTCTGTTGATGATTGAATTGGTGGCATTTTGATAGTCACCTTCAATCCAGAATCGATTGGCTTATACATATATTCACAAAGCTGAAGCAAATATTTTCTTGTACAGTGATCCAATTCTGATAGGTTTTCAGCAGATCTAAAATCATATATAAAGAGATCAATATTAATATCCAGGTCTATTATCGTGGTAGAATCATACTTCTCTTCAAAACAAAAAAAAAGTGTACTACATACGTAAGCATCTCCCACATATTCTTTTGCAGTTCACTATTATCTTCAAATCGTTTTCGTAAACCTTCGATTCCTTCTTGAAGTTGTTGATGCTGGGCCATCATTTGTAATCGAATTTGTTCATTCTCTATAACACCACGACCCTCTTCTTCGGCAAATTCCTCCACTGAAGTAGATACAGATGAGCCATTTTGTGTTGTTGTTGTTGACTCAAACTTTTCTTTCATGGCAAGACCAAGCCAAGCGAGCATAGATCGCGCAACATAATGTGATACACACACAGAAGGGTCAGTTTTGATCACATTAAAATAATATCGTACAAGGTCGTTGTTGGTCAATCCACTTAAAATGATAAGACTATCAAACGCTGTACAACGAACGCCAACAAAATTACCATATCTAATAATGTTCACAAAACAGCACAAAGTCAATAAACAAAAAAGGAGGGTAACTCATCATATCATTCTTATCCATCAATATATATATATATTAGGATATTGAGATCAGAGTATGTTCATACCTTGTGTAATAAAGGAATAATGAGAGATCCACAACCATTAAACCATTCAACATGAACTTTGTAATGGTCTGAAAATTGAAAAATAGATATACATAGAAATGATGTATCAGGTTATAAACCAATTCATAATTTGATAGATGACCGAATTCCTAACAATCATTTTTTTTTACCTGTAAACAGCTAATAGTGACCACATTATGATAAGACGGGACAACATAATCCAGAGTGCGGAAGCGTTCAATTTCTGCTTTTGCAGCTTCTAACAACTGTTCATCTTCGTGACTGCGTGGTTGAGATTCTTCTTCATGATGTTGATTAGGATCAGTTGCTGGAATAAGTGCGTCCCCTAGTGCAGAAATTAGAGTCGAGACATAATAGTTGTCGGAAAACTAAAAAAAAAATAGTTATGAAGTATATTATGTTGGTACATTACATTATTACAATACATATACACAAGCTAAACCGTCTCTTTTCATTTGCTTACTTCATTTCCTGTGTTATCGTTATACTTCAAAAGATCCAAAATAAATTGTTTAATCCTGAAAGGTGTCTGACCCTTTTCGTCTCGAATTTGTGAAAATGCAACAACACACGCTTTTTGTAAAAAATAATCTGTCAGATTTGAAAAGTCGTTTGGTTTTGGAATCACAGGTGTAATAGGAAGATTGTCATCATGGGTGACGTCCATATAGGAAGATGGTAATGGGAAACCATAGTGTTTTTGGAACATCTTATTTAATTGGAGTAAACCCACCCAATTCAAATCGGACGTGGCACACTGTGTTTGTCATATATAATGTATTAATGACTTATTTTATACACACCCCCACATCCTTTCCTCTTTTTTTTTCTCATTTTCGTTTTTTATAATAATCAAAAACTCACTGAGGCAAGAGCATAAGCTGATTCCATTCGAATCTTATAGAAGCCCTTTGGATCCAAAAGCGCTCGTAAAAGACTTGTCGAGGTTTGTAATGAAGGCATCCGTTTTAATGCACCCACAGCCTATAATGATTTACGAAGTGGGGAAAAATGTATATTTGTGTGTGGGTATATATAGAAAAATCTTCTATTTCTCTCCTCCACACCTCATATTCTAAATGTTTAAATTCCCTGTCTCTCGAAAATTTACCTCATACTGTGCCACCACATCACGATCTTTTGTTAATTGAGCTGCCCACATATAATCGGGTTGTTTGAATTCCATGACACATAACCATTCAAATTCGGCATCCAATCGAATCCAATCAAAAGTAGCACTTGCTGCCTCACTTTTATCCTCTTCATCTTGACCCCATTCAGAAATACGCCATTCCTGTTTAAGATGTTCATCTTCAAAAACTGGCATACCCAAACCCAGGTTAGGAATAATCCCTAATTGCCCTGTAGTAGCTGCTGCAACTTCCTCATCGTTATCATGATCACCTTCGTTAACAGCAGCAGCGGCAGCTGCTTGTTTGGCCAAGAATCGTTTGGTATTTCGTCGAATACGTTTGTATTTAGTGTTGAATTGAACTTCGAATTTATGGAACGAGCTGTTAATGTCAAGGATATGCTCATAAGGCATGCCATCAGCTTCATGAATACGAGCTGTTAAACTTCCAGTGAATATCGGTGTTACAGGGTAATCGGTATGTTCCATTGTTGTCGCTGCTGGTGCTGCTGCTGGTGCTGTTGCTGTTATTGGAGTAGCAGTTGAAATTGATGTGGTTGGAGGGGTGGGTGGAGTTGAACTATCCTCACCATTGTTTTTATTATCTTGGGCTGTTGAAGATGAAGAGGCCCGAGAATTGGTGTTTTGCTGTTCCATGAAAAATTCGACTACCATTCGTTTTCTGTTGAAATTAAATGAGCATGTAAATTTGGGACATCCACTTTTGTAAATCCACTGTTCAGCAAATAGCCGTGTATCACATCCACTGAGTTTTCGGCATAGCCGAAGAAAATGATGTGTGCTGATGGCATGAGAAACTCCATTACTCATGGCTGCTGAAAGAATCATGGAAATGGCTTTTGAAATGCTATGTGAGCTACTGGCTTTGGACATACGTTTGTCGAGAATATATAAAACTAATGGTGCTTTCAATTCGATAAAATTCAAATCTTCAGGATCCAACGGAAATGGTAATTGCTGGTTATATAAGGGTGCTCTATTAATGTCCAAACTGCAACAGAGATCCATATCCTACAAGTATACCCCAATCCAAATAAGTCAGCAATTTGCTCTAAAGATATCTCCCTTTTTTATTAAATTTTCATTTTTTTACCCTTTTCATTCGTAATCGATACTCGTTATTTCCAAGATGATGTTTAATAAATAAGGATGCAATGAAATTTGCAATACCACAAATCAACCATATGTCAGGCCATGCTTTGGGTGAAATATGAACACCAAAATACTGTCTTGCTAATACCACACTAAGTGCCCATCGGGTATGATATGTTTGGTCGATAATATCAGGAGAATGTAAAAGATGGGAACTACAAATGGCTAATGAAGCACTTGTAGAGGTTTCACACCACGCATCTTCAACGAACACCACTTTAAAATCTGAAAAGGGGTATTGTCCGTAGTTTTCGCAATAGAATTCCATTGCCTAATAAAATAGACACACATATAAACAATAAATAACCGCCATTTCAATACATTCACATATAATTATACTCACTATCCCCTCCTCCTTTTAACATTCATCTATCCAAACTTACATGCATTAAGAAACTACATGTATTATTCAAATCTTCCAAATGGCCTGGTGGTGCAAATACATAGATATTGCGCATCTTCTCTACAACTTTTACCAATGCTTCTTGTTGCTCATCATCCAAGTCAGCCGACATGAATATTTCATCTTGGAATTTTGAAGGTGTCCATTTAATCATTTCAAAAGGTCCAATGGTGAAACCAATATTGGGTGCAGAAATTGGAATAGCAAGGTTATAACGAACAATCTTCTTCGTTGGATCCACTGGATGAATAACCTAAAAAAACCATTACATCATATTTTTAGTATCTAGCAATGTGCCACGTATCAAACAGAGAATCCTACATTGCATATCCACTGCCAATCTTTAATGTTTCTTCTTTACCTGCTCCATCATTTCGCCACTGCATACTACTACGGTATCTTCCTCATCCTCGTCAAAATGCACTTCATCATTTATATCTTCTCCAGGTATAGTTGTAGCCATTCTTTGTGGTACAATAAATTCCATTTCCCATGTACATCGATCTGACATTCGATCAATACATGGTAGCCATGAACGTGTCGCTCCAGGAAGTGGTTGATTTACAGTATATACATGTTGATACCGCTAAAGAAAAAGTTATACAATGAATATAATCGTTTACATATTATTAAAAAAAGTGACTTTTCCTCCATGATTAATTCCCCCAAGCATGTGTTCAGATTTCTCTTTCAATCTAATCTTTCCATCTTCCTTCCAATTGAAAATAAACTTACATAAGGGGCAGTATCTTGGTCTGGCTCAACAAACACCAAACCTTCTCGAGGATTATCAATGGTATATTGGATACGAACAGTAATAGGCTTGTATGTAATTTTTTTGGTTTCGGGTGTTGTTTCAATTATTTTTTCAGTTGTTGTTTTCGTTGGGGTCGTTGTAGGTGTGGTTGGTGCAGTATTCGTTTTATCAGTAATAGGAGTAGGCGTTGTTGCACCAGGCGAGTCCACTAGATATATGTTTCAATCGTAAGGGTCCGTTGTCACTGTAACGAAAATATCCTTTCCTTTTTCACATTCTTACCTTTATTGGGTGTAGAACTGTCAAGTGCTTGAACGTTTTCAGCTTCACCATCAGAAAGCTAAATAAATAAATAAATAAAAAGTATTTTTATTGTCAGTAAGGTACTATTTTTTTTCATTCATCCAAAAAGTGCAACTTTGACGTGTCTTTTTTTTCTTTTTTTAGTTGTCGCTACGATTCTATTTTTTTCATTTTTAATGATTTTATCTTACAGGTTGAATGGATCCTTCTGGAAGTGCAATGACAAGTTCTCCTTCATCGGCTTCTCTGATGGCTGTCAAGTATTTACTTTTATATGCTTGGTGGTGCGTAATATCAGCATCATCGTCTAATGTCAATTCACAGATCGCATCTTTATGTTTAAATTCAACAGTTGTATTATCGACAACTACTTGTTTAATGTCTATATTTTTTTAAAGTTTCCGATTGTGAGAATGATAAGTATATTATCTTTTTTTATTTTCTTTGGGTTTCGCGCTCGCGTTTCTTTTTTTTTTTTTAAAAAAAAAAAAAAAAAAAAAGACCTACTGCACTGTCGACAGTTTAATTGAACGTGTGTTAGTGCTTCTTGTAATGGTTGGATCGTAAGCTCTGCTGTGCCCTAAAGATAAAAAATTTATTTCACATGAAGAATGTTATTATTTGAATGCTATAGATGATTGATTGTTATCTAAAAATAAAAAGGAAAAGAAAAGGCATTCAAACCTCCACAGAGCGTTGATCAAAGTCGAATTCCAGCACGAACCGTTCATGACTTGTATAAACATTAGAAAAACAAAAGTCAGCTAAACATTGGAATTAAAATATACTATTCATTTAATAATGATAAAATGGGTACTTATAATGTGAAGCTCCTTGTGGTGCTGCTTCGCATAGTAAGTGTGGAAGGCAAAAGGGCATTAAAGAAAAAAAAAAGACCCAGAAAAAAAAATCGCTGCGCTTTTATAATAAAATTGAAGGATGAAAAAAGTGACTTTGTTCCCCACACGGCTACAAAAACACGCATGTTTTTTTCGTAGTGTAACAACAACTAAACACGCGCGATAAATTATTTATCTACGGCAACATAACAAAATAAAGAAAATATTTATTCCATGACGACGACCTAGAATAAAAAAGTGATGTAGAGGAAAAAAATAATGATCTGTGCTGGAAACTATGACGATGGAGTTCTTTTTTACGGAGCTTTTTTTTATACCAACAACTTTACTTCGTGAACCAGACAACCAACAACTACCAAAGTTCATCTTCCCCCAAAAAAAAACACCACAATCTTTTCCAACAATCATCATCTATCTTTTTTTCTGGAAGATGACGAACCGTTTTAACGATCTTTTGATTCATTACAGAGATTTATATATTGAGAATTTTTTATTATTGTTCTTATATATACGTGACCAATACATATAATTATACACATACGCGGACGCGCGCGCAGCCGTGGGAAACGAGTGGCTTCGATTTTGAGCTGCATATCTCTGTACAACACCTCCTACACCTATACGATCTCATTTGATTTAAACCTCAAGAGTTGAAATGCCATTGATTTATAATCTTTGGCATTGTCCTTGACGAGAATCACACATTCTATTATTTTTACAAAATGTATCACCACATATTGTTTAAGATATAAGGAAAAGCGATATATGCAAAAAGCTTTAGCTCTTTATATATGCCCCAGCAAAATCCAGCATAATATGAAATAGTTCATTAATAGTGAGCTGCTGTCAACAACGACTAATTGTCAATATCATATGTTTTACAATTGATGTAACTTATAAGGGACAAATATATACAATGCTGAGTGAACTACACTTTTTGTCGATCTCTTCAGTAACCAAAGCATGGGGTGATTCGAATTTGTTACCAACAATAGTCTTGATCCACACTGATAGCAATTTCAGATGGAGCAAATAGGTTATTATTTGACATGACAGAAGAGGACGTGGCTTCGGCCCAAGCATGAAAATTTTCTATAAATGATACCATAATTTGTGTTTGCATGTACAGTAGCACTGATACTTTTCCTGGTCTGTCATTTTTTTATTAGTAAAAGAAAGATATTCATGCTAGTGGAGGATATCTTTGAGTTAGAAATTACCAAACCGAATTGGGTGAAACAAGGCAAAGGCAATCGAAGGTGAAGAGGTGATTGGAAGTAAGAAAAAAATTAATATATGTCAAGCATAGATGATGGTTATATATAGAACAATAAAAAAAAATATAATAAACGATGATCAATGTACCCAATTTATTATAAATTATTAATCTGTATACAAGTGTGTTTCTAACTATATGGTATTGATAGTATACCATAGCTTATAATGTAATAGAAATTATGCTGAAGGATACGATTACATCCCGCCTTCACACAGTGTTGTACAGTTGTTGCATAAAAACCAAGAATCACTACAAAGCGTGTTTATTAACCTTTACCTGAAGGAGGATCTATAAGAATTGCTTACCAATGTTCATCCGATATATGAACAATGATATTTTGAATGAATACGGCATTTAACTTACAGGTCAGATAGAAACAAAGTGACGGAACCTATATTTTTATGATTCATTTCACGCTATAAGACCATATCACTCGTGCTGTTTTCTGCTGTAGATACAACCAATATACCCAAGATGGTCGATGCCTTGATTCATTTGCCACCCGTTGAAAAGTTAGGATTATCGTAGGTATATTACTGTGATTGTGACAATGGACATCAATCCGCTGCCTTGGTGCGACTCTTTCAATATTATATATCATTCTCCCCAGAAGAACAAAAATTGCACGCAGTTCAATTTAAATATTACAATTCCATTACGGATGACGTATTGTTGACTTTAACCCGAGTTGAATCACTCAGAATAATCGAAAGCTTTGTTGATTGTACAGTACCATCATCAGAAACCCTAAAAGAATTTTAGATATGGTAAAGGATCGAGTTATCAATATGTATTTGAGTGCCATAATCCATATTAATGATTCTCTTTTGGATATACTTACTACCATGGAACAATCTTAAAAAACTTGTATTAAAGTGTCTCATCTGAATGCAGAAGAGGGTGTCATAAAATTAGTGGAGATTCTAAAATATTACATTCGTTATACCTATATGATTGTCTCAATGTCCATCAAAATTCTGAAGCATTCCAATATGTAGTAAGCAAATTTGAACAGGCCCACATTAGTGATCTGGATTTGGATTATTATTAATAAATTATTCATAAAAGATATATGATAGATTGCTATGACCCAAGGAACTACCTTGCAGTTTTTTGTGTTTACAATGGCGATTATTATTACGTATAATTATTCCCACATTATCATTCATCATTCAAAAGAAAATATATACTTACAAAATGCATCAGAAAAGGACTTGCAGTCTTAATAAAAAAAGGAATGCTGATAGAAGAGCACCGTAGAATACCATTTTTTATTATGATTTCCAGAATAATGAATATCAATCTTGGAAGACGAAAAGCTCTCTATGTAACAACAACTTTTTAGCCTTTTTTTGTTCTAAACAGAAATGTATTGCTGGTATCTGTTATATATTGTTGTTTTCAAGATTGAATTATTTTCATGACGGCCCCAACCACTATATATACTTTTAATTTGATATGAGTCAGAGTTGGTGATAACTAGCTACTGCCCTTGTATATTATAATAAATGATATACCATAAATGCGATCAGGATTCACCCTATTTTTTCATGAACGCATTGGAATATTTATCCATAATTGTGGTTTTTTTTTGTCTTATGAATCATTTATCATATGAAAAGCTATAATCTTCTCTTGGATTGTAGAATCTTTCCGTCAATTCTTCACTGTCTGTTCCTGAACAAAAAAAAAAGTCCCATCCACACGTATTGTGAGACAGTTTTCTTGAAACAGTTCCTTTGCTAAATATTGATGCTCAATTCATCACATAAATTGTTTTTATATTGCGCACATAGGATGTTGACAAGAAGTATACTAGTAATAATACATAAAGAATAGAATCTATTCTATTCAATATCCAAAAATCTGTCCTATATTACTACAGAAAGTATCCCTCGTTTTTTTTTCAAGTAAGAATACTTGATTTTAAAATAATGAATTAGCAGGAAGGTTAAAATTATTAACCTATTGTCGAAAAATACATTGATATATAGAATATCCATATAGAATATACATGAAAGAAGAAATGACAGAGGGTTCACTTGTACTTCACCTTTTCTATACGTATCAAAAAGAAAATTCAATTTGATCGGCTTTCACCGTACATTTGCTATAGAACCATCCTTGCTAGGATCTATAGATTTTGTACAGTTTCTTCTTCCAAATTATGAGTTTAACATAAAACACAATCTCTTTTCCTTCTACCATAAAATGTATTAATCTATCATACACATTGACACCTTCTTTCTTAGAACAAAGGGTATGCTAAAAAATATTATTAATATATTACGAGAGAACTTTTTTGTTGTACATTCTCTAATAATAATAATGATAATATATATTAACTGTTCAATTATGAAAAGTATGTGTATTATTATTATTAAGTGGTATTATTACTATAATAGAAGGTTATATATAGTAGTATAGTATGGTTGTTATCAGAGAAAAAAAAGTAATAGCAGTAGTATTAGTAGTAAAAAATAAATAACGAGTAATGGAGAGGAACAAAGAATATGGAGTGTAAAATAATAACAAAAAAAAATAAGTATATGAAGAGAGTGGGGATCAACTATCGTATATATAAATAAGTATTATTCTTATGAAGAATCGCGTCGTAAAGTCACTACATATTAGGTAAAAAAATAGAATAAGTATCATGCTTGATTCTTATATCTATCTATAAACCCAATCCTCATTCATGGTAATAAATCACATACCTGAACCAAAATCAGCAAATGGATCTTTTACCCAACTAACGCTTTCATTCTCTTTATCCGGATCCTCTTCCTTTTCTTCATCATCATCATCATCATCTGTGACCGGTGGTGAAGGAGGTTGTAATGTTGGATCATATTTTTGTTGACAATGACGTTCCAAATCAAAACTAACACTTTCCTTGATATTTCTAAAATTAATTGCATCAATAGCGGCATTGGATTTGGCAGGAATGATAGGTGGACGCATGTTGCGTAACAAGGCAAAGTTGATGGATTTGAAAAATGCATGGGACTTGACTTCACTGGCACCTGCGCGCGCACCTAACCGTTTAGTTTCATCTTTGTGTAATAATTTTCGAATAATTGCTTTACATGCACTCGAGACACCAGGACCTGTATAGTAGGGATTGCTGCTAAAATCAGGAAATTCAAGTTGTTTGCGTAAAATCAAATCAAATGTGTCATTGCGAGTACAGCCTTTGAAAGGTGTGAACCCAAACTATTTCATAAAAGGTTGTTGTTGTTTTTTTTAGTATATAAAAGGAATAGACATGGATGTGGGTTGAGAGAAAGAAAAAAATCATATTTGTACCAGCATTTCATATAAAAAGATACCCAAAGCCCACCAATCCACTGTACTTGAATGGCCATTTCCAGCAATGACTTCGGGTGCCAAATATTCTTCTGTACCCACAAATGAATTGGTTCTTAAATTGGCACACGATTTGGTATCTAACATGGGTCGTTGCTATAAAAACATATAAAATTTTAAATGAATACAAGGATCGTGTCACCCTAAAATCAAAGAATTAAATAACAATTTACCCAGAATGGTAATGACGATTGAATGATGGAAGGTGACCCTGCAGCTGGTGATTGTACAGATAAATCAAAATCGGATAGCATTAAATGTCCTGATTCATGTAATAATATATCTAATATATAATAATAATTATGCAATCTTAATATTGTAATCCCAAGTAACATATACGACCAACCACCTCTTCCTCTATTAGAAGAAAGCCTTACTCTCAGGTTTTAAATCACGAAATACAATGCCCATTAAATGAAGATATTCTAATGCGGCAACAACTTCGGCAGCATAAAATTTTGCATCGTTTTCAACTAAGACTCGACCTGGTCGTCTCTGTAATGCTAATGAATATTTTAAAGTGTGAGTTCATTATGTATGTGCAAAGTTCATTGCTTATAAAAAAAAGGGGAGTCTTTACCTCGAAAGAATTCACCACCCACACAAAACTCCATACAAAAATATAAATAATGATGACTTTGAAAAGAATGATACAATGGAACAATAAAAGGATGATTGGCGGTGGCAAGAATGGCTTGTTCTGCAAATGCACGTTTGATCTTGTTGCGTTTCACCATTTCCTTTTTTGATAAAACTAAAAAAAGAAAAAATCCAAAAATATCAATTAAACAACGATGATCTCGAACCTCGTTTCTTAATTGTCATATTATTGGATCCTCCCCCTTTCAACCACACTCCTCCTCCCCCTTTTATAAATTTGATTCCAAATTCAAAATAGATGGATAAAAAAAAAAGAGAAAGAAGTATTATTTTACCTTTCAAAGCATAAAGTTTGCCATTATCTTTCTGTTTCACTAAATAGACTTTACCCACATCACCTTTTCCAAGAAGTTTGATCTTTGTAAAATGATTAGGTGAAACGTCCGTTGTAGGATAAGGGTGATTCTTTTTTTTACTATTCGTCGATGGAGTTGTAGTGGTAGTAGTTAAGCTAGAACACGATCTAATAGGATTAGCTGCTTTGGGAGGTCCCTTCGTATTAGGTAGAGGGGTTGAACTGGTGGTTTTTAAACTATCGTCGTTGGAAGCTGTTTTACGTAGTAATGGTGCAGGAGGATGTAATGCCATGGACGATGTCGACTGTAGTGGAGGTGGTGGTGTAGGTGATGAAAGGAACATGTGAGTAGAACAAGATGAATTAAATAATGAACGATGACTGAGTGGCACTTTTGCAGTAGGTGCGGTAAAGTGACTTTGCCGTTGATAACTAGGAGCAGGAGTTAAGGGGAAGGAAGGAGTAGTGCTCATTGTTTGATTCCAAAAAAAAAAATAAAAGTACAGAAAAAAAAAGGACACTATCGTCAATAGATAGAGAAGAGAAGAAGAAAAAGAAGTTTGTGTGTGTGTGTGTGTGTGTGTGTGTGTGTGTCTATCTTTATCTATATCTATATCGCTTATATAAATGAGTGTATTAAGAAAGTAATGCTAAAATGAATGGAATTAGAAAATTAGTGTTTCACAAAGAGATATTTTTTTTACTTATATTACTAGTACCACTAGTGTCAGATCAATTTGATTGAAATTATTACTTCTCCTCACTCACTCCTCTCTAATACAATATGAAATTATTCGAACCAAACCCAAGAAAAAGGAACACTCCGATTTCGAAATATATTCTTATCATCGCCATTATTAAATTCCAACAAAATTCAATATCATCAGGAATCCTATCAAAAAAGAAAAAATATACAGCATTTATTACTAACTACTCCTATATTTCAACATCCCTCGCCAAAAAAAAAATAAAAGAAAAATAGATAGATGGCTATAAAAAAAAAGACAGAAAAAAAGCAAAAGTCGTCTCAAGCACACAACTAAACACTAACATTTTTACAGAGCTTGCGAGTAAGGTGGTAGTACATCGATGATGGCATGAAAATATATCATAACCCAAGGGATCCATAGTAATATTCTTAATTATTTTTTTCCTAACTTGAGTACTCGGCTGTGGGGTGGATTATATGCAAATATTTGTAAATCTCATTACAGACTTCGTCTACCGCGTTGATCACACTGGGTTCGCAGTTTTCCAATTTTTCGCTTACCTGATAATTCTAAAGTTTAATATTTTGAAAAGCACCATTTTCGAAATGTTCTAAATAGGCTTGATCAATTTCCATAGTACTGATATCCGCCTTCATCATTTTCTTGATGTGTTTTGCGGCAGGGTAGAGCACTTAAAATCGCAGCAGTACGGCCAACTCCGTCATTACTAGCCCGATAACAAGGATGGTTATGATCAGCGGCTGTCCACGACATTGGACAATTCAACAGTATTTTACACCATCCAGTAGATACAGCCATACTTCTAACCATTGCTCATTCTGAGAAGTTTTTAAAAATAATGTCCACAATTTCCAAAGGAAGCATTATGAAGAAATCCAACTATTGCTCATTTTTTCCCACAACACTCTGTTTTCCTTGAATGGGCTCTGTATAAGCGAGGCATCGTTGTCCTTTTGTCAAGGTTTCTTCATATATTGGAATAACAGTGGATTGCTTTTCTTGCATAGAGAAAAGCTGACCCAGTCGCAAATAACCAATAGCTTGGATGGGTGCATAACGTATTATTTCTTTAAAGTCGTAAATAGCTTTACTAAAATGACATTTCATTCTAAGTACATGAGCTCGAAGATCCAGGATTGAAATGAATCCGATTGATGAGTTTGAATGACAGCATCCATGTGACTTGATCGAGATTGTGATTTCGATAGGCATCTTGGATAAGGTTAGAGGAAGTTTGACTTTTCATGTGGTAGGGTATAATTAGACAAATTGAGAAAGGAAAAGGTGGACAAGTAGTTATAAAACGCATTGTTGTATTACAACCTGAGGGCATGTGCTTGTATCACATAAATATTCAGGAACAATCTGTAAGGTTCTTTACATTTATGATGCAAAGTGCCAATCCTCCATGAGATAATAATATTGCTATCTATCTGTACAATATATATATATATATATAGGATGGTTTATCATGGGCACATGCGTGGCGTGTAATTTTTTATGTAAAAATATGACGTTGCTTTTGGCAAATTATAGAAAAATAGTGGTTTTTTTTTTTTTGGTTGCCAACATCACTAAAAAAAAAATAAACTATGGGGCAATTGAGTTTGTATAATGACTGTGCATTGCATAAAGAAGCAGTTCTATTTTTATTGTTTTTTATACTGCAAAGAGTGGCCAACCCATCATCGATCATATTGTGAGTAAATAAAATAAATTTCCATGGTTCTGTTTTTTTCTTATGTAGCAAAATGATATTTAGGTTTATTTATCATCGCTATTTTGATGTTTGATTTCGCTGATAAGATTAAATATTTGGTGAATCACTTGAGTTTATTGTAAATTGCTTATTGCTATTTCAATCTGTGTAAACGATGCATTGATTGATTTCGCGTTGTTAACTTATGATCGAGATTAGGTGCAGTAGGTTATATGAAACATGAGTATGACAGAAAATTTTTCAATTTACCGTTATACATTGTTTTTACAATGAAATAATCAAAATAATTTACATCTTAGTATAAGTAAAAGAATGTACAACACAAATTTCTTTCTTGGTTTCGCTCAAATCCATAACTATTCTGTCAGAATTCTTCTTTATAGTTAAGAATATCAGAACCGCTTTTAATTTCATTATACTTATAATTCTCTCATCATGTTACATTTGCTGACATTGTTCTACCTATAATACTTCGTCTCGATAAGGATTCAATGCAAGTTCACCACTTTGATATGGTGGAGAATATCTTATTACTACAGTGCTATCTAACGAAATGAAAAAATTTCCAGGAAAATCATCAATGAGAAGATACAAGTTCAAAGGGAAAATTACATTTTTCCTGGCGACAATGACGTTCCTATGTGATAACTTTATCATTTAGTTGGATTTTTAGATATGTCCAAAAGCATCAACGCATTGACCATGTCACTCTTATTTACGTAATAATCCGACCAAGTGGATACACAGTATATTTTTAATTTAATACTTTGGTACTTCATCTTCAAGAAATATTTGAATTTGCTACCGTATATAAAATATATAGCGTTTAAATAATAAGATTACTATCTATATAGCCATATTGCCTTGACCGACATTCATTTTTATATATTGTTCTTGTACGCTTTTCCTTTTAGCCAATAATATAGAATCAAATACTTTTATGATTATTGTTACGTATGCTATAAAAACCTAGTATATAATGAATTGATCAAACACCCTCTTGTTTGATTGGTAACGAAAATACTTGTATAGCATGATTAATAAACAAAGCAACCATGATAAACTCTCCTCCTTGATTTTGTTTTCACCACATGCAAAATGTTGTATAATTGAGCTACCGATTCTAGTGCCAGAAAGAAATCAAAAGGATCCAATCATCGAATGACATGAAAAATCCCGCTTTGGAAGAAAAAGAAAAAAAGAGGGAGAGGAGCTTCTTTTTTTGATTATAATAATTTAGCTGGCTTAAAGCAAAAATATACACCTTTTTTATTCCTTCTTCTCCTTCTTTCGACCAAAACACATCCTTGACGCGATGGCTGAATACGCCTACGATGAGGAGGGATACAACTTTTTATATTTTGTAATCTCTGTCTTATCTTTATGTTTAGTTCCCATCACTTTACAATCAGTTTATTCAGCATGGAAATCTGCTCGTACGTCTTTTTTTTTCATATGGGGAACACCTTTTTCTCATAGAACCAACTTCCCCCAACAACAACGAGTGATATTGCTATAAACCGATTCCATTGTAGATTATATACACCAGTAAAGATTAATAATTGCTTTGGTTATTTTTAATAATAGGATCAAAGAGTGAACAAAACCTTTGTCCCTGTGACACATGTCAAAATGAACGAACAAAGATTAGTAAAACACAATCGAATCGCGTCTTGAAGCAATTATTCAAGCCAAAGTAAGTTGCTTTATTGATATAGCAGAACAATGAAATATACCTTTATTGCTTTGTTGTCAAACCATTCTCAATGGAAAGGGGAAGAAAAAGGGGGGAATAATATATTATGTTTAGTAAACGTTGGAATAACTTACCCAAAACTACTATTGTTTTTAGATATTTGTTCTTAATTGCAGGTTGGATTGCTGTAGCATTACTTGCTTATCAAGTTTCTTTTGCTGAAGCACCAAAGCAACACTGGGATCCTTATGAGATTTTGGGTATCAGTGAGGTATAAAAGATATAGAAAGAACTAAACGATACTTTAATTTCATTTCACGACTTTATGTGTGTATTGATGTTATGTATATTATCTTTTTTTTTGGCCTTTTTCAAAAATAGGGTGCCACGATGCCAGAAATTAAAAAAATATATAAAAAGTTGTCATTGGTATACCATCCTGATAAGGCACAACCAGGTACCGAACGAGAATCTGAAGAACAATTTATTCAAATCAGCAAGGCTTATCAAGTGTAAGATATTTTTTTGGATTGGAAGAAAGGGAAGGGTATGAAGTCGAGGAAATTATAGAAATGATAAAATAACCCAATGCATTCTTGAATTATGGCAATAGTTTGACTGATGACGCTGTCCGTGAAAACTATGAAAAGTATGGTCATCCTGATGGAAAACAATCTTATTCCATGGGTGTTGCCTTGCCAAAGAAATTGGTCGAAGGTGGTAACAGTAAATTTGTTTTGGCTATTTATGCATGTATCTTTGGACTTGGTTTGCCTTATTATATTGTAAGTAGTATTACACGATAACTCTTTTATTTTCCTTTCATATCCGATTCTTTGATTATGCTTTGTACAGTCAAAGAAAGTTTGATTTTTTTTTTCATCTAAATGTGTAATGTTTGGGGTGACTTAGGCACGATGGTGGTATAATTCTCGACGACACACTAAAGATCGTATTTTGAATGGATCTATGCGAGTTTTTGTCAAAGAATTGAAAGAAAATGCAGACTTTAAAGGTAAGAAGAATGAGGAGGAGAAGGCAGGAAAAAAGGTTAAAAGAAGATAAGAAGAAAAAAAGAGAGGGTTCCACCGATATTCCTATATTACAAACTAAACCAACTTCATTTTCTATAGCCTTGATCCGTATCTTGGCTGGTGCTCATGAATTTGCTGAAAATGCTGCTCCTCGTGCTGGTGAAGAAAAGATCTTAAAATCAGTGGATAATACCATTTCTGAAGAATTAGAAAACCGGTTTGGTGAAAAATACGATATTGTCAATGAGGTAAAAAGAGGAAACATTATTCTATGTGAAAAACAAAAAATTGGATGGGCTGGAAAAATAATGCATTTTTGTTGATGATTCAGTCATAATATTCATATGCATACATTCTCTGTATAAATAGAATACACCTGCTTATCGTCGAAAGGCAAGCAGTCTTTTGTATGCCTACTTTTTACGTCAAGATTTCAACAGCAAGGGTTCTGAATCTGAAGCTCAAGCTCTTTTGCAAGGTAAATTATATATACAAGATAGATAATGGTTTTTGTTTTAGGTCAACAAGTAGTGGATTGTCAATGGTTGACAAGGAAACAAATAAAATTGAAAGAGGGAGTGCAGTCAACTTATATGTATTATAAAAATTAGATCAACGTTATATTATTGAGAAGTCAATCCACCTTCTTCAAGGATTATTACAAATTGCTATTGTAAAGCAATGGTTGGGTGTTGCATCGAATATCATGGATCTTCAACAACATTTGCTACAAGCAACTTATCCTGGTGAACAATCGGTGAAGCAGCTTCCCCATGTCACTACACAAATCTTACGTCGCTATTATCGCAACAAGAAGAAACACATTCATTCTGTACAGCAAGCTTTGGCATTGTCTGAATTAGAACGTAAAGAATTGTTGCAACCTCTTACCAATGAACAATATCTTGATGCTATCGAAGTAGCAAATCGTATTCCTAAGCTCAAGGTCAACAAGGCTGTGTTCAAGGGTAAGCTTCTATTTTTTTTTTTGAAATGCGGTTTGGGCAACACATGTTTACTTAATTATTTTTTTTAACTTATATGGCATTGCTTTTTTTTCAATTAGTCGTTGGTGATAGAATCATTACACCTGGTGCTGTTGTCACATTTGTTCTTAAATTACAAAACACTAATGCTGTTACTGCGGAAGATACCAAGAAGAAATCCACAAATGATGATAGTGATGATGAAGAATTGTTAGATGAAGTCACTGGTAAATTGAAGCAAGAAGAAAAAGAATCAGGAACACTTCCTTTGGCACATACACCTTATTATCCTGGAGTAAGTTATGCTTTTTATTTTTGGGATCAAAAACAAAATGAATATCCGTTTTACTCATTAGTTATTTTTTTCTTACACATCTATAGGAAAAGAAACCCTACTGGTGGGTCTTCTTGGGTGATCCCAAGGTCAACCGTATTTTGGTCTCTCCAAAGAAGGTGACCGATATTACCGATGAACAAACCGTCCAAATTTCCTTCCCAGGTCCACCTAAACCCGGTACTTATACTTTCTCCTTGTTTGTCAAATCCGATACCTATGTGGGCACTGATATTCAACAAGATATCAAATTGACCATTCGAGACAAATCAGATCTTCCACCAGAAGATGAAGTCGATGATAGCATATCTGAACCTGAAGAAGATTCAATTGCTGGACAGATGAAGTTAATGAGAGAACAGGGTATTTCGGGAGCATTGCAAGGAGGCCAGAAACCTCAACAAGGAAACAATGATGATAGTGACTCTGATAGCAGTGACGATGAATAAACTCTAATAAATTTCTATACATATATAAAAGTTAATTTGCAATAATAACTTACAACAAAGAATAAATTACCATCAAAAAATATTACAATACTTATCTATATCTTTGGTTTAGTTAACATTTCTTTCTTTATAAATGTAGTACTATATTAGGATGTGTTGAACAACATAGATATATAGAAATGCTGTTACGTAGTGATATCCAGTTTTCAGGGAAAAAAAGGTGTTTTATGACCTGAAGTGTGGTTTTTATGATTCACAATATGTACTCGTCTTCAACATGTCAAGTATATAATTTCTGGATTAGTTATTTTTGGGTATGTACTCATCATCACTGAGTGTTTCATATGGTCAATAAGGTGGGTACACATGGTACGAATCATATTCATGAAAAATAACAACTGCTACGATAAAAAACATGTTCACGGCCAAAATGGATAACTGGCGTTGTCATGTCAACAAATTCTATTATTCGATGGGCTTCAGAAATCAGTTGATTTCTTTCAGTGAAGGAGGCGCAGGTGCTTGTACCACATAAAAATACAGGAACAACATGCAAAGTTCTTTAAGATGGTAGAGATACTCGAACATATCTATCTAAATAGAAAACATAATATCCTAAAATTTCATTATATATTTTACTATGTCGAAAACATATATTTGCACATTTTTTTTTATTTCGTAGAAACTATGACTTAAAAACATAAACTATATAATATGTTTTTTGGTTATAACTTTTTATGTTTTAGTACTATGCAGAGGTGTTAGAGTGTTCCTATTATAATCGACGTTCATACTGTACAGCCAACTACTATTATACCTTGTAAAAATTTTATAAATACTAATCCACTTCTCCTTATCTTCCTTATAAAAGTATTGCACCTACCCAAGCCATTGGTTACTTGCGACTGGGTCAACTTTTCTCGATGCAAGGAAAACAACATAACAAACATCGATCTGCTGCCTTAGTACGCGTCTTTCAAGACTACGCATCGCCCCCTCCCAAAGAACAAAAATTGCACGACGTTAAGTTCGAAAATTGTAATATCATTACAGATCAAGTACTGATGGCTCTAGCCCGACTTGAATCACTCAAAACGGTCTGATTCCTTGGTGTATATACAGTACCATCAGCAAAAATTCTGAAGGAATTTTTGGGTAAAACAAGGGTCGTCAGCGTCAATTTTACGAGGATTCCTCAAGTTGTTGATGATGATATTTTGAATCAACTTGTTCACACGGAACAACTTGAAGAGCTTTCATTAAATGAAATTCACAAGATTACTGAAGAGGGAGTCATCAACTTGGTGGATCACTCCAAAACATTACATACATTGGAAATAACTAGTTGTCGGTACATTTATGATGATACTGAAGCATCATCCTATATAATTAGTAAAATTAAAAACATCGTCATTTGTTGGGATCAAAATTGTGTTTATGATATTTAAATTGAAACGATAATATATATCATTTGCATGAATGTATATGCTTATAAATAAAATTTTATCTATAATAGATTGTATATATATACTACCACCTACTGCTATTTATTTTACTTCAAACTGCCTTGACCCAGTTTTTATATAACTTATATGGAACGTACGATATTACTACGTAAACTAGCTTTTATTATTGAATGACGTTATTTCAGTACAGGTATTATATCAAGAAACCTTTAATATGTGTATATGATTCCTGAATTTTACGGCAGAAGTAGAGATGTAGTGATACAGCCCACTGACCTCACAAAGGTGGAGGCTTCAAGCTAATGTTTATTATTTTTTTTGGAGAAGATACGGCACAGGGTTTAATTAGAAGGGTGTTGCTTAGCAGGTCGTATTTGCTGCACATTATATTTTGCTATTGATTGTACATATTTCTTGCTGTTTTACAAAACTTTTCATTGTACCTCATTCGAACAATGTTCAGAACTCTCTGGAGATACTGTATCATATGTAAAAAGAAAAATTAGTATCTTGAAATCCTTGATGAATAGGAAGATTATTTATAATATAAATATAGTTTATAATCTCACTATTAAAAATAAAAACTTATTCATCTATATTGTATATAATTTTATCATTCATTGACGCTTCATTCTTTTTTTTTTTAATTTTTATATGATGGATCGATCATAGAAAACAATATTTGTGAAATGCGTATAATTATTACAGTAGTTGATTGAGATTTTCGATGATGCTATAAAGAATTTTCTTGTTCTTGCATGCCACTCATCATTTTTTATTTATTTTTATTTATTTATTTAAGGTGCTGCTAATTAATGATATATCAATGAAATATTCTTCGTCAGAATCATTCTTATCCCCTCGGTTACGTAATAAATAATTATACGCTCTTTGGAATCTTATATATACTCCTCCTCACTATTTCCATGGGACAGATGATTGATTTCGGATAATCCGACAAGCAGGTACTCGCTCAAAAACCAATAAATAAGCATCATGAAGAATGGATTTCCAATACCCTTTTACATGGTATACCGCTTATACATACATTGAAGTAAATAAGTTTTAGATTTTCTATTTTATAAATAGCTTGTAAAACCAAAGCCTCCCTTAAAACTTTTGGACTGTGAAGTTGTGTTTCCAGTACATCGTTCATGCTATTCGGGTTTATGTGCATTCGATCAAGAAACTCCAATATCCACGGAGCATGATGAACAGCTTTTTGTCTTCCTATCAATCTTTTATTCCATTCTTCTGAATATTGCGAATCGTTGTCGTACATAACCTCTGACAAAGTTGGTTACGTTCGAGTACATATCGACTGCGACCCCGTCTGCATGCCGTGATTCCCAGGCTGAGCTTTGTGTGAAGTAATCCAAATTAGAATTTGTATGTATTTGCTATGGTTACTATTTAATATGTCATATTTATCTTTTTTATATATTTCCTTTTTGTAAAATAAAAAACAGCATGGTTTAGCATACTGGAGTTATATTGAATGTTTAAATATTTTTCAGAGCTAGTGGATCAAATAAAGAGTCTGACACATCAATCCGCGATTCAAAAAAAAAAAAAAGCCAAAACTTCGAACCTATACTCTTGGCGAGTCTTTTTCGATGTTACACGTAATGAAGCCTGTACTCCTTATTAGTAAATGTCAAATCTTAATTAGAATAAAACAAACAAACAAAGATGGTAAGCATATAAATAAACGGAAAGTAAAGACCTGGTCTTAAAGGTACGTATCAATCATCACTAAAATTACTTAGCAGTTTATAGCTCTTAAATAAAATGATACCCATAAAATGATAGTCATAGTGATGTTTCTATTAGCCCTCGTACGTATGGGTTAAATTCAATATGACCACCGCTTGCTGTAAAACCTATGCATGCATTTATGTCGTATAAATTATTAGGAGAGAAATCAATAGATTTTGGAAAGGGTTTATCAACTATGTTACACCTACTAAATCGGACCTTTGTTTGTGGCGGAGGGAGGAACACCCTTTGCCTTTTTTTTTATGACGGCGCGCGCTATTATGTAATATTGACATACATTTTCACGGCGCATTTGTAAATAATAGTAGTAGAATCTATCTATTAAGGTATACTGTAATTTATTTAGCATAGAAAAAAACATATATGTACAGTCCCTTTTTTTTTATTTTCCTTTTGTTACTTAAACCCGAGAATATGTATTTTGATTCATATAAATATTGAAAAGTTAAATAGTTTATAGACAAAATACTTTTTTTTTATTTTACGAAATAAAATACTATATCATCATGCCATCTCAAGTACATGTACTCTCAAATATTGCTTATGCTAAACAAGTTGTACATCATTTAGATGAACAAGTGAAAGAACGAGAACGAGGTATGTAAATGGTCATATAGTTATTTTTATAAGATGATGATGTTTAATTATGGAATAGGACTATAACCACAATGGAATTTGAATGTTATTACATATTTATAGGTGTTCCGATGGGACTTGACAACGAGATGAAATTGAATGACAAAGAAAGATATGAAATTGTTGAATTAATGCAAGACATGTTACCATTATACGAACGAATCGATGATATTTTACCTGTTTTTCTTCAAATTTCACAAAGTAAAATGGCGACCACGCGTTTAATAATAATGAAATATATGTTTCAAGATCAAATCAAGCTATTGGACCAAAACAAGTTTATATTTACTTTGGATGCTTTAAAGAAACTACAAGACCAATTTATGACTTGTTTTGTATATGTAAAAAATGAAGTGGATGCTAGGCAACGGCGACGGCAAGAACTTGATGATGACAACAAAATAAAACAGTGATGCTGTTAAACATGATATATATCAATTGCTAATCTTCCTTCTTACCTGTTATTAGTTAATATCTCTCACCTTACAGTACTGTCTATTATTATTATTAATTTAAACATTCACAATAAAAAAACTTGCGTTTTATATTTTTTTCTATTATTAGAATCCGTCATTTATTACTTGATTTTTAAGCTTACGATAATCTTCATATGCAAATCCTATATGAATTTTTTCTTCATAATAGGTGAAGGTTTTTTTTTTTTTGGCAGGATATGAAAATTAGTAATTTAGATTGTTGTCAGAATTATGTTTTTTATACTCACTGCTCTATGAGCTGTTGTTTTTATGTCGTTCCATAGAGTGCAACATCATCAAGGAATTCAACTAAAAACATTTGCTATGGGCGTTTAAAAAATACAGAAACATTAAGAAGAGATACGCTCATGACAGATAATAGTTACCTTTCCTAGTGATCTATAGCTATACTATCCTCTATACCTCCAATATTACCATGGTAAGTAACACCAATGACTTTAATGCTCCATTAATCGAATAAATACATAATAGGAATTACAAAACTTTTTTTTTTATTTTAGTCTGATCTACGTACAAATATATAAAAAAAAAACGAAATTTTACACAACCTACATAATATATAATATGTCAAAATAGACTATCAAGGAAGATGATCATTGGCATGGTACCTATTATTATAAATAAGAAATGACTTGTATGTGGAGCTATCTATATTTATATGAAAATTGATATCATGTGGTTATTTGGCTTTGTAATACAGCCTCTGTCGGATGTGTCGATTGTTCGATAACATTCGTAAATAATACACAAAGTTTGTTATTTTTTCTGAGGGATGTGTTGGCATTCCATGTTTAAATGAGGGTAGTTTACTTTTTAAGAGTAGGGCAACCTTTGTTTTCCCATTTATCCTTCGTGCCAAATAATATTCTGGGCGTACAAAAACGTAAAAGTGAAGCATGAGTTATTTATTTATTCACTTCATTTATCATGAAAATGTTTCTATATGACAAAAAAAAATGGGATATATAATCAAAATATACATGATAACGTAAAAAATAGATACATGTATGTTATATAATATGGAATAGAATGATCATCATGCCATAAATGAATCATGAGATATTATAAAGTGTACATATATATAATAATATGTTAATTAGACTATTTGCTTGTGATTGTTTTAGATATCACGAACAATTGCTTCAGGTTCAAGACCTTGGTAGATAATACGGTAGACTGTCGTGAAAAGTGGGAAGTCATTGACCATATCTCGTGCCGTCAAGAATTCATTGACTTCTTTAGCAGTTAAAGTACCTTGAAGTTTTTGACCATTCAATAACTCTTTTTCCAAAACATCGATGGGTTTACCAGTTTTTATAAATGCTTCAGCTACCTTTCGGTTACGACCGCCCATGCATGTTGTTAAAAGGTCCGCCACACCGCATGATTCTTTTTATTTTAATGCATAATAAAAAAGATTAATATTTTTCACGGGCCAAAAAAAAAAATACTTGGATCAATAATAAAACATGGTTATTTACCAAAGAAAGTATCCGTTTGTACAGCATCACCAAAGAATGTTTGACCAAATTTACGCATTTCTAATAAACCTCGACGAACAATTGCTGCTTTTGTATTACTGCCATAGCTTCATTGTATCATGCTGTTAGCCATCCGATCCATCATTATTATCCTCCCCCAACAACAGAATAATTATCTTTCTCCCCAACAACATTAGAAACAAATAAAATAAAAATATTTTTTCTTACCCTAAGCCATCCGAAAGACCAGCACCTACAGCAACCACATTTTTCAAGGCACCACACAACTCGACACCTGCTGAATCACTGATGACATTAACACGAAAATAAGGTGTATTGAACAAGTTGAAAAACATTTCACCGTCTCGAATATCAGGCGATCGGCTCCCAATTGTGGTTTCGCAAAACTTTTCTTCCGCTACCTCGTTAGCAATATTGGCACCACTCAATGACGCCACGTTGATTCCTAAACGGCGTGAGATTTCTTCTGAAAATAATGTCACTCCTTGAGCATTAATCTCTAATCCCTTGATGAGTGAAATGGCTTTGGCATGAGGAGCAATGTGACCCATCATTTTGTCACAAACACCTCGGACAAACTGATGAGGCAAAACAAAAACAAGAACAGTCGCGTCTTGACAAGCTTCTAGAAGATCAGGTGTTGCCCTGATATTGGTACCGAGTTTATGACCTGGTAGATATCTTAAAGATATATGTTATTCATATATTGAAAGTTAAATAACGTCGACAGATGATGATGATCATATAGAGTTCTGAAAAAAAAAACTTACTTTGGATTTTCATGTTCTCGATTAATCAAGGTTGTCAACTTTTCGCCTTTAAACATTTCTTCAAATACCCATAAACGTACTTCAGGTTCAAACTGGTTTGAATGCTTTAAAACATTTTGACCGATAATCTTGCAAACCACAGAACCCCTGTTTATTTTGATGAAACATATATAAATAAAAAATACGCTATATTCGAAGTGAAATAAAGAATGGATCATATAGTTACCAGTTACCAGAACCTATCAAACAGACGCGTTCTTTAGAAGTAGAGGTAGATAGCATATTTTTTTGTTGTAAATTATAAAATGGATAGTTTTTATTGTGATGTATAACAGGAACAAAAGAGCGTAAAAACGCACTGACTACTGGATATTTATAGTGCATTGAGATGCGTGCGATCATTGATGACGGGTCACTGGTAAAAAACGGGTGAGAAATTACACAAAAGTGAACATACAGTTTTATTTTCATTGCATGGCTGTTCCACCAAAGATGTCGGGAATTCAAAAGAAAGGGGGTTGTAAGGCTTTCCATGGATTCTTGTGGACATGCCTTACACCAATCTCTTTTTTCACTGTCAAACTTCTTTCACTCTGCGAAACGTTTATTGTCATTCAGCACAATCTTGATCAATTTATTGATCATTCTACTCATACACTCACTCAAGTTTAACAATGGTAACTCATATAAGTACCAGATCTTTGAGCTCAGGAGTACTTTGATAAAACATTAAAAGCTACAGTTGAAATAATGTGCACTGTGAACTACACCTAGACTATTGATTATTTTCGACTTGACCGACTCTTTCTATACGGGAAACAATCCATTGATATCTAAATATATGAAAAAACTAGAGAAATATTAACCTAAAAAGAGAAGGCGATGAGTATCCAGCACACGCATACATATAGAACCCGTTCAAAGAAAAAAGAGCCATGGAAAAAAATCTGAGCAAGCGGAGGAGGTAATTAACTGAATTTTCGAATACTTGCCAGAATCGAATAGCTTGACATATATGACGGTATCTACTGAATGGCACAATCGATCGGTGAAAATGAAATATCTTGGGTTACTATTCATTATGAGTAATACCACAATAATGATAGCAGTACTATTTTAGTGCTACTACCTGTCGACCTGTCATACCCCATTTTGTAAAACATATCAAACAGATGATGAGATCAATAATACGGATAAGGAAATTGGTCGAACCTGTCAATAGTATTTGGAAAACAGTGATTTTAAAGATATGGGATTTTTAAAATTGACAGGTAAAAAGAAAAAAGAAAAAGACGGAGGGGAATGGAAAATAAATAGCATCATCATACTAACTAAATCTGAATTGAAACAAGTATTATATAAGTCGAGGGTTATAAATGTATATACTAAAGCTGTAACTGTAGTCATTTTTTCATCTACAAATATGGTTATGTTATTGACAAATGTATCATGGTAAAAATACGACGCACTGATCGCGTTGGATTTCACGTTTATCTTTAGAAATATCAAAACAAAAGTCGTTGATTTACTGTTTTACTCTCCATATCTCAAAACTTTGGTACTTACTATATATGATTCATTGGCAGAATTGGCGGGTAAAAATCAAAAAATCATTGCAAATAATCCACCTAAGTTGACCATATCATGGAGAATGATGAAGAAAACAAAGGTTTTTTTTTCTGATTTTCATCTATCCCATTTAGTAGTGGCTATATTTTTGGAACCCACTGCCTCTTGGACGATCTCAGCTCTTCATTTGTTTTTTGACACGGGCCAAGGTAATCTATCCATGATTCTTGATTCTTTGATGGATTTGATGGATGCAACAATCAATGGTCTTTTACATAAATACGTCTCCTTGATCAACTCATTGATATGTCCACTGATACCTTCCATGTTCAACAATCGGATCTCATTCAGTCCTGGATTGTCGAGCTCACGCCTTTGGAATGAAAGGTTATTTTATCAAAGCGGTCCGGGATGCTGAAGAAATTATACGTTATGCACCCACGTAAGACACTGGTTACTTGGGACTGTGTCAACTATTTTATATGTAAGAAAATCAATCCGCCGCTATCAAAACCTATGAAGAAGCCTTGGCAAATGTTGAAAAACAAGACTGCGGGTATCTAGTGTATACAGAACCTATCCAACGAAAAAAGAAAGCTATGGAAAAGTTTGAGCAAAGGGTAGATATCATCGTGGTGCTTCCTTTGAAAATTGTGTATATTATTTTTGAGATATCCAAATTGATTTGTTTCGATGCCATATACCATAGGATTGAGAAGAATTATATATTTTTACCTTTTGGGGTTTATTGTTGATGCGATGAAGAAATGATACAAATCGTTTTAATATACTAAGAGGATACTTTTCCTCTAGTACAGACATTCACACTTTGTATAATGATTTATATACACTGACATTCTATCAAGTAATATATCATAGGGTTGATTAGGTATATCATCTAACCCAGTAAAATAAAAAAAAACACTAGTGGCAACGGTAAATTAAGGAACAGAAACGAGCACTATCCCAGGCCAAGGTAGATGAACAGCTCCTGGTGCCTGAAACTATAAATATAATTAAATAATGGTGAATCCAGTCGAATATACGTATTAGATTATCAGTCCTTTTCTTTACACCAATTCAACAGTATGTAGCGTATCTTTTCGTTCAACGTAAGAAATCTACAAGTCTAATCAAACATACTCCTATTTCTAGGGTTGCAAGTAAACCGCAAGAAGAATTTTAATGCTGTATAAAGGAAACACTTTTGTTTAGGTTGTGTTTATTTTTTTAAACGGACAGTCTACTACACAATCTATATGGTTGAGAAGCAGTGTCATTTTTCTTATTTAAAACTTAACAATAAGAAACAAAATTTTATTTTCACGACAATACCAAGCACTTTAAAACTACCATTTTTTTTTAAGTTTTTGTTTATTAAAAAAGAAGAAACCCTTCCTACCCCTCGGTTGCTTGAGTAAATAACCGAACCATGTCAACCAGTGTTGACTAAATGCAAGTGTACTTTAAATATAAAAACCCTGAATAACTTGACTACCCTGAATAACTTGGCTACTTTGAATGGCTTGAATGGCTTGAATGGCTTGAACGTCGTAAATGACTTGAATATCATGAATGACTGAAAGACGTGAAGAAATTGAGGATGTGAAGGATTTAAATGGCTTGAATAGTATGTATCGCCTTGATTTTTAAAAGAAAACAATTATGCAGTTTACAGATTGTAACTGTTTTTTGTGCGAGTTCAGAAAGCCGACCTGCCATTGATTGCACCAAAAGGACTTGCCCAAAAAGATTTGGTAGATGGTTCAACCAAAATAACTTGAATCAAAGAGGTTTGGAGCCCTTTACCAGTTATTACAACTGGGTTCAGAAAAACTAAACCTTTAAACGACTCAACTTGGAGGGAATTAAACCAAAAGGGGATTGCACCAAAAGGACTAAACCAGAGGGGAAGGAACTTGAACCAGAAGGTACGGTTCGCCACACACGCTTGTCTTGTTTCATGCGTTGAAGCGTGTGAGCACGCTAAGATTTAAAGAATAAAATAAAAGTTTTATTCATGAATTAATAAGCACATTGATGTTATTAATACTTTTATTGCCTTTCGCGCAAAAGATATATTTCAATGAATAAAATTAGAACAGTTTTGTTTAAAATGTTAATTTCACATAATTTGCAAAATAAGGAGCCATTATACCGCGAGTGAATGGTGTGGCGAAAAATAGAAGTGAACATTTAGCGGTCTGAACAAACGCCATGCTGACCAGCGAGGGTAATAATAGAAAAATGAGGCGCTACCCTTTAGAATAAAGAATCTGTTGGGAAAACGCCGACGCAATGTACACCCCAGGAACATCTCAAAAGGGCACAAACTTTGTGGCCATATGAATGTACAATACTCGGATATTCAGAAATGAAAGGGTCGTGATACATTTACAGGAGGACCAAGCTGTGCCTTCCTCAAGCAATGCGTGAACGAGCACTTCCTTCGATCCTAGGGGTTAAAACTAAAGGGGCAAAACCACCTCCAAAAATATGAGTCTCTTTTATTATCACGTTTTTCACTGCCAGCCAATCAGATGGCACATAAAAAATGAAATACCGCTATTTTGGGTCAGGTATAAAAATATGCATGAATTAAAAGCATCATGTTTAAAAGTCATTCATTGAATTTAAGGTGGTGATAAGGCATGGGATGGTGTTCTCATTATAAATGGTTATACATAATAAGCTATTTTTTCACTCTAGTATGTTAAGGATTCTTACAAGTGTTTTGTTATAAGTTTTCATACCTTATTATCGAAAGATGTATATTACTACTGCTTCATCATTGCCTTTCTAGGTATAGTAATCCAACAGTCGTGTATCAAGTCCTCATCATAATGATAATGTATCGGGTGTACTTGGTGGCATGAAACACCTTGAAGTCTTTCATTGGACAGTATTCACAAGATTACGGAGGGAGGACCCACAAACTTCGTGAATCGTTGGAAAGCACTACATACATTGCGTCTATTTAGTTGTCAGGTTCATCAGGACACGAAAGCAAACCAATAAAAAACAAATTTGGGAACGTTAAAATATTTAATAATTTGCATTTAGAAAATTAAGTAGAATTAATAAATATAAACGCATCAAAAAGTAACATTAATGTACAAAGGTATATATCGGCCATCTACTGTGGACCACCACCCCCACTTTTTGCAATAATATTTTGAACTTTGTCTCACAAGGTCAGAAAACATATAGACGCAATAATTATTGAATTGTTTTAACAAATTATATAAATGTTACTCCAAACTAAGAATCAAATAAAATGACGGAGGAACGACCAACGTTTTATTTTTTTTTAGTAAGGCAAAGGACGATCATTTGTATAATGTTTTGTTTCGACCCATGAATTACTAATATGAATGTTAGTTCCGTCATTGGTCGTCCCTATGCAAGTATAATAATTCAATGCTTTACTATTTCCAATAGCCTTTTTCTTGTATTATGCTATAAGCAGAATAATAATAATAATAAACAGGTTAATTGCTTTCTTCTTCTATTCTATGGCGATTGGAGGAGATATTTTTTGCTGTTCCTTTGTATATATAATTCTTTTTTTATTGAACAAAAATTAGTACGATATTCTATAAAATAATAATAATAATAATAATAATAATAATATGTAGCTTGAAGATGTTTATTAGTTAATTCATCCTAGCTGCGAACTGAGCCATATACCATCACATTCAACTACATTAGGACAGCATTTCATTGGGAATCATGTTATTGATACTTATGCATGAAAAGAAAGATAATTTACCTTAAATTCAGATTTGTTAGACTATTCAGTGGAACACTAGATTCTCTTATGCATGTTATGGAATTTGGATGATGAGATTGTATATATTTAGGCATTGAAGGCTTGACATTTCTGTATTTGATCAGAGACTAATTCCACGTGTTTATACTGGATGTACTTGGTAAAAAACACTGTGATTGTAATAAATATCTCACAGTCTCCTGGTACTCCGCTGCAAGATGTACTTAGTGTCAGAAGTTAGTACGTCGTGATATCGTCTATTTTCTTGAAAAACTAGGTCACTTACCTCTTTTTCCTGTTCGCTCGATTGGCTCTTTGGGTTACATATAAATAAAATGAAAAATGACTTGATATGCTATCTTAGAGTCGAATACCTTTTGGCAATAGTAAAATATAAAATCATAGAAACAACCATCATTGATTATTATTTGGATTTCTAATAGGTAAAATGATGGATAGTATGGATAAATTCCTTGGATACAAAAACTGTCAATATCTTGATCGGAAACTATTGATTACCATGACAATCATTGCCATTGTTTACATTCACTCCAACGCGCTGGAACAAATTCCAGGCAAACGAACTATAATATTCTGGTCCAAGGTGACATTTGCAACAAGAATAACTGACATTAATCAGTGGATATATATGTTACTTTATCCATTACTTTTAATATTGTCTTAGTCATTTTTACATTCAAGTTTATCCTTTAGCTTATATAGGTTCATGCATTTATAAAATCATGGTAATAAACCCCACTAGACAGGTCTATAACATGCGCTATTATATTCATCCAGTCTATGTCGTTTTTGAATTCCGACATCCCTGTGTTGCCTGGTTACAAAAAAAGCTCTGGGGATGTCGGCTCCCCCTTTATAAAATTTCTGGTTCCGAGATTTTTTTTTCTTTTCTTTCTTCTTTTGTGGATATATAACTCTTTAATATAAACAGTAATCCTTATCCTACCCACTCTCTCATTCTCTTCCAATGACTTATATACCTAAAGAGTCTCTACCGAATCTACACCGTTATAAATACGGAGGTGTTGATAAGTCTCTTGTTTCGAGATATATTTTATCCGTTTATTGGAATAATCTTGTCAAAATCTTTCCTTTATGGATCGCGTATGTCATTTATTTTATTTTTTTAGATCCCCTTCATCAAAATAACATGCAATCTTATACTTTATATATTCACCATTTTTTTCTTCTTCTCTTCCTTGTTTCAATATAGACCAAACCTTATTACACTTCTTGGTTTATTATGTGTTGTTTTTAATGTAGGCACCTTATATTATTATGCCCCTGACTTAGGACCTTGCCCAAACTGGGTATATACTTCGTAAGTGATTATCTTTTTGGATCTTATAACGATTTGAAATATAATCATTATCGATGATCAATGTAATGTACTTATGCATGTTTGTGTGTGTTTTATGATGATATGGACGAAAATAGATTTGGTGTTTGTCTCTTTATTTATCAGTCTTTGGATGCTATTGATGGTAAACAAGCTCGTCGTACTGGTACATCTGGACCTTTGGGTGAACTGTTTGATCATGGTAATATATCAATCCATCAATAGTATATGGTATTTGGAGAAAAAGAGGGACAGAAAGATAGTGTTTTGTTTATATAATGGTGGATGATGGAATAAATGAAATGAAATTTATTAATCTAAAACCTTTTTTTTTCAGGTTGTGACGCTTTGAATACATCATTGGGTGTTCTTACATGGGCATCAGCAACTTCACTTGGACAAAGTTGGTGGACTGTTGTATCATTGATTGCAAGTCTTGGAAACTTTTATTTATCAACATGGGAGGAATATCATACTGGTATTTTGTTCTTGGGGTATTTTAGTGGACCTGTTGAAGGAGTACTAATGCTCGTTGGCGTTCATTTGATTTCCGGTTACTTCGGTAAGTGTTTTATATTACTTATTACCTGGATTTGAACCGTCTCCTTCCCTTTCCTCCCCCCAACCATATTATTTCATAACCACGTGTATATGTAATTTACTTTTTATCATTCATCCTTCATTTATGTATCATCAGGCCCTGCATTTTGGACATTGCGCGTGAGTGAATTATTGGGTCCTGTGTTGATTTGGGAAGATCATCCTTTAACACGAATCGTTGGCGGTTTTCAACTGAATCACGTGTTAATTGTCATTGGGGCACTCGTTTTGTTGACCAATATTGTCACTGGGTAAGTTGTGTTACACGAAAATAGCTGTAGGAGTTTTTTGGGTGTTTTTTTTGAGTGATAAAAATATGCTTACTGTTTAATATATGCAAAATAACAACTCACTCGCATATTTACATAACTATTCAAACAATAACAAATTATAATAGTCTCGTTAACGTTATCCATATTAAACGTAATCCAACTGATTTCTCCCATCCTGATCGTTCCATTCGTAAGGCACTCGTTGGTCTTTTCCCATTTATTTTCATGATTGGCGCAGGTTATACTTGGTTACGCCTTTGGCCCTCGATTGTCAGTGAACATTTGAATTTATTTATTCCTTTGATGGGTCTTTTGTTTGGTCATCAAGTGGGTTTGATGATCATTTCTCATGTTGCTAAATTGGATTTCCCTTATTGGAATTCAACTGTCAATATTTTAATGACGGCTGGTTGTGTTCTTGCTTATTTGGATACTTCTTTGGAAACGTAAGTTATTTTTTAATTACAAAAGAGAAAAAAATGGGTGGTAGATATATAAGAAAGATGTATTTGACATTCATTCATTTTATATATGTAGTCCTTTGGGAATCAGTCAATCAGCAGCATTAAAATCATTCTTGATTGCCGCTGTTATTCAATATGGAAGTCTTGTTTTCGGTGTCATTAACGAAATTTGTACATATTTAAATATTGGATGCTTGACCATTAAAAAGAAGCAACAAGATCAACAACAAACAACCAAGAATTAAAAAACATAACCAGAATATAGTAAAGAAATTCAGTTGTAAATATTTATAAATAATTATATATAAAATAACCCCATCCTATCCAAATTTTATATATGTCTGTGTCTTTAATAAAGAGTTTTTTTTTTCCTTAGATAAAAAAAATAATGATCATCATCATGATTATATATTTATATGATTATATTTAGTTTTTTTTATTCTGTTTTGTTATTTAAACCTGATAAAGTATGTTGTATGTTGTTTTTTGTTTCAGTATGAAAAATCGAGATACTGATAATTCAATTTAAAAATCACCAAGGTGATCACCTCCATCATCATCCAAATCACCCTCTGCGATTTCTTGAGCTAATTCTCGTTCTCTTTCACGAGCAGCTTCAGCATTGGCCAATTCCTTTCGATGAGCATCCAATGGGAAACGCATTGCCTTGACAGCATCATTATGAAGATTCATGCAGAAAGTGATACGTTGATTGAATGCATGTTGTGGTTCATTGGTCGAATAAATATCAACAATTTCCTATAAAATTTTGTTTTTTTTAGAAACATGCTATAAAGGATGAAAATGATAGAATATATGACCAATCCTTTTCATCTTACCTTGCTCTTCATGAATCCGCCATTATGATCCAAAGTAGCATCAATCACACCATCTCTGATGGCCTTTGAAACAATAAATTCAGCGTCTTCTTCACTATCCAAATGAAGCTTGATACAAATATCTCTCAATGAAATCTTGGAATACGAAAGACTGATCATTCGAATACCTGTCTTGATAACGTTATGACGAAGACGTAAGATGAGGGTATACGTTTTATCCTTTTTGAACACGGCATCAAATTTGGCCAATCCTTCTTGGAATTTGTTCAAGTCGCCAATACGGACAGCTTTTAAAGAAAAAATGTTCAGAGAAATATAAGAATGAGCTTTTCAATTCGGATACATTATTTTTGTCCATAATGTTCATTCCTCATATTATTATTTTATATATAACTTACCTTGAGTAATATGAAGATAAGGTACAAGTGCCTTTTTCAACATGGGTTGACGGAACAAGGATCGTTCAGGAATTTCACCCAACAAAAGCTGAACAACAATAAAAAATTTGTAGACCTAATAAAGGAGGAGGAGAAAAAAGAAGATCAATCACTAAACATTTTATTTCACATAAGTTCTCCGTATGTCACTTGTTGAAAAAAATTCTCTTTTCACATCATCCATTACTTACTGTCTGTTGGAAACCGGCAGTAACCGTGTTTTGAGGAGCTTTTCGAATAGCTTGAGTCAAATAAGTGTGTGCCGAAGTGTAAGCAAGTTGAAGAGCCTTGATACGACCAAGGTAATAAGCATAACGAGCAGCTTGGTTGTTACCAGCATTTTCCGGGAATGCACTCTTGGAGACTAATTTATCTGCTTGATCATACAAGTTATGCACAAAGTAATTTCTTAACAACAAGTTCAAAAGTGTTGCCTAGCAGAGAGAGAGAAAGAAAAAATAAAACAGATGAGTTCCTGAAGCTAAATTCTCACTCGCTCTTTAACTAATCAATGAAGATTCTTCCGTAATTGTCCTTTCCCTCGAAAATTTACCTGTGTTTCATCATCACGTCGCAAAGTGGCTGTTCGTAAAGAAGAGAGTTGCAATCTACATTATTGTAATTATTGTTGTTAGTCATATATCATTGTACCATTTTAGTTATATCTTGTCTCTCCTTTTCTTTATCAGCAAAAAATAATGCTATTAAAATCTTACGGTCGGATTTCGGCAAGACGATTCGACAGTTCATAGAAACGAGCGTGGTAAAAGTATACACGAGCAGCAAGTTGATCAAGTGTACGTCGATTAAGTTGTAAAAGTTTTTCGAGGGATTTATCAGCAAGTGTAATGCCCTATAATAAAATAGATAATTGAATATACTTTACTCATCATGTATTTTCTTGTACGTTAACTTTCTCACTACCTTTTCCAATTCATTTTGATCCAACAAATAAATCAATGTCAGTAAATGAAGATACAAGTCAACTTCCGGTAATTCGTTACTTTTATCCTTTCCACTGTCCACTTCCATTGAATTGCTCTCTTCTCCAAGATATTGTAGAAGGAAAGAACGCTGTTCGGCATCTATATATCATATTCATATTTAGCCAGAATTCCTCTTTTCAATTACCACCAAGCCATCGTTTTCATACCAGAATTATAGTATTCCGAGATTACTTGAGTGAGAATAGAAGAAGTAAGTCGACGTCTTATAGAAGGGAGTGTTCGTAAAACACGGGTAGTAAAACGAGATTCGATCGTATCCACAGCACGTTCCAACAATGAAAAGTTGCGTTTCAATTCTATGATTATTAAAAACACATAACATAAGCATCCTCGTCTTCTCTCTCTCACACACTTTTTTTTTTGAAGGTCTAAAAACGAATAATCCGGTAGCATGGAATACTAATGATAGGCCAAAGGTTTTATAATAAAAAAAAGTAGAGGAAATGTACCTGCAATAACAGATGCTGTTGTTTCTTTTTCTAATCGAAGTCTTTTGGTTTCCTCATCCTCTTCAATCTCCATATCTTCTGGTTGAGTTTCTTTTTCTGGTTTTGTAGTTTCCTTTGTTGCCATGGATGAAATGTGAATGGAGAGATTGGGGAGGTACTGTTATATATGTATTAAAAAAAAGAGAGGTATGAAAGGATTAATAAAGGGCGACGCGTCAAGCTGCTGAAGAAAGGTTCGGAGAGCGAAAAGCTTCCACTCACCAAAAAAAAGTGCACACGCAATTCAAAATGTCGACTTTTCTTTTGTGTGATGTCATTGGCTGATTTCATATTAGGGAATTGAAAGGTCGATGCAATATGGATTGGACTGGATAATTTAGATAGCAGTAACAACAATAAGAAATAAGTTTATTAGTAGTATGGTAGCTTGTGATCTTTCTCAAATAAAGTCAGAGAAATTCTTCTTAAAGAACGGTTTGCACAAATTATTTTGATTCATAGTCAGTGAACTATTTTCACCCTTTACACTTCTTGTGCACTTATTCGTTTAAATCAACTTCTATCATATGCTCTGCAGAAGTGAACAAGGATCCATGAAAAAGGCGAGATCTCACTAAACATTATATTAACGCAGTTGTTTAATAATACAGAAAAAAAGCAAGAAAGTAATAAAATATAATCGGCCATTCGATGATATACTCTTTATAATCTACGTCGAAAAATGGAACATGATAAATATGAACTTTCCATGAACTTTTTTCTTTATCAATAACACCATAATATTAATAAATATAAGAGCCACAATTGCAACATTGGATAGCTCATATGTATTGTAAACATAGCAGCCTTAGTAATAATATTTTTCACTACGACAACCATCTTTTGCCTGAAACCGATAATAACGGCGAAAATAAACAAAAAATATATCAACGAGTATTGCTCAGGTAACTTTTACAACAGTACATTGATGTGTCACTATTGCTCACGAGTAAATATAAAAGAAACGGTTTCTTCTCCATCGTCAGCATTGTTTCTGTCGAAGTAACAGTCTTTTTTTTTTCTCAAATAATAAACCATATAAAAATATACCTAATGAAATTTATCACCATGAAGAAACATGATTAGCACTACATTTAAAAGTTAAAATAAAGGATAAAAGTATCCATATTATTTGTGTATGTATTCACAAGCACAATATTTATAATGGCTGGTCTTCATACCTTTATAACTGACTCCAACCGCCCATTCAGCAAATAGAGTGAATAATTAATTTGAGTATACTTATAAGCAATTGTAATATTTCTCTTAAGAACTCACAGATGGTATAATTAATATACAGTGGTAATACAATGAACTAATTTTTATTTAAAACATTGTTACGTATCAGATTTGATTTAATAATCATAATGACAATCACTATATATTTCAGTATTTATAATTTTGCTTTTTATATATCTGGATGCATAAGTATCTTGATGGACCTTTGTGCAATAATCTAGAACCAATGTATGTAATGTTTTACAACGATCTACGAATCTTATGGCTCCTTTTTCCGTAATCTGATCATTATCAGACAATTCAAGATTTCCAAGATGTTCCATGCTACCAAGTGCGTCCAAAATATCATCATTGATAATATCAATGCCTGAAAATATGACTTTGACCAAGTGATCACTTACTTTGTCCAAAAATTCCTTTAGGATTTTTGGAGATGATATTGTACAACTTCCAGCAAAATCAATCGTTCTGAGTGATTGAATTTGAGCCAAAGCAAACAAGACTTGATCTGTGATGAAGCTACAATGATCGAACTGAACTTTGTGCAAATTTTGTTCTTCTGGAGGTAGTGCTGCATAATATTGAAAGAGGCGTACCAATGCAGCAGATCGTTGCTCGTTAGCTCCATCATCATCGTATTGGATATACAATAACTCCAGTTGCTCAACTGGTGGTAAGCAAATCAAGGTGTTGACAATCATGGGAATATTAGGCGTCTCCCTGGCAGAAAATAATTGGAGTGATGTACTCTTGCCGGATGTAATAGATTCTAAAATCATGGATTCTGTTGCTACTTGGCCATCGTACCTGTAGGTTAATTGTCGCAGCCGTTCGAAATACCATTGCTTATACGTTGAACAAAAATAATTTGAATAATGATTTACTCCTTGTAGCTCTGTCTTGGCTAGGGATGCACAGACCGTTTGTAATGATTTTTGGTTTTTATATAGCAATCGTAAAATGCCGTTCGCAGGAACTCCATAGTCATCATTTGATAGTGCAATAATATATCGTAACCCGGAAGGTCCATCATAATATTCCCAATCCATTTCTTCCAGTGTGGGTAAGTCGTTGGAATATGTATTATATGCAAATATTTGTAATTTTTCGTTACAGATTTCGTCTACGACATCGATCACATTATGTCTACAGCCTTGTAAGCAGAGCCGGCGAATACCAGGACAGTATTGAAGTAAAGGCTTGAGGATAGGTCCTGGTATTGACTTTGCCTTTATTTGCACATCTTCCAGTGCAACATGCGATCTTCCCAAATATTCCATGTTACCCATATATTTTTTCAGTGGATGATCAGGCATGCCCATTACCAGCGTTTTGAGATATGGGGAATAAAATAATATATCGGTGATGCTTATATTGAAACCATCATAGAAACCAAAATTCAGATCCAGCTTGGTTAATGTGTATCGTGTTTGCCATAATGCGTTTGTAAACGACATCATCATACCAGAAGATGTAAAGGTTTTCATGGATATACCTATATAATACAATCGTCGGTTCGTATAAAATGCCCGCCAATTCATTTTGTTAATACACTTCAAGACTGGATGATGCGAGTTCATTTTATTGTATACTATTTATTACATTTACATATTTTATTTTCCCTACAGTTTTCCGTTTACCTGATAATTCTAAAGTTTTAATATTTTGAAAAGCACCATTTTCGAAAAGTTCTAAATAGATTTGACCAGTTTCCATACTGTTGATAATTGCCTCCATGTTCTTGATATGTCTTGCAATATGGGGTAGAGCACGTAAAATCGCGGGGGTACGACCCACCTGGTACACACTTGACTCATAGTAAAAATGATTATGGTAAACCTTCGCCCACGCCTTTGGACAATTCAACAGTATTTCACGCCATCTAGTTGATACCGCCATACATCTAAACATGGCCGGTTCTGAAAAGTCTTCAAAAATAGCATCCACAATTTCCAAAGGAAGCATCGTGATGAAATCCAACCGTTGTTCGCTTTTTTCCATGGCTCTCTTTTTTCGTTGGATAAGCTCTACATATGCTGGATCGTCGCCATCTTGTTTTTCTACCATCGCCAATGATTTTTCATAGATTTTGATAGCGGCGGATTGTTTTCCTTGTATAGAAAGCAGCTGACCCAGTCGCAAGTAACCAATGGCTTGGGTAGGTGCATAACGTATCATTTCTTCAGCATCGCGAATCGCTTTGCTGAAATGACCTTCTATTCCAAACGCATGAGCTCGAGCATCAAGTACTGAAATGAAATACGATTGATAAACATGATTGATGGCATCCGTTGAAAGATCAATTACTTGATCGAGATTGTGATTTCGGTAGGCGTTTTGAATAAGATCAAAAGAAACTTGACGTGTCATAGGATTGGATATAAATAAACAACGTTTCAAATAGAAAAGAGAGAGTTGGATATTTATAAACTAATATTTACATAGTATAAGCACCATTGGGTGTACAGTATAATGTAGCACTGCGACCTAAAATAAAATAAGAGCTTCACACACCGTTTCGGAGAGGCGCTGACAAAGAAGCGGCGCTGACAAAGAAGCGGCGCAGTTCACTCTTTGTATCATATAACAACAATTCAGGAACAATCTACAAAGCTCTTTAATACAATTTACTACGAGAAGTGACGCATATTAAAAATGAGAGCAACACTTTTATGGCAACAACGTGATCCAATAAGACTTGTGATAGTCTATTCAGTTTATAGATAGTTTTTACTTATGGCTGATGTACTCATACTCTGTATATAAAGAAATGAATTGACCATAGTGGCAACTAATAAAAATCTACGTAACAGATTGTGAAATCTGACTTTGCATAATTACAAAGTACAAAATGCCATTTACTTATTCATTTATTGGATAAATATATAAAAAAACCACAGCAAATATTTATTGTAATAAATATATTTCTAGTTTCTTTCAATGTACTTAATTTATAAGTTAAAAATTGGTATTTACATACAGATAAAAGCGATACGAGTCTACGGTATATAAAAATGATGTTGTCACTCTAAATGTAATTTAACAGAAGTAAATAATGGTAAATGAGAGGAGAGGAGGGAAGAAAAAACAAAGTATAAAGATAATGATTATTGACGTAATCTACCATCCCGATGGAAATAATCAGGAGCACCGTCGACAAGTTTTTGTATATGACAGTTAATCTGCATTACTAATCCTTCTGTCCGATGTGGATTATTAGAATTGATCAACGGATTTCCAAATTGGTGTAATGCCATACGATAAACAATCCTCTCCTTCTCGGGCATATTCAAACAGTTTAAAAGCTGTATAAAATATAATAAGAAATGGACATACCAAGGAATATATTTGTATAAAATTTAAATAGATATTCTCATTCAATGATTAGTAGCTTATCCTTTATAACAAGTAGTATATCGTAGATAAAATATATTTTCATTTTACTATGAATTTAACAAGAGGATCGTAATAAATTTCGAAACTATCAACATATAATATATAATAACAAGAAAAAACCTTCTTACCCCTTCAAGTAGCACGTTTGCCTTGGTTGCACTTTTCCTTTCGCATCCACTAATCATGATTTTTTTGATAGTCTCTACTCCGTAGGATTCAGGTTTATCCGCATAATAATTGCCACCTACAGAAATTAGTACAGCCAATCGATTCTCGGCCTAACGCAAGAAACGATAATTATAATACAAATATTATTATTATTCAGCTATCATTTCATATCTAATAAAATACCAATAACGCTCTTTACCCCATACACTATAACTATTTGTCATAATGCTGGATAACGAAATAACACATAAAAATTACCTCAAGAGGTGTTTCATCGTTTGAATAAATCAATTTAAAACAATGCAATAGCTCTATTTTTGAAGTGACAATGCATTGGAGATCAGGTGAGTTCCAGTCGATCTTGAGTACTCGCTATATCGAGTATAATACAAATTAGTATACCCATATATCTCACAATAATATATCTTATTTTCTACTAGATGGATACGTACTAAACTTCCGAGTGCTCCTCTATATGCAAACAAATGAGGATCTGGGGATAGAATAGCCGTTTTCCCAAAGAATTTATTCATTCTGGCTAATACAACAATCTCTGGGGCTGCTTCTGCCAATGCTCGAACGTAGAATAACTTGGGAACATTCTTCTTGTCGTTTCTGTCGAGCTGATATATACCTCTCGATCTCAAATGCTGTTTTATATAATCGTACAATAAAAAGAAATAAATAAATAATTATCATTCAATTATACAATAATAATTGACATCTTTTTTTTTTTTGCTACAAATTCACTAACGTTTATAATAATCATTTTATACTTGTTTGTAAAGGATACCCATTGACATGCTATCTCTGTTATTCTTTTATGTTTTTGTTCAACATGAGGATCGCGAAGCAACTTGCGTGCAAGTTTAAACATTTGTTCACAGCGCGCACCATTATTGATATATTTTTTTCGATCCATAGCACGTAAATAATCACCATCCAATACCAAACATGCTTTTCGTGGAGAATTCTTTATCAACTCTTTCACATGAGCAAGCATATTTCCAGTAAATAGATCAAGAATTTTGTCAACTGCATATTGATTATTATCTATTTTTTCGGATAATATTTCTTGTTAATATTACTCGTTATTACATATAGACATCTCTTTATATTTTATACTGGAAAATAATTACCATTTTCTGCTCGAAAAAGATTATAAGCATAGCGTCTTAACAAGAATTTAAACATTGGGATAACATCAATGATAATTGTGCCAATATTACTTTTTTGAAATTGAGTACGTAAAGAGGGTACCTCCTTGTTGGCTCCAGAGTGTTTTAAGTATGAAGTGAAATGTAGAATTCCCATGGTAGCGATGATAGGATATAAAAAAAAAGATAAAAAAGGAAAAGGAGAGCTAGATAGTTGCTTAGCAACAAGATTTTTTTTTAAATCTATTAAATTGCTGTTGTTACACAGGCGAGGCCACATCTTAACATAATAATTTTACCATTAAAGTAACAGCCAAGAAGTTTATATTTAGAGTGCGCCACAGTTTTTTTTATTAGCTTGTTTGATTTCCTTCATCGCAAACTTTTAAAAAAATGGCGCATAAACAAAAAAAAAAGCCCACAACATTTATTTCTGGGCCTGATATATCCATGAATTAATTAATGAATGTTGAGTAACCATGATTATTGAACAAATATAATTTTGTTACTCTACTTTTTATTTCATCGCTTTTGTTTCTTACTGCATTCGTGTAAGTGAAGAGCAAAAGACAAAGAGATTCATAGTAGTGATCTAGTATGATGGTGAATAACTATAGCTGATTGGAAAGTCAGATCTTGTCACTAGGCAAACCCATTTTTGCATAGTTCTTCTTATTATCATAAAACCACACAACAATAACAGTACAACTATTCCACGTTTTCTTTAACATTCTATGTCAATTTTTGAATCAGTAAGTCCAAATTAGCCATAATTCTTTCCAAAGTAACCTTTTAATACTCTAGCCAAGACACATAACTATAAGATGAAACAAAACGTGGAAGGAATAAATTCTCACGAACCCGTCTTTGGAACTTTCGTACCTCAAGCTTATTTACTTTTTCCTTTTATTGCATTCAGTACTCGAAAAAAAAGGGGAGGGTTGGTAAAAGGGAGGTGGGTAAAAGAGAGGTACCGGATTTATGCGGCAGCCTGGTCCGGAATTTTAAGATGGAGGTACATCCACTTTACCAAGATACTTTTCAACTTTATTTTTTTTAAAAAAAGAAGTACAATACAATCAATACAAAATTTCTCATGAGTTACCAACAATTTATATTGTTAATATCATTATTGTTATAATTACTTATTACTATAGAAGTTTAATAGCCTCTAACCCCCATAAACATTCGTAAAGAATACTATTAAAAAAATTTCGATGTTCTTCATTTTTTTAATTATGGAAAAGTTATGTTCGTTTATTTTCACGAATTGCTTAAGTAATAAAAGTAAGAGTAATCAGTCAGGGATATACGTAAATAACTGTTTCACTCATAAATAAGGCACATTTTAATGAAAGTATATTAATTGGGATAGAATACATAATACAATGAATTGCAGAGCAATGTGCTTGTAATGATGTTTATGGTTTGAAGAAAAGAAAAAAAATCATAACAGTGTCAGCAAAATCAACTCAACTCAGTAACTTTCTTTTCTATAAAACACTAGAACAATGTTATAGTTATTTTCTTGTAACCAGAGTATGTTAGTTGAATAAGTTGGTTCATTTATCTTCATGGAATTGCTATTAAAATTATCAATTTCAGCGAGGAAATCGCATAGTACTTGATAATGAGTTGGGTCGGAATATAATTTCATGTAGTATGTAAAACCTCAATGAATAGAGCGAATAAATATTGCTTCAACAATATGATAACGTTAATATATCTTACACTTCCATAACGAGTAGGAATAATTTGAGCATTTGAATACATTCCAATTAACAAGCTCAAAACACTTCACAAGTGTTTCACGTTGTTATAATTATTACTCTTCTTCTCCCACCAGCCAGTACTGAAGTAGATTATTTTTTCTGTGTCCGTTTACTAAGTTACAGCAAGAGAAAAAAAAAGAAAATTTGTAAAATCATGACATAAAAATCATAGCTCTTTAATTAAATAAAATTAATCGTTTCTCTTTTCATTATTTAATAATTCAAATACTATTGAATATACCATACAGATTAGGTGATTCTAACAGTTTAACTTTTTATATATTTGTTCGGTTTAAAAATATATAATAATCAACTCCATTATTAGATGATGTCGAATAATGTCACGTGTACAGAGATTCGACTCGGAACATGCCCGGATTAATCGGTTACCTCGCTAGTACCTTCTGAATATACACCTCTCCCAAAAAAAACCTCTGGGGATCAAAGAAGATTGTCTTGTACATTAAGAACAATTCTTTGGATAGGCCACTGGTGAAGAAACTATGATTGGATGTACATAAAAAATCCCGTGGATTGCGGTAGAAAAAATATACAAAGTCAAAACCAAATGATGGACCATCGAACTACGTACAATGTGGTTCCGTGAGCATCCTTTATTATTACAGGAGACTTTTTATACATGAATATTACAGTAGTATATTTTCGATCATGGGCTTAAATCCATTATGATTACTGTGTGTTACAAGGATGACGTTGCCAATATGGTAATGAGGTTGCACCAAATGCTTAGCCAAAAAAAAAAAAACTCTCCATAAAAATTAAGCGCTGTTTTCTTTCTTTAATCTCTTTTCCTTTCACTCTCTCTTTCACACACTTCTTTATGTTTTTTGTTGTAACGAGTACTTTTCTTTCTTTCTTTCAATCTATTTCATACGCCATCTTTCTTTGGGAAACCAAAGTAAACCATTTTACCAATTATTACTATGTATGGCTTCCGGCCATTGCATCATGGATACATAATGGCATCTGTTTATATTATCACATAGAAGCTGGACGAGAAGGTTTCAGACATGATGAAAAAATCCTTTTGGATCATAGTTTAGTACAAATCACACTTTATCTCAAGGCTATCGTGATTTTATTTGCTTTTTGGAAATTCCATAGAAGTCTGACGAACAAAAGTAGTTTCTCCACAACAACTACTCGTCAGCAACAACAAAAACACGTCATCACAACCTTATCCATAAGACATTTACTGGATCCTGTCAGAAAATATATATACATATCTGCATCCATCCTAAGTATAGGTGGTGTCTATTATTTTGGTGTCCGCACAACACTGGATTATCCTTTCCCAACTTTAAATACACTTTTAATGGTCCATTGTGGTCACTGCTTTGGATTACTTTATGCGAGACTCATTACAAAATGGTGTGCATCATCATCGTCTGCTGAATCCATGAAAACAGCATCCTACCAAATTTATCAATGCTTTATTTCACTTTTACCTTTCTACACAATCTATGAAGCCATCATTCTCGTATTTCGTAACGTACTATTTCCGATCCCGTGGTTGGAACTACCGTTGACTATTGTGTCATGTCATATTTTTATATTGGAATTGTTCCTCACTGACAGTATTCTTATAAAAAAAGCGTATTGGCCAGACCTGGATGAAGATAATTGTGTCTCAAAAAGAAAAGGCTACGTGAATATCGCTTAGAAACATAATGGTATAATATATATATTGTTTATTATATACCCTCCTTCCTTCTTGTGTAATGAAAATTATGTAAAGATATCATACAGAAGTTCACTTCTCCTTTGAATTATATGTACGTAAACCATTATCATTTTTATTTTCTAATAAATCAGCTGCATAATCGTATGTACAGTTTTGGGCTCATTTCTTTCTTTCTTTTTTTTTTTGTTTGAATATCCATAGATACCGGATATACCCGTACCTTGTCTCCTTTGTGTATCTATGGGTTTTGCAAGTTTTATATTGGGTAGTACGTAATGTCTTATTGAAAATAGATTTATAGAAACAAATATGTCCCTGAGGATACATGTATACATTATCGATCGATTGAAGCATGAACGCATATTAATTTGTAAATACGTAGGAGAAATTGGTATAGCTTGTATGTATAAACTAGTACGTTAAAATAATAATAAATGATAGTGACCCAAAGCTGCATTTATATTGAATTGGAGGAACCTTTCTTACTGCTCTTCAAATAATAATAATTGCTTGTGGCAAATAGTACAAGTTGTTAGATATTTATATCACATTAAAGATGGATAAAAGTGCGTCACCATGGAATGTTATTATTTTACGCACATAGTAAAAATTTTATGTTTCTGACCTTATGATGTCATTTGATCATCTAATAAAAAAATATAAACATACACATAAAATGTCATCATCACAATTATTATTACTACTTTGAAAGAATCTTTTTGCTACGCGGATCATTTTAATTATTATTAAATAAAAATCTGGAGAACAAATATAAAGCTTCCAACACAGCACTATGAAGACGGGATATTTAAAGACTTATTTTATAACAAAAGAAGTTTGTAGAATTTTGGAATGAAGAAATGAGGTGATTATGCTTTTTTTTTCTTTTTAAAATAATATATAAAATTTGTGCATATCAAAAAAGCACGATGACTACATGATGCATTGTGTACATCTTTTTTTTTTTCAAAGAAATAGCTTTTTTTACATAGATATAAATAAAAGAAAATGTTATCGGTTAAAGAAGTATCATTGGTGATGATGAATGCATCCTTTTGAACCGGCTGAGCAACCAAATATAGTTGTAAGATAACTTTTTCGGTGACACACCTCTCTCGCACATCCTAACTTTTACTTTATTCATATGCTACGCGGACAATTAGCCAAAAACAGTAGAATCATAAAAAATGACTCAAACTACGAACGATAGTGGAGGATTATATACAAAAATCATCTGTCAAAATGTCAAAAATAATAATCACCGCAGTAGAAGTGAAAGGGATTCAGTGTGAGAAGAGTTTAAAGTGTAGCACCCCAATTTTTCTAAAAATAAGATGCTGTGCATGACGACGTACAAATAGGTGACTCAATCTTGTTAAGAGTGGCGCCGCAGGGTATATAAACAGCCATTTGGATAACCAAACTAGACTTTAACCTGCTAAAGAACACGCAAGTCCGACTTTTGGTGTAGTGTTACCAAGACAACCAAACAACAACAAAACGCAAGATCAAATTATAAACGCCCTTTTTTTCACTTCTCCCTTTTTCTTTTCACACCTTTTTCACACACACACATACTTACACCTATATACCTATTACACACTATGGAAGAACAACAAAAAAAACTAGCTGGTGAACTTGTTGTCGTTGCCATTAAAGCAGTAAGTTGAAACATTGTCAAAAAAAAGGGGGGATTTGAAACGTCATTGGGTTGAACACATTCAAAACTTTTGAAAAACTCATTGCAAAACATACTCATCTTTTTCACCATCTATTTTAGAGAGAACTACCTAATCGCGAGGTAAAAAAAAAAGAACTATTTTCTTGGCTTTTATATTTTTATCGATCCATTTTCCTTTCCCTTTCCCCTTCTGAGAGAGAATGGTTATTAATATATAATAAATTAATAGGTAGTTGGTAAACAAGATCCATTTGTCACTTTTCGATTAGGGGAAGTAGCAAAAAGAACAAAAACTGATTATCGTGGTGGACAACGTCCTATTTGGGATGATCAGGTATATATCTACTGGATGGGTTATTCAAGTGAAGCAAAATAAAAAAAAAATACTAATCAAAGATGAGGGAACCTTCTGGACTATTTTTTTAAGGTCAATCTACCTGTACCTGAGGGTAAAACCAAGTTATATATGCAAGTATTTGATGAGGATGGACCAAGAGAAGATTTGATCTCGGAGGGAGAAATTGATTTAACCAATGTTTTAAAAGAAGGCGAAGAAGATAGTAAGTTTTTGGATTGTTATGGGATCTATGAACAGAGATGGTTTCTGATTTATAAGATTTATATATGCTAATTCAATAATAATAATAAATCAAATCAAACTAAATAGATTGGTATCCACTAAAATATCGTGGAAAAAGAGCGGGTGACATCTATATCGAGCTGACCTTTTACTCGGCTGTAAGTTTTATTTTTATTTTATACATTTTTTTTTCCTTGAGTAACCTTTTGGATCTGAAAAGAGGCTCATCCATATCCTATTTTCCACACTCTTATCCCAAAAATACACTTCTTATATATAAATATATAGCGTGCACCACCCAAAAGACAACCTACACGTTTGTATAATAAACGACCACCTGGAGCTGCTTATAACAACTCACGACCTGGGTATACACCACAACAACATCAGCAATATTTAAACAGACCACCACCTGTGCCTACCGCTTCTTCATCCACACCTGCACGTACATCAGCCGGTCCTCCCATTTATCGACCTCCACCTCCTCGTCCTGGACTTCATGAACATGGGGCTACACCTCATATGCCTGCTTCCATGACACCTACTTCATCCACAGGTACAGCTTCTTCTGCAGGCGGTGGGGGCGCGTATACAACGCGCCCTCATTCTAGTGGTGGTCAACCACAATATCATCATCAACATACATCTTCTCTTGGTGGCGGTTATCCACCTTCTTCAGGTTATCCTCCAGCTCAACATCAACCACAACAGCAACAACAATCCATGGGTGGTTATGGTGGAGCTCCTCTTCTTTCTTCATCTTATAGACCCGCCCCCCCAGTATCGCCATTTGGTGGTGCTCCAACACCCGGAGGTAAGTTTTTATGGAAAACAAAAAGGGAAAATGAGAAGGGGAATTGAAGTGTGCATATGTGTGTTGCAAATATTTGTAAATGGGTTACTGATAGATAAAAACAAAAACAAATCGATACTATAAAAAAAATAGGACCTTCTCATATGGGATTCCATACACCAGCTCCTTATCCATCACCCAATCCACAAGGCGGATACCCACCACCTCAACCTACGCCATCCATGAGTTTCCCAACACCACAACCGTACAATGCAGAATATCAACCTCATCATGATCAGCATTCAGGTCAACCATTTGCCGCGGCTGCTGGTGGTCCACCTACGCACCATTCTCCTTATCCCCCAGCAGCACCTGGCGGTTATCCACCAGCCCCTGGTGGTGGTGGCTATCCACCTCAACAAGGTTATCCACCTTATCCAGCCCATTAGATTTCTTTTACCCTTTTATCCACAACATGCATCAGCCACACGTTACTTTCTTCAACTACATTCCCAATTCCCTCACACATAACTTTAGGATTATCTAAACAATAATAGCAAAATATCCCCCCTTTACCATCCCAATGAAACCATCACTTTTTTTTTTTCTTTTCAAAACCTTGTATAATATAGATACAACCTTTTTTATATGCAAAACCAAAGACCAAAAATAAAAATATATACAAATTGTTGTACAGACTCTCTTTTTTTCCTACCACTATTAGGGTTTATTTATTAATATGATCCTATACAAGTATACTATAATTTTCGTTTAAGCAATGAAGGGAAACATAGCCTTTCTGTTACGTGGGTAATCTTTGAATTCCTTCTTGTAGTTCTTGTGCTTCTTGACAGCCCAAACGTACATTTGTCCAGTAGCAACAATATTAAAGAGCCAGGCTATTGTAATTTTTGTTTTATATCATCCAATTGGGATTAATCATTTTGTGCTCTTGAATACATCATACTTCCTTCTACCATTCATTCATGCATAAAAAAAACTTACCACTCCAGCTAGTAGAAAGGAAACAAACAACAGTCCAACCAATGGTTTCAAAGAAATAATTGGGGCAAGATACCAAATCAAATCCATAACCAAAAGGAATAGCACGACGACGAGTACCAGCAGGGCGCAAGTTACGTAAAGTAACATGAGTTGCCAAATTGGATAATTCGGCCCACTAATACCAAATACCATAATCATCCATCAACATAATATAAATCACCCCATCCACCTTGACAATCTCCCACACTATAAAAACAAATAAAAAAAAACTTACAACCCAAACAGCCAGAGAACCATAAAGCCAAACATCACTACGAGCACTGGCGGCCTTACCAGCACCATACCAAGGACCATAAACCCAATAAGCCAAATTGATGCCTGATAACAACCAATAATGACCTGAGTTTTTGAAAACGTTAAAGAAAGGCATAGTACCATGCGAGAAACGGTGAACAAATAAAGTTTCAAGTTCACGTTTCAAAAAGTGGGCCATACACATGTAATACACGGTCGTTTGCATGGGGGAATGTTGGAAATCGGCTCCATAGAATAATTTACTAGCGTAATAAAAGATGGGGTGAATAAGTAATGGACCACCGTATTCAATCAAAAAGACAGTTCGCCAGCCAATTTGAGGACCTTTGTTAAAATAAGGTTAGTTTACATACATTCTGTTCCCTCATCCATGGAGACACCTCTCTTTGTTGTCGATAACAACGCGTCCATATTTTTCCTTCTTTTTTTTGTCTACCATTCCATTTAAAAAAATAGACGCTTTACCGAGATCTTTGAATTGAATCGTAGCTCCATCAGCAATACCAGCTTCAGCTAATGTTTTATCAGCATCCAATGCTTTCTTATCAAGGTCAGTTAAACGTTGTCGGTCGGGATAGTACTTAGGAAACTTTTTCTCAATAGCTAACGCGACATCCTGAACTTTGACGGTTTCAGGTGTTCCTTCCAATTCAAGGGTGATGGGGAATTTGGTGGACTTCGGATTTCTTGAAGCAATAGTAAGCTTCATGGTTGATATTATATATAAAGTCGGGAAGGAAAAAAAAAGTGTCAAAACCAAGAGGAACTTTTATTTTATAACCCAAAAATTGAGTGAAAAAATGGCGGTATACAAATATCACATGTAAAGTGTCATGTTGGGTTGCATTTATATCTATATCATACAATACTATCTCTTTAATTAGTAACTGAAAATGGATAATTCATATATACATTTACGTCTCAATGTGTCTCGTTCAACTTTCAACCACTTCATTTTCTTGTTGTCAAGCAATCGAACCAATGCCGAATAGCCGCTTCATTTTATCCTTATACCAACACGATGTATTAAAACATCCAATACATATGTATAAAAAAAAAAAAAAAAAAAAAAAAAAAAAAAAAAAAAAAAAAACTAATCACCCATCATAGATATGTAGAATAGGTTGAGTGCTTTAACATAGATAGAGCTTGAATATATTTATTTATTTTTTATAATTCTCAAACAAAAAGCTTATATTTATATATATACAAGAAAAAAAGAAATATATATGCAGGATATGCGAAATAAAAGGGAAAATAGATAATTATGATAATTGTTGGTGGTGATAGTGGTGTGGTGAAAGGTTATTTTTTTTTTTGTAATGGGGATAATATATAAAAATAAATGGTTTAAATGAAGAACAATGTAGAAAGGGAAAGAATGAAAAAAAAAGTTGTATAGTAGAAGAAAGAAAACAAAAGTAGAATGGATTTACCATTCCAAAGTCTTATCACCACAACCGTTACCAACGGTACCACAGGAAGGAGCATCTTGCATGGAGACAATGGTAGGTTTCGACATGCCCCGTTGAATAATTGTACGTCCTGAACCAAGGGTATCATTCAATGTTTCAATGGAAGGTATACTTAAATACACTTGATCATTTTCTACCTTGACGTCAAACGTTTCCAATTTATATTTCTCTTCTTCACCTGGCACCAAACAATCACCAGTAGCAAGATCAAAGTTCTTTTTATGCATAGGACAAGAAACATAAGGAGTATTGGAAGCACCATTACCCAATAAACCAGAAGCAAGGACCAAGGCACGTTTGTGAGGACACATGTTTTGAGTAGCGTACCATTTATTGCGAGTATGGAACACGGCAATTTGAACATTACCAACACGAACAACCTTGCCTTCATCAACAGGGAATAAATCAGCATCACCAACATGTAACCAAGTATTCTTATCATTGACAGCCACTTCGCCATCATTCAATGCATCTTGAGGTTTAGGCAGTTTCTTCATAGGAGGTAATTCCTTGGGCCAATCGGCAGGACGTTGTTGACCTCGTTCATCAATCATTTCAATCACTGTATCACGTTCTTCACTATTGACAAACGCATCAAAATGCTTACGACGTTTGGGATCACGGACCACAGTGGTCCATTCACATTGATAAGCACCAATCAATTTAGCCATTTGTTCCTCCAATTGATCGGCAATACCCAAATGATCTTCCAAGACGACTTTACGAAGGTAATTAATTCCGCCTTCCATTTTTTCGAGCCATCGAGCTGTACGGGTCAATTTATCGGCCGTCATAATGTAATACATTAAGAAACGATCCAAATATTTAATGGCTAATTCTTCAGATACATCGGCTACTAGAAGTTCGGCATGTTTGGGTTTGGAACCACCGTTACCACACACATAAACATTGTAGCCCTTATCGGTGGCAATACAACCAAAATCTTTGCCTTGAGCTTCGGCACATTCCCGAATACAACCAGACACACCACCCTTGAGTTTATGAGGGGACCGAATACCTTTGTAACGGTTTTCAAGTTGGATAGCAAATCCAACAGAGTCTTGTTGACCGTAACGACACCAGGTAGTACCGACACAACTCTTGACGGCACGTAATGATTTACCGTAGGCATGACCACTATATTATTATTATTATTATTTTCATCAGTAAATATTTTTTATTTTTTTGTTATCATGGTTGATATTTTTTGATAAGAAAATAATATACCTTTCGAAGCCAGCGTCAACAAGTTTCTCCCAGATATCAGGCAAATCTTCTTTTCGTGCACCCACTAATAATGATAAAAAAAAATATTTAATATTTCCACTTTTCAATTTTCTTATTATAATTCCTCTTAAAAAAGTTGATCACTACTTACTGATATCAATACGTTGAGCACCCGTAATTTTTGTATAAAGATTATATTCTTGAGCCACACTAGCAATGACACCCAATTTCTGAGGTGTGACTTCACCAGCAGCGATACGAGGCACAATACTATACAAACCACCTCGTTGAATATTGGCCAAATAACGATCATTGGTATCTTGCAGAGGACGTAATGCAGGGTTCAAAATATGTTCATTCCAAAGACCTGCCAAAATACTAGCAATAGCAGGTTTACAGACTTCACACCCATTGGTACCGGTGGTACCAGCAGCACCAGCATGTTGAATAAAATCATCAAACGTTTTCAATTCTTTGACTTGACCAATAGTAAACAATTCATGACGACTGTATTTAAAATGAGCACACAAGGAATTACTAATAGTTTGACCCAAAGCTTTCATTTCGCCTTCAAAAATTTCTTGGACTTGCGGTAAACAACCACCACAACCGGTACCGGCTTTGGAAAAACATTTGACTTGATTGACATTTTCACACTTTTTATCTTTAATGATTTTGCGAATGTGACCCTTGGTAACATTGTTACAGGAACAAATTTGAGTATCATCGGGTAATGCATCTGCCGATTGGACGGTATCACCACCTTGAACACCCAAGATTAGTTCCGAGGGAGGGGATTGAAGTCGTTTACCAGAACGCACCAAGGCCATAAGTTTGGCATAATCGTTGGTGTCACCGACCATCATGCCACCTAATAATTTCTTGCCGTCTTTGGTGAAAATGTATTTCTTGTAGACACCACTGAATGGATCTCGATAAGTTAAAGGTTGTGTTTTGGATTCATCAGGAAAACAATCACCAAAACTGGCAACATGGACACCTAGAAGTTTGAGTTTGGTGGACATGTCAGCGCCTCGGAAACCAGCTTTTCGTGGTTGGTTAAGTCGGGTGGTCAAGTTACGAGCAACGACTTCCGCCATACTATTACATCATTAAGAAATAATTATAGTGTGTTTTTTTTTGTTGTTTGTTATTTTTAACGAATGATCTTTTTGTGTCTATCATGATACTAAAAATAAAATGATAAAAAAACTTACTCATAACCAGGAGCAACAAGGCCATAAACCATCTCATTATGTGAAGCACATTCACCAATAGCAAAAACATCCGGTAAAGTAGTTTCTAAACGGCCATTGACCACAAACCCACCTCGAGCGGCCCGTTCCAAACCAGGGGTTTCTGACAATTGATCTCTGGGACGAATACCAATAGCATAAATTGCCATTTGAGAGGTATGACTACCACCATTGGCCAAAGTAAACGAAGTTAAATTCTGTTGTTCATCGCCTGCCAATGCCATGGGACAATCACCAATATAAGATTTCAATCCCAATTTTTCAATTTCAGCTTCAAGCACACCAGATGCTTCATTGTCTAATTGACGGGCCATCAAGCGATCGGATCGTTCATAAATACTGACTTCAAGACCTAAATCCTTGGCGGCTTTGGCGGCTTCAAGACCTAAAAGACCTCCACCAACAATGGCGGCTTGTTTAACATGTTCTTTTTTGGACCATGCCATAATGTCTTCTAAATCTTGTAATGTACGATAGACAAACACACCATTGTATTGACCCAAAGTAACACCAGGTGGTAAAGCAGCAGAGGAACCAGTGGCTAGGACTAAGGTATCGTAATCAACCCATCCAGAAAGTCGGGTACGTACGCGTTTGTTTTCGGGATCGATTTCTTCAACAGGGTCACCGAGTTCGACTTGGACGTTGTTATCAGTATACCATGATCGCGGTTGCATCAATTGTTGTTCAACATCACAGTGTGAAAAGTATTGTGTAAGACCGACTCGATTGTAGGCAACTATAGAATGATATTGGATTAGCGTGATTTTCTTTTTGTATGGAATAAAAAGGTAAGATAGATAGATAAATGATGTTTGATATATATTACCTTCAGGTTCTTCAGAAAAGACACGGATTTGATATCGATGACCTTGATCATAATCAAGGATTTTTTCAATAAATGAACAAGCAACCATACCCAAACCAACCACGATCAGTTGTTTTGTTGGTAAAGCGACTGTAATATCATCTTGTTGGTGTTGTTGTTCATCATCACTGGTAGTTTCCGAAGAAGGTGGGGATGAAAAGGTATTTGGTGGTAACTCGGTATTAGGAGGCATGGATTATAATTTATTTTTTTTAAAAAAAAAAGAAGAGTGGAAGATATAGAAGTATAAAAAAAAAAGTGAAAGAGAAGAAAGAAAAGAGAAAAAGAAAATCGTTTTTTTTCTACTCTTTAATCTTATAGAAAAAGATGATGAAGATGATGTTTTAGCTGATATCTAACTCTTTATTTCAAAAATAATAATTATAATAGGTAAACCCGCCAAAAGTGTCCTATAGATCACGTGAGATTAGAATGACCCAAAGAAAATAAAAAAAATTGATAGGTTAAACCCACTGTAGATGGATCCATTTGAGTACACGCTACACTTTTTGCTGTTGTTGTTGTTGTTGATGATGATGATGATGGATTTTGATATGCTTATCACAAAATTTACTTTTGTAACGAAAAAATCAATAAAAGGGGGGGAGAAGTCTAAAGTTTACTACTGGAATAAAAATAATTGGGGGGGAAAGAACTATTATGGTGAATTATGGGTTTGGTTTGATTGAATGAATGAGATAATGTAAGCAAACATGTGTATGTACATGTTCTTCAACCCGTTATCAATTCTATTTGCTATACCATTAAGGCAATTGGGGGGGAGGGATAAGTCGATCGTATATATATAAAAAAGACTAGTATTCTATTTTATACTACAGATAATGCAAAAAGTATGTTTGAAAAGGAAATTGTTATCTATTGAAAAGTCTTTTTAGGAGGATTTTTTGTTCCTGCGTGTTGACTGCTCACTGATAAGAAGAAAAAACTACATAGAAAAAAAAAAGGAGCGCTGTTTGTAAAATTTTGTTTGTTGCTAAATAAGGTATTCAACTGATAAAAAAAATGATATACTTATCTCTTTACGTTATGAGCTATTTAATTTTGTAATCCCGAGATATCAAGTGAATCGTACCACCTTTTTATTTCGAATTACGTCTAATAATCACATTCAGTCAATATGTATTACTATTATTATTATCAATAGGATTATCGATTCTAATGAATGTAAAAAATAGTATACAAGATGGGATGGGGAGGGAAAAGGAAAAAAAAAACCAGAAACGTTATAATTTTGTATAATAATAGATAATGATAGGTGATGGAACGGGATGAGACAACTTACCCAAAAGACTTTTTTACTTAATCAAGTTAACAAACAAAAAAAAGGAAGTTATTATTACATTTTACATATTTGTTTGTTTGTTAAATCGTTCAAATCGAGAACCTTCCCCAAGCAAGTTGGTTTTTTTAGTTCTCCAATAATAATATCTACATAATAGTACATTGAACAGATAATAAAATAGGGCATGCACCCGAGTCAATATGCAGTTGCTGGTTCAGTAAAAAAAATTATGCCGTTATATTGTTGAAAACTATCACCCGTTATCAACTTTTTTACTTGATTTAGATAGAATTTAGTTGAGTCTAGCTAAAGTTATTTGCGTATCTAATTGGGGGGAGATGGTGATGATGATGATGATGAAGAAGGGGAATGGTGAGGAATTGGTGATATTTTTTTTACGGATAAGCTGGTTTTTTCTTTGTTTATAAACATATATAGTAATTTAGGCTAACTAGTTCATCCAAAGTTGTTGATGATCAGTGAACGACATCTCTCTCTCACACACACGCACACTCACGCATTATTATGGAATAAGGGTTTTTTTATGTCATTTTTAACTATTGTCCTCTTGGTTTAAAAATAGCCTTTTTTTCTTCATATGATAATATAAAATAATGATCATGATGACAATGTAGTAGAATAGACCTTTTTTTTAATAAACAATGCCAATGTTATTTCTTTTTTGTTATAGTAAATAGTAAATGTTTTTTTAATAAGTAAACAAAAAAAAGGATGTTGATGACGGAAAATAAGGAGATTAAATATAAAACGGACAGAAAGAGATTGTTTATTGTTTTTTTTTGGGGGGGGAAGCAGGAGAGAGAAGGAGAAGAAGAACAATTTCTGTATTATACATGATGATGTTGGAATATGTGGATGTGGCGTTGACGATGAGAAGAAAAGGTTGGGCAGTTTTTTGTTTATGATATATAATAAAGTGTAATAATAATAATAATAAGGACTAATAGTATGAAAAAAGAAAGATATGCTAATACTAATATGTATATGATGAAGGAATATGTGAGTGAGTGTGCGAGTGTAAAATATGGAGAAATGAAGATGTATAGAATAGATGGCAATGTATAAAAGTGTTTTAGATGGGATTCTTAAAATACAAAGATATTATTAGATGCAAAGGTATCTCCCATCATTTTAGAAATCAAAGGTTTACAACAATGATCAATCATCGCCTGTGCACCACAAAGTAAGACCATCTTGTCATCGTCACCAGCATCGGAAGCACCTTGATGAGGGAACAAAAATTGTTGAATTTCAGGCAACGTTAAATGACCTACACCTTGCTGCCAATGTTCATCGGGTTTTTCAGAAACAATATAACGAATATGTAAATGATCGGGGCCCACAATTTCTTGGACTTGTTCTAATTCTTCTTTCAAGACCAGATCTTGAATGGTTCGAACACAATAAATAAGAGAAACATGAGGAGGTTCATGATCATGACGTAAAGCATCAATGATTTGCCACATAGGAGTGATTCCGGTACCACCGGCAATCATACCCACATGTCTTGCTAATTTGGTGGGCTGACGCAAAATACTATATCGACCATCGCCTTGGTATTCATATTCACCCAAGGGACCCTTGACGTCAATGGTTTCACCTACACGTAATTTGTCCAAAAGTTGTGTGAATGCACCACCTGGGACATCGTTGAAAGGGAAATACACCTTGATTAAGAATTCAACAAAACCAGGACCGCATCGACTGGGTGTATAAGCACGCATGATGGATTTGACGGGAGCATCTCGACTGGTTTGTTCTTGAGGTAGTTTTAAATAAGCATGTTGACCAATGGGTAAACCAAAATGTTGTTGCTGTGTGGCTTCATCAAAGACAAACCGATAAATACGAATGGAATTGGATAAATAGGTTTTGGTATCCAAGACCATTTTTTTCCATTGTTTGGGCTGTAAGAACGGTGGCATTTCTTCAAATGGTGTAGGTGGTGCTGTGGTGGTACCCAAGGATGATTGGGTTGTAGTACTCTTGTGTGATTCAGTCATACTGACCGTTGTTGATTGTGAAGAAGATGCTACGGAGGATTTTTCATCGCTACTACCAGCTACTTGACCAATAAGATAATCACGCAACATGTCGTGTGCCTTACTTGAATGAATGGCATCAAATTCTTCAGTGGTATCGGTACCACCTGTAATTAAAATACTGGAGGCACCACCTGGATGATCTTTGAGGAAAGGGGTACAATCATAAACAAGATCTCGAATGACAATCCAACAATCAGTGTCAGAATCATGTTTTTCAACTTCGGCCATGGTATAGGTTTGTAATGCAGATTTATCAGGAGGAGGAGCACTGGGTGTAATAACTACTTCTTGTTTGACCTCACGTTCCATCCAACCGCCTGGTTCTTGAGGATTCACAGACGTGGGATGTTCACACCAAATAGATAATGTAGGTTCTCTTGTCAATGTTAATTTTACACGGAACCAACAATTGTTCATCATACCCATCAAATTCCATGTTAAATTTTCAGGTTGGGTATTTTGAGACTCATCCCATGCACGAACGACCATTTCTTCAGCACGGACAAGGTCAGCGACTTCCAAGTCCAAATGCCAAAGGGTCCAACCCCAATTACGGGATTTCTTGTAATGTTGAGGACCCAATAAAGTACCATAAGTGCTGGCAACATTATCTGCTGGACGTTGATCCAATTGGGCTAATAACCAAGTTTTGCCACCATCAAGGGAGATTTCAACACGAGTAATTTTGCGATTGCCACCAGTATATGCATAACCACGGGCGGTAAAGGTATCTTGCAAGTTTTGAAGTTGAATGTAATCGTTGTGACTAGGGGTGGTAATGACACTATTAATGTTGAGATCGTATAATGTGTATTGAGGTTTTTTCCACCATCCTTCGGCAGTTGCTTGTTCAGGAGATTGAACTTGCGTTGGCATCACTTTGTTGTCATTGTCATGGAATGGGTTAGTGGATTCGTTCATACTGGCTTCAATGGTACGAAGCCATTTGACGCTACGACCACCGATACATCCGGGAATGAGGACACGTAATGGGTAACCGTGATCGGGAGGTAGGACTTCGCCGTTCATTTTGTAAGCTAAGAGAATATCGTAATGATCAGACATGACACGATTGGCAGCAATGGATGTACCGTAAGGTCCCTATTAATCAATTGAATGTGTTCATTTTAGTCGATGAGAGGGTTTTTTGTTATAAAAGTGAATGAAGGATTGGTGATGAATAGATTTTATTACCTTGGATGTATTATCGGAACCTTCGAAACAAATATACAAGGCATCATCTTTAAGACCACCAGCGAATTGATTAATGACATCGCGAAGATAAACACCAGTCCAACAAGCAGTACTTACACCTAATAATTAAAAAAATAAAGTGTGTGTGGGTATCATTAATATATGTATGATGTATTATTGATCTTTAGTGATTTGATGTGGATATTAAGATCTATTTGGTTTTATTATTTATTATTATTTACCAGCAGATCCCCTGAAAAAAAAACACAAGTTAGTGATATTATATTGAACAAAAGGAAGAGGGGGAGAGAAAGAGATATTGATATTTATTTACCAAGCAAAACCAATGGATTGTTTTACCATATTTTGTTCTTTACGTCGATTACCAGCACATACCATGGTGACTGGTATGGTAGTAGGCGTCATAGAAAGAATATCTTGCATTGTAATGGTAATGGGTTTATTGACAAGGCCTTTAATTTCTAGTCGATGTTCTTCTGCCAATAATTGTGGTACAGGTCCATGATTACGAACAAAATGTAATTGATTAGGTGTTAAATAACCAGATTGTTCTAATTTTTTCAATGGTGATTCTATAATAATAGTCATTGTTATTTCATCATTTAATTAAGAGATAGCAAATTGATTTTTTTAATAAAGCGATTGATGATTTATTTTACCAGCATTAAATGGGTGTTTGCCAGTCAATCGAAGCATAGCAGGGTCTCTCAAGACAAATGCATCGGGTGTATTTGCATCGCGTGGATCGACTGTGGTAAGAGGTTGAATAGTACTAGCTGGAATATCTTCACTATTTTGTTTTTCTTCAAGATACATTGTATGTATATATTATAGAATAAGATGATTAAAGAAGTTAATGAAGAATAAAAGAAGAAGATAAGAACAAGAAAAAGAAAAGAACAAGAAGAAAAAAGAGAAATGAAAGAGAAATAAAAGTTTAAATGTTATATATAAAAGTGCTACTATTTACGTAGTGTAAAATAATAATACTCTTCCCGCTCATTCTTTATTGGGGGACGAAATGACCTAAAAAGTGATAACATAATAAAGATGAATTATGGTGTGTATTGTGCGTGTATATATTGAATTGAAATGTATTATAAGAAAACTGAGCGATTGGGACAGATAACAAACAAACATAGAAAAAAAAAACTCAAACGATTTTTCAAGAGGCGTTCCATAAGTTTAAAACTAAGAAGAAAAAGAAGAAGAAAAAATATAATAGGACGACACGGTTAAAGGTTTGTTCATTAATTATAATTGAATGAAAAGTTTCTATGTATTTCATTATCATTTATCATCCAACACCATCCCCCCCAAAAAAAAATAAAGCACATAGGACAATAATTATCTTAAGAAGCACACCTAACCGGAAGAAAAAGAGAGACTGTCTTTTATTTTACAGATTATCCTTTTTCTTTTCAACACATTATCAGAATGCATCGTGTGTGTTAGGAGAAAAAGAAAAGCAGAGAGCCAAGAGATAAGGATTTTTTCGTTTAATACTTATGTGTCTGTAAGCAGAGAAGGGGGGGGGGTTTGCTATATTTTTTTTTTACAACGGTTGATTTTCCTTATAAAGTAAGTCAGGAACTCATTTTTGAGATATAAAAAAAAATTCCGCAAAAATTCGGAAACGTTTTAGACTAGAGCAGATGATGATGAAGAGATAGCGCTGGGGCCAGATCACAAAAAAGATGTACCTTTAGCTACTAAGTGTGGTTTGAAAGATAATGAACTTTGAACCAAATATGTATTTTGGTTATCTTTTTTTCTCCTGCTTCTCTTTTTTTATCAGCTACTTTTTTGTTATCCAGCGTATAACAAACAACAACAACAACAAAAATAGTATTTTGTATTATAACAAACAAATCCATGATCTTAAAAAAAAAGGAAATCCTCTTGTCTTTTTGTGAGACATATGATTGTCAATTTACTCGGAAAACAGCGTGTATGTTGTGTAATCTTTTCATATTGTCATTATATATATGCTTGCTGGAACCATTGGAATAATGAAGATTGCTTGTGAAAACACAAAAGATAAAGAAACTATGATGATACTGATTTCGCTATCAGAAAAACTTCTATTCGTTCATGATGACTTTATACTTGAAATAAGAAAAACCCTGCCTAAAGGGAAGGATAACCTTGTTTTTCAAATATCAATTTTTTCATTAGGTTAAGATGCCATTTTTCTTATCCGTGTCTGATAAGTGTTTTTTTTTTTAAAAAAAAAAAAAACAATTTTCTTTCCTGCACGACAAGATTCCTTATCAGAAAGAGAAAACAACGGCGATCCCTTCCTTTTTTCTTTATTTCAATTTCATATCTAAAGACATGCTTTTCAATGATGTTGTTATGAGGAGAATGAGATTAAAACCCTTTTTTCCTCGATTTACCAACGATTTGACACTAGAGCTATTTTATTTAGCTATTTATATAAAAAGTCCATCTTTTTTTTTCTTTTTATTTTGAAACATTATCTTCTTTACTTCTTTTCTTCATTTAACTTTTTTTTATATATTTATTACTTTGACATAATCTTATATAATAATAACAAACAATACAATAATAAAATGCAAATCTTTGCAAAAAAACTTTTAATTGATCAAAATGGCAAGGCCACCAATTTTCGGTTACATACTTTACAATTTCCTCATATGAGAGCATTGCATTTTGTAAGTACTTTTGCCTATGTTCTTGATCTGCGAAAAAAAAAAGCGACATTAAAAACTAATACTTTGAAATGAATATAATATAGGCCTGGCTTTCATTCATGGTAGCATTCATGTCATGGTATGCTATTCCTCCTATTGTTTATCACATTGCTGAAGATTTAGGCATTTCCTCTGTTGAAATCTATGACAGTAATATGGCTGCTGTCAGTATTACCATTATTGCCCGTCTTATTGTTGGTCCTCTTTGTGAACGTTTTGGTCCTCGTCGTGTCATGGCGCTTATTTTAATATGTGGTGCTATTCCTTGTGGTATGACGGGTTTAATCACTAATGGTGCTGGTTTAATTGGTCTTCGGTAAACTATTTCAACCTTTTTCTTACAATGACGACAGTGATTATAATAATAATAATAATAAATGCGAATCTAATCTCTCAATTTTATAAAACCAAATCTTTCAACTGATAGTTGTGTGATTGGTATTCTTGGTGCCACCTTTGTCCCTTGCCAATTCTGGACGACTCAAATGTTTTCACCTTCAGTTCTTGGTACTGCCAATGCCATGTCTGCTGGTTGGGGTAATATGGGTGCTGGTATTACTTATTTAATAATGCCTGCCATTTACGATGGTATTCTTTCTCATACAACCAATTCCATTGCTTGGCGTACCACCTTTATCATTCCTTGTTGCATTTGTCTTATTGTCGGTGCTATGGATTTCTTTTGCGCTACTGATACACCCCATGGTGATTGGTTAGAATTACGTCGTCAAGAACAAAACAAGGCAACAACTACTACTTCTTCTAAATCAACTACTACTACTACCAGTGATGTCTCGACGACGGAAGCAACAGATGCTGCTACACAACAAAAGACTACTACTATTTCTATTGAAAAGAGTGCTTTAACCGATGTTGAAAAATCAGGTGGTGAAAAAGGTGTCTTGTCTGATGTCGAAGAAACGGAATCACTTCAAGGTGTCAAGAAGAATGAATCTGCCAAGGATGCCTTTGTTGCCTTTGTTCGTGTGCTTGTAAACCCTGCCGTGTTGATTATGATTGTTCATTATGCATGCTCTTTTGGTACTGAATTGGCTGTCGATAATGTCATTGGTCAAGTGTTCCGTGAAAAGTTCAATTTGGATAATTCGACTGCTTCTTATATTGGTTCTGTTTTTGGGTTACTTAACATTATTTCTCGTCTTTCTGGGTAAGTCATCTATTATTATTTTACTATATCATAATCAATCTTATTTCCCACTTTATATAAAAAAAATACTAACAATGGTTACTTTTTTTAACATATAATAAAAATAGCGGTTTATTCAGTGACTACCTGGCAAAACATTTCCATATTCCCGGTAGAATTTTTGCCCATTGTACATGTATGACGTTGGAAGGTGTCTTTTTGATCGGCTTCAGTTTTGGTTTGATCAATATGCACACAGCTATTATTCTTATGATCTTCTTCTCCTTCTTTGTTCAAGCCGTCTGTGGTTCTACCTTTGGTATTGTGCCATTTATTGATCCATTAAACAACGGCAAGATCATGGGTATTGTTGGTGCTGGTGGTAACTTGGGTGGTCTTATTTTCAATTTGATGTTCCGCGAGTTTGCTGGCGATTTCGAAACCGCTTTCTTATGTCTTGGTTGTATTGCTCTTGGTTCAGGTCTTCTTGGTAATGCTGTCTTGCGTGTTCAAGGCAAGATGATATGGCATATCTTTGGTGGTAAACATGTCCCTACAAACACCCTCTAGAAATCAAAATTGCACCCTATTACTATTATTTTGTTATCCTACATTATCCTACATTATCCTCCTAGGGTTCTTCTTATAGGTATACATATTCAGCCATGTTATTAATCCTATATATATATATATATATATTGACATACACCAAACAACAATCTATGACATCCAAATCATTATCTTATTATATATATCATTTTCTTCTTTTTTGTTATTATACATATCCCATTTTTTTTATACGTAAGCTTTTCCTCATTTCCCTTTTTCTAAAAAGAAAAAAAATACTTTACACAACTTTGGGCTTATCAGTCTGCATGACCCAGAATTTCCATCTTATTACCCCGTCATCACCTGTCGAACACACATATACTTCTCCCGAATTACGTATTATTATTATTATTATTATTATTATTATTATTATTATTTTCAATTTTTTTTGTTTACTTATTTTATTAATCTCTTTTTTTTCCTTATCATTTTTTTGTACCATGTACATATTTATATATATATAATTATTATATCTTTTTTATCAAATAACAAATAAATTATTCGTAGTAACACACTGA